>VCAZ01000246.1:0-347344 GCA_005784505.1 Bagarius yarrelli
AGAGAGAGAGAGAGAGAGAGAGAGAGAGAGAGAGAGAGATGAGAGAGGGAGAGGCAGAGAGCAGCGATGGTAAGATTCTGCCGTTTATTACACATGATGACGTTCTAAAATGAATTCGGGGGCGGTTCTTGCATAGATATATTACAATACCGATTTTTAAAAAAAGAATTACGAAACAAACCGGTAACAAAAATAAAACTTCTTGTTTGTCTTCTTGTCCCCCCAGAATAAAGATCTTAACATGGTTTCAGTTCAGTAACATCATTATTAAACAAACCGTCTCGGGGACATGGGTTTATACAGCACAAACATTCAGATGAGACGAGCGAGACGGACACGGGGGTGGGGGGGGTGGTGGTTGTGGGGGGGCCGAGAAAGGACGAGAAACACGGCCTGGTAAAAAACACAGCTCCATTTCTTCAAAAAACTTCTTCAAAAAGCCGTTTGATCGATTTTGCTTTAGATTTTATTATTTTTTTATTCAGATATTTGAGAAAAAAGGGTTTATCATCGGCTAAGGATGTAATGTAAATGATAAATTTATTCATTCAGAGTTAAAAAATAATAGAATTTTAATTAAGTAAATGGAATATCGTTTAAATCGTTTTTACCTCATTGATTTAGAGCTGAAAGGTTAATTTATTTATTCACTAAATCACAAAATTTACTGATTGTTTAATTTACTGATTTATTAATTAAACGATTCGAAATTTGCACTGAATATTTGATTGATTCACTAGTTTATCGATCTATTGATTCATGGATTTACTGACTCATTAAATACTCGATTCAAAAATGTACTGATTAATTGATTCATTGGTTTACTAGAATATCGATCTACTAATTCATTGATTCATTAATTAACTGATTTTTTGAATCACTGATTCACCAGTTTATCATTAACCAAATCATTAACTAACCCGATTAAAAAATGTACTGATTATTTGATTCATTGATTTACTAGTTTATCGATCTACTAATTTATTAATTCATCAATTAACCAATTTAAAAATGCACTGAATATTTGATTTACTGATTCACTATTTTATTCATGTATTGATTCATTGATTCATTAAGTCATTAATTAACTGATTTAAAAATGTACTGATCATTTGATTCACTTATTTACTAGTTTATCGATCTACTGATTCATTTATTCACTGATTCATTAATTCATTGATTCATTAATTCATTGATTCGTTTGCTTCCATAAGAGCAAAGGTTAGTTGTGTAAAGTCATCTGGAGGAATTTATTCTGTGTGATGCTGTTAGAGGAAAGGCAGAAATGCGACTGTTTGGTGAGGGGACGCCTGTTTGCGATCGCTGTGGTAGACATTAAGAAAGATGAAGCAGATGCTGGCTGTGTTTTCTATGACAGAAAGCGGTTCAAGTGCAGGCTTTAATGAGTGTTTTTACAGGTTCCTCTCGCACAGGAAATGGATTTGTCTGATGAAGCCAATGTGTTTTTATTTATAGATGCTAAAGTGTTGCGAAACCTCTACGTGTGAAGAAAAGCGCTAAGTTTCTGTACAGGAGGATAAAGACACATTTCTGAGATTCACATATTTACTTGATGAATATTCAGATTGGGAATATAAAAGTGTTTTCACACATGTGTGTGTGTGTGTGTGTGTGTGTGTGTGTGTGTGTGTGTGTGTGTTCTTGGTGGTGTTGACCTTGGTTTGTTCAGTCAGGGTTTGAAATCAGTCAGAGTGTTTGACCGCGCCGGCCTGATGCCAGGAAGAGCCTTTGTTGGGAGCGCGGGGAAGTTCAGTCCGAGGTGTGAAATCGAGTGTGACCGCGCCGGCCTGATGGTGTGGGCCAGGAAGAGCCTGACGCCGGAGCGCGGGGGAAGTCAGATGGCTCTGGTTTTAGTCCATTAGAAAGGGCAGAGTACATGCGCGAGCGACAGATGATGGAACAGCAGGGACGCAGGCTTAACTATCGCGCGCGCCGCTCCGCTGCTCTATCTATTCCTTTTTATTTCCTTCAGAAAGCTAGCGAGACGCTGATATATTGTCACTGTGATGTTTTACTTAAAAAAAAATCTTTTGTACAATGCGTTGTCTTCATCGTTGTCTTGGTTTCATGCTAGTTCTGGCAAGAAGGAACAAAAAAATATAAATAAACGACAGGATGTGTGCAAGAACGTTAGCAAGAACAAGTCCCACGATGTTGTCAGCAGACTAAATATTGAAGTCTTTAGTCGCAACGGGGACCGTTTGATCCTCGACTGTCCCTGTGCAAACGTTTCTGAACTGTGAGTCGTATCTAAAAGAAAAAAAATCACAGAAAGTGTCTTTGTATTTATTAGGGAAAAGATCCTGTTTGTGAACATTCCTCCGTTAGCTACGTCGCTGGGCTTCACTGCGATTTCCTGTCCAAGATCTCTCGTTAAAACAGCGTTCGGATTCCGTCTGTGACTCGCGTAAAAGTTGCGTCCGTGTAACAATAGTTTTGTCCGGTTTCCTCTCGGAGACGTCGTGCTGTGAGTTAAACGTGCCTTTTCATGTGGAGCGCCAGGTGATCCGAGCGGGAGAAACACCTGCAGGATAAAAGGAGCCAACATTAGCGATTAGCTAAAGACAATAAAAACTCAAATAAAAGGAATTACGTAATGTTTTTGTGTCTATCACTGATTCACCAGTTTAATCATGTACTGATTCATGGATTCACCAAATCATTAATTAATGGATTCAAAAATGTACTGATTATTTGATTCATTGATTCACTTGTTTATCAATCTATTGATCAATCTATGGATTTATCCGTGGATTTAACTGGTTCATTAAAATTAATCTGATTAAAATGATTATTTGATTCGATTCTTTGTTTATCAATCTATTGATTCGTGGATTCACTGGTTCATTAATGAATTGATTCAAAAATGTACTGATTATTTGAAGGTAACCAGGAAGGTACCAAACTGAGCAGAATAATCGGTGTCACCTGCTGCAATGTCTCGGCTTTAACGTTATACGTCCTAAAGGGATCACTTAGCATCGATTAGGTATGTGTGTGAATTAGCATGAACGCAGCTAACTAAAGAAAAGAAAAGAATTCTACTGGAACCTAAACGGCGTTTAGCCTCTTCGGTGAGTTCGGGTCAGTTCATCAGCATGTTGGCGCTGTTGGGGGGGCATTGTTTGCATTATTTGGCGTAATAATAAAAATTTGTGTTAAACACTTTAGAAGTCTGCGTCAGTTTTTATTTCTATATATAAACTTATACAGAAACTTAAGATAATTTGATGTATTTATTTCCCTCTGCGATCGACAGATGCTGCTGCTGCCAGGAGACATCGTAGCATCTGGTCCTGGATGTCCAACAGGTCCTGGGTTGTGTGTAAGATGCAGTTTAGACAGAAAGACACTGTGGATACTTTCCTTTATCTCTTTCTCTCTCTTACACACACACACACACACACACACACACACACAAACTTATTATAATGCTAATCTGAGCCTCTCCTGACACAAGTGGATTCCCGAAGGTGTCCAGAAAAGACACAGGAGTGTGAAATGCGTGAAGGACTTATTTACATCCCAGAGGTTGCATTTGCGATCTGCCCTCGGGGGTCGATACACACAAGCTGTCTATCTCTCTTATTTACTCGAGTGTGTTGGTGTTGAGTGTAACGATAGTGTTTACAGTTTATATCAGCGACCTCAGCACAGTGACACACCTGTCAGTCATCCCACATTTAGGTGCTGATTGGTTCATCTGTCTTTTGTGTATTTTAAGCTTTAACACTTTTCCCAGCATTCTTTCATAAAATCCGGAACAGTTCTCACGAATGTCTCTTTTTTGACTTTTAAATCTGTCTGTCTCTCTTTTGACTATTCAATCTATCTGTTTCTCTTTTTACTTTTTAATCTCTTTCTTTTGACTTTGCAATCTGTCTGTCCCCCATTTGACTTGATCTATCTATCTATCTATCTATCTATCTATCTATCTATCTATCTATCTATCTATCTATCTATCTATCTATCTATCTATCTATCTATCTATCTATCTATCTATCTATCCCCCCTTCTGTGTCTTTTTTGTCCTACCCTGTCTATCTCTTTTTTCCTATCTGTCTTTCAGTATCTGTCTCACCCCTCCTTTTTCTCCATTGTCTCTTGTTACCCCCTCTTTTTGTTCTCTCTTTCTTTCTTTAATATCCTCTCTGTTTGATTCCTTGCAGTAGATGTTATTTGATTTTCTTTTACTTGTCTGGTCGTCCGGTGGATTATGAAGTCTTACCTGTCGCAGTGTGCGCACTTGAATGGTTTGGCGCCTGTGTGTTTTGCGATAGTGTCTGGTCAGTTCGTCACTACGTGCAAAACGCCACTCGCAGCCTTCCCATGAGCATTTGTAGGGCTTCTCACCTAGACACACACACACACACACACACACACACACACACACACAGAAATCTTTATTACACACAGATCTCCAAGGATCAACCAGAGTTTATTAAAATACAGGATGGAGGAAGGGAATGTTACTCTGTGTGTGTGTGGGTGTGTGTGTGTGTGTGTTTATCTGTCTAGTAAACCAGCGGATAGGGAATCTTATTTGGACGCCGTCATTAGCGTGGTAATGATGCTTAATGGCGAGAAACTTCATATTTACTGACTCAGTCAGCCGGCTGCTGCTGTCTGAGCCATGAGATGCAGCTACAAATCTTCCCAACGAGCCTTTAAACTATGTCTGCGTGCACAAATAACAGCGCTATCGTGTGTGTGTGAGTGTGTGTGAATCATCTCCTCCGGGATGAGGAGCAATACAGTAAACCAGAAAGAGAAGAAAGTGTCCCGGCATTCGTCCTAGAGAGCCAAACCGCCCTGGTGTATGTGTGTGTGTATGTGTGTGTATCGCCGAGTTGTTTATCTTTTACTCCAGTGTGTTCATGGAATAACGAGATTAAGAGAAATGAGGAGGAATAAAAAAAACGAGGGACTAATAAAACGAGCCGAGAGTTATGGAGATTCATGCATTGGTTCCACTTGACACGGCGGCTCTATAAAGCATATACAACTCTGAAAAGCGAATTAGTGCAGGAAATTTATGCTTCTACAGCTGTAATCACGATACACTCGAACGTTGTAGCGGCGATCACAGCGTGTTTTTCCATGTGTGCAGACAGGTGACATGATGCAGACACTCTGAAGAGTGTGTGTCAGACGGCGGGACGGCAGGATGTCCCCGTACGAAACTTTTCATTAAAGCTTGTAGTGAAGTAGCTCGGAGACAGGGGATCCATTCGTTCTCGATTTCCTGGGTGTTTCCACGGAAATGTCAAGCTGTTTGTGGCATCACACACACCTGGTGCAGGTTCAGACTCGTGCCCGCAACTTGGAGAAATTATAAATCATGGCGGCACTGAGGCTGGAGACGGTCACCTAGCAACCAGGCGCGAGCACAATCTGGAACTAGCCAATTACGTCCTGTGCTGCCGAGGGAGGATGCAGTCGCCTGGCAACTGGAGCCCTACACACTGTCTGTGTGTGTGTGCGCGTGTGTGTGTGTGTGTGTGTGTGTGTGTGTGTGTGTTAGTGGTATAAGGTGACACCGATGCCGGGAATGAGCGGCTGTTCGGCCAAGATGCGCAGGTTTGCCTAGAAACCACTCCTACTCCAAACTCTCACACACACACACACTTCTTTTCTCTTCTTATTGTATATGTGTGTTTCTCCGATGTCTCTCTTCCTGTCTGTAGTGTAATGAAGAGTATAACAGCGCACAGCGATGATGGAATTTTACACCGTCTCTCTCTCTCTCTCTCTCTCTCTGATCTGTCTCTTACTTCATGTCTGTCCAACATCCTGTTTCTCTCTCTCTCTTTCTATTCTGTCCTTCTTTCCATCTTCTATTCCTCCTGCTCTACTTCTTTGTCTTCTGTGTCTTTTTATTTGTCTTTCTTTGTCACTATTTCTGTCTTTCTCTCTTTACCTTTCTCTGTATCTTATTTTGTCTGTCTGTCTGACTGTCTGTCTCTCTTTCTCTCTTTTTGTTTGTCACTCTGTCTGTCTGCCTGGCTTTTATTCTGTTGCTCTGTTACTGTGTCTATCTTTCTCTCTCTCTCTCTCTCTGCCTGTCTCTCTCTCATACATACCTCCTTTTAGTGTAAGTTCATGTCTTTGCCTTTTTCTCTCAGTGTGTTTGTCAGTCTTTTTTCTCACTCTCTTTTACAAAGTTGTTAATGAGGAAAACATCTGGAGGGAAACGTCAGCTTGTTACAGTAAATGAACAGTGGCCTTCTCTATGTCCAACATATGATTGAAGTGTGAGGGGGAGACATATAATAATTGCTCTCTCTCTCTCTCTCTCTCTCTCTCTCTCTCTCTCTCTCTCTTTTGTTCTCAGATTATTTTCTGGATGGAACTTAAAGATCAGAATCTTGAATTTGTGAATTTGTCTGGGTGCTGTGTAGCAATAATGTAATATTTCCTTAAATAATCCATATTATTGTGTGTGTGTTGCACCTACCTGTGTGTGTCCTCTGGTGTGCTTTCAGGTGAGAACTCTTGGTGTACACCTTTCTGCAGCCATCAAACTGGCAGCGGTGTACTCTTTTCTTGTTGTCGGCCAAGTCTCTGGTTCCCGCCGTGCCGCTTGCCTGCTCACCGTCGCTTGGTCCGGGCGAGAGCGGCCGCGCCACGGCCAGTTTCAGCATCAGAGTCCCGTTGGCCGTAGTACATAAAGTGTGGGTGCTTTTGAGGGAATGGCGCTTAAGTTCTGGGGACGAAGGTGGAGTCAGGGAGGTGAGAGCGTTCAGTTGAGCCACGTCGACCCCCGTGTTGAGGTCGGAATGATCCGGGGTGGATGGCGAGGTCAGCGGTTCCCCGTCGAGGTGCAACGGGGATGACGTGATGCTGAAGAGTGACTGGTTGAGTGACTCGTCCTCTACATGTTCCTCCGTGAAGTCTGGAGAGAGCAGGCAGTCCAGTTCGTCTTCGAAGAGCTCTGATAGTCGCTTGGGTTCCGTTTGAAGGTAACGCTCCAGCTCTAGACATGTCTGAGGAAACAGAATTTAATATATTAGAGTCAAACACCATTTATTCAAAACAGTTACAAAGCTCAGACACTGAAGACTTTTTCCAAACAAGATTTATTGTCAAAGTCGCTGAACAAAGAGTTTAAGGTTAAGTGCCTTGTTCAGGGGCCCAGCAGTGGGAGCTTGGTGGTGCTGGGGACAATGTGCAAACAATGCCATAGTAACAAGTAACATCAGTAATAATATCCATGAGCAATGGAGCTGGACCTACTTGATTATAATAGCAGCAGTAACATTAACAAATGTGCAAAAGAGAAAGAAGCAATTAGACCAAATAATCTATGAGAATGAGACTAATCTATGTCCTCTGGCTTCATGTTTCAAAGTCTAATAACCAAGGGAAAGAAAGTTTCCTGAAAGTCCTGCACTTCGCACTCCTGTACCTCCGTCCTCAGAGTAGGAGCGTGAACAGCCCATGTTAGGGGTTGTCCTTAAGGACGGAGGCACTCCATGGCCACTCCTGTGGATGCTGCAATAGTAAATAGTCTGCAGAGTCCACAGGAGAGCTGCCTCCATCTTTAAGGATTGGCTGTTTACACCCTTTCTCTCAGGACGGAGGGACAGGAGTGTGAGGTGCAGATCTTCTCAGCACTTTCTGCAGATGTTTGCGGTCCCTCACAGTAGTGCTGCCGTACCACCCAGTCATGCAGTTGGTCAAGGCGGTCTCAACACACCTGTAGAAGTTGTTAAGGATCAAACTAATGATCCCTCAAAACAAATCTCAGTTTGGACGTTCGACTAGTCCTTAATTCTTGTAACTAACCACTTGGCTTAGACTTATTAGATTAATGAACAGATTAATAATGTAATGCTTACAGATTCTTTACTTTTCCTTCCTGTCCACAAATTTGCGCAAAAATGCCTAGCTCATGGGTTAACGCACACTACAGTCCTTCACGCTCGCCGACATAAAATAATACAGCAGAAAAAGATGAAGAATCAGTCTTTCCACAATCTAAACTCAGTCCCTGTAGTGCTGCATGATGGCAATGACAAATGGATATGTGCGTCCACTTCCCTGACCCACTGATAAAGTCTCTCTCTCTCTCTCTCACTCTCTCTCACACTCTCTCTGTCTGGCATGTTATTTGCCTCAGCAGGTCTTCAGAGATAGATGGTTAGACCGTGATTGATTACACAGCGGCGACTGGAGCTCTCTAGAGCTGAAAAAAACCACAACTGACCTGAATTACCTGCTGAGGGAGGGAGAAGGAGAAAAAAGAGAGAGACGTTGAGCACTAGGAGTTCGATAAGTGTAGAGAGACACAGATGGAAACAGAGAATGGGAAATTTGAAAGAAAGAGGAACTAAACTCTTCCTCCTCAAGTCCTTCTCCCTGTTCTGGTCCAGACTTTGATTTGCTACCTGATTGTGGATACCAATTTCTGTGTATTATGAAACAAGTCAGCTTTAGTCCTGGCTTTTACTCGACAAGACAAGTGACCTCACGTGCATATGCAGTGTTTTACCTACAGAACATCATAGAGCAACACTGATATCCATTTAGTTGCACATCAGAACCCCCAAAAATTGTGGTAACAATCAATTGTCAAAAAAATATTTGCGATTATGATGATTTATTGCCTGTTTTGGGCCTTTGGCGATTAATTGATTGCAATAACACACTTCAACAGTTGAATAAATTTAATAAAGTGATTTATTAAGTAAATAATAAATAATAATCACTCTATCGTTTAGAAATAACTAAATCTTTGCTGTACAAATGCTGATATGATCATTTATATTTACATTTCCAGCATTTGGCAAATGTTCTTATCCAGAGCGACCTACATTCATCTCTTTTATACAACTGAGCAATTGGGGGTTAAGGGCCTTGCTCAGGGGCCCAGCGGTGCCATCTTGGGGGTACTAGGAATCGAACCCAGATCCTTCAATCCGGTCCAACACTTTAACCACTGCACTACCACTTCCTTACTCAAGTGATGCAAAACTCATCAGTGTCATTTGAATTTACCACATGTATTTGTTTAGCGGTTTGTGTGCAGTATGTGTTCCACTTACTCACTCTGGTTAAAAGTAGGGTGCTGCAAGTAATACAGCTCCCCCCTGTGGCTAATAAAAGTGTGCAATAATCATGGTTGGATACAATGATCGTGGTTACGTGAAATAATTGCGATCATGCGATTAATTATGACAGCCTTATTTTTAAGTGTAAAATTGAAAATAACGCACAACTGTTTATATGGAAATTGTTGAGTGGGTTAAATCTTTGAAAAATGTTGCCATTGTCATTAAATTGTGTTTTCACTTGTTTGCCTGCTTTTGTTTCCCCTAGCTATACTTCTATCACTGATTTGATATATTACCCTTCCCTTGTAGCTGCACCGCTGTTGCTAATGGAGTAAAATATAATGTGCGTTCGCGATCCGGTTGGCGATAAAATAACTTTTTAATGTCAGCACGGGATTCTGACCAGCGCATAAACATGACGCATTTAAAACTATTAAACTTGATGCTGAGAAAATAACCTGATTTTAAAATATCATTAACAACATCAGCCTTAAAGCAAGGGAATGTAGAGCGACACTCATCTTCTTTCTCTCTCTTTGTTTAAATTTGCTTTAGAAACCCGTCCATCCATCAATTTTCTGTATCATTTGTTTAATACAGAGTCACAGGAAGCCTGACGCCGGTATCAGGGGACTCGCTAACTAGGCAGGGGACAACATGGAAAAGGTGAACCACCTGGATGAGTGAGACAACCCATCAAAAGGTAGAATAAACCAGTTTCTTTTTTAACTTTAATTCTCTCTGTTTGTTTCATAATCCTATATATCTATCCGTTTACAATAATATAGTTAGTATTATAAAAAAAATAATTCAACAAACAGAGAGGAAAAGGGACATTCCATCTTGCTTTGCGCCATCCCAGATACCAACCCATAATTGGCCACCCCGTCATTAGCCACTTGTACTTGCAAACAAATGAAAAGCCCCCATGGAATATGTAAGCAGGTCCGGTTCTTGCCAACCAAAGTAGGGCAGACAGATATCCCAAGTGGGCAATTTTTAGGGGTGGGATTAACGAGATTAGCGAGATTACTTTGTAAAATTCAACTAATTTAATGATGGAATAGCAAAAATATTGTTGTACCAATATTCTTGTATAGACCGAATCAAATTGGTTTTGCGTTGTGATTGGTCCGGGCTTTCTACACCCCTTCCTCAAACTTCTTAACACAGAGCCCACCTCAGACTGCTTTTATCAAATCACAAATTGTAGGAAAAAAATGTATTTATATCTATGTCTACCATATTTTGATTTCCAATTCTGCCCATGTCTAGAGCCGGCCTTGGCTTTGAGTATCAAGCTGGTGGTCAGCTGTATCAGGTAGCATTGATTGCTAAAATATGGTACAAAATAGATTTTAAGACAAAGGCTGGATGATGTTGCTGGATCAAAGGCCCACTGGCTGCTCTTTTCTGTTCTTATCTGGATTTTCCATCACTTTGAATTTGTCTCCAAAATGTGGCTGTCCAGCCACTCAACCACCTTCCTTCCCATCAATGTTCCCCCTAAATATAATGAATGGGTTTATCTGGGCTGTCTACTGTAGACTAAATGCATGTCAGGTTGGGTCTGCTGTAGTATAAAAAGTGTAATTTTTCATTATAGTTTAGTTCTCCCTGTACAAGATTGAAAAGATCCCTCAAAAATGATGCACCGATGATGGATAAATTATTGGACGGCGGAATGGATGGCACTTCTTCACAGAATGGCTCCTCTGAGTTGGTTTATTAATTGATTGCTTGAAATATGTTTGATCAGCAACTGGAGGTGGGCATGCCGTCTGGAAACTGATGGACAGAAGTGGCTCATTTGCCCAGTCCTGCAATAGCTCATTGATTTGTAATGTTAAACTTAGGCCTCACACACAAACACACATATGGACAAATAAACCCCCTGCCAGCATGTTAAGAAGGAGGCTTATTGCCAGCTGGCTGACAGATGATCAATAAGAGACAAAAATCAATAAATTGGGGGGATGGGAAAGGATAATGTGTTTGTGATGTCATCACCAGTACTAGACCGGTTACTAGACACAGTCAAAAAACATAATTACTTATAGTTTCAATTAATGTCCACAAAAACACTTTTGGACCCTGGTTTCTGGATACCTGACCATCACTTCCAAATCAGTGTCATGTGATTAAATCTCGAACTGTCACCACAAAGACTGCAGCACACAATTGTCTAGATCAAAAGGTTTATATCTAATGTTGCATTTTGATTGATTCTAAAAGGTCTTGGTGGGCTGTAGGAAATGTGCCAGAATCTGTCACTGCTCCCGAGCACAAATCAAGCTCTAAGAAGACACGCTGTGTCAAACCTTCCACTGAAAACACTGCTACCATGGACTAAAGGCTGATAATAGACTTTGGATGAGAGTGTTTGAGTGAAAGTTTTGGACCTTGTGGAAGTGTTAAAAAGTGTTTGTCACACACGTGAAAGGTTTTGAAGATGAGAGCAGGTAAGGGGTCAGATATAAAACAAGCAAAAACCATGTTCCTGTTACTGTGTTTACATAAGATGATGCATTCACAGCTCGCCCGCTAGGACCTAGTCGGTCAGGGTCGTCAGAACAGAGTGAACTGTAGTTTGGTATACAGCTTGGTATTTTCACGGAGGCTTTGCCGTTATGTGTGTGGGGGGTTAGCTGAACACAGTCTAATGCCTGCTGACACTTCTAAGCAGCTGCAAAAAGCAAACCCGGCACTCGTGAAATGCATCTTGGACAGGCTGCTGCTGGTATAAGCAGGCTGCTGGTATAAAGGGACCACTGAATAAAACAACAACCCCGGCATAATGTCCGGAAATTTCTTATCCCTGTGCCGATGTTGGATTGTAATAAATTAATGGTGGGCATGCTTATTTCCAGCTGTGGCTACCTCTGCACACCCTCTCCTCAGCTTGTTTGTATAGGATTGTAGTCTGTTTCAAAGAGTGAATTTAATAACCCAGCGCTAGCGATGTAGCACCTGTGACACAACACCAATTAGGGAATCACATGTACACACACACACACACACACACACACACACACAGGCCACAGTGCATTTTTATAAGCACATTAACCTCTCTGAACGTTTTTTCCCTTACTGCTCTTGTATTTTAATGTGCTAAGCTTTGTTTAGTGCCAAGGGGGGATGGCTGGGTAATTAGCAATAAAAACTAGCCCTCTGATAGCTTTGGATCAATCAGCGCAGGACCGTTTGATGGGTGCTTTTAATGTGTATGTGTCAGGAGGGGTGTGAAAAGGATCATTATTTTATTTCTGGACACAAGCTCAGGAAAATCCATGAGCTGCAGAACCAAGCGAAGTGCAACGTCCTTGAAGTGAATCATCTGGCGAAGTTGGATAGGAGGAAGAAGAAAAAGGAGGAATGGGCAGTAACTTACTGCAATGCTGCCATATGCATGAGAAATCTGGCTTGAAGGTAGTGGAGTCGTTGGTGCGACACACTGATGAGGGTGTGTTGGGAAGGTGTGCCCAAACATATGTTGGATGAAGATCAGGTCATTAATAAATATTAAGAATGGATTTTAGTTTGCTTTAATGCTAATCACAGGTCTACCTGTGCTACCTTTTGTTTGCATCACAATGCCTAGGACAACTTAGAGATGGGGTCACCAGACTCAGTCCTGGAGGGCCGGTATCCTGCAGACTTTAGCTCCAACACAGCTGCTCTAAGTTTGAAGTATACCTAGCAAGACCTTGATTAGCTAGTTCAGATGGGTTTCATTGGGGTTGGATCTCCCCTCCAGGACCGAGTTTGCTACTTCTGATTTAGATCACTTGAGTGTAGTAGAAGTTGTTGCATGAGGAAAAGTAGTCATCTTTTTATGGCTGTTAAATGGAGCACTGGCTGAAAGAAAGCTTTTTGGTCATGTTTCGATGATTAACATGTAGAAAACCGAGAAGGATTTTGAGCTACGCTTGTTTGAACTCCGCTGCTGCACCAGATTCTTGTTCTCACAGCAGGACTGTTTGGCTTCATTTCCCTCAGCGTGAGACAGAAAGGGTGAGAGAGAAGCAAGGGTGTGAGAAAGGAAACAGGAGAAACGGATTTTCACACAGTTTTTAGCACACACTTCTGGATCTCGATATAACTGACATAGATGGGGTCTTAAAAACATTCTCCTGACAGCAGGAATCAAAGTCTGACCCTTTTGACCTGACTACCTAAGACTTGATATGGCAATCAATAAGAACTTAATTCAGCTTGGTTCAGAGACACACGTTTGGAATGTAAAATTTCTATAAGTGTTCCGGGTTTTTTAAGCGGAAAAGGCGCTGAGAGTCGAGATGTTCAGGACAAGGACGAGATTTTGGGTCAGGCAGAACAAAGTGTGGGAACACATGAAAATCGAGCTGGTTTTGCATATGACTCACACACTAAGCAGAAGTACTGAGCTAAGGCATTACACTCGGATGCCAGTGCAAGTTCTTGAAGCATGTATCATCGAGTCACTAGTGTCACTTAAAATGTTTCAAAAGTTTTAAATTTGACCAATGTTTCCACCTGTCCTCTTCTGATGAGTGGACTGATTGTGGGTATCAGAAAAAAGCATCTACAAAAGCATTTCTAACTGATACGATTTTAAAGCTCATGGCCAGAAAGATGGGGTCTTGACAAACAGCCACTTTTGTTTGCGAGTGATTGCTAGCTAGCGTGTTCACCAAAGACCCTGGTATGAAGACAGATCCTGGGGTTTTAAAGTCAAAGAGCAGCAAAGCTGATTTCATTTGTGGGAGGATTTGGTTTCGGTTTGAAAGAAGCGAACGTTGGTGGCTTGCGTGCTTTGTGTAATGCATTTCCTTTTTTTTTTTCGCTTAGCTGCCAGTGGTTTTATTAAACATTTGAGGGAGAGAGTCTTGGTTCTGTGTATGCGATGGCATAGGGTAAAACTAGAAAGTAAGAAATATAAAACTGTATTATGCTACTAGATGATCATGTAAATGTTTATACATTCGAATGGCTTAGTGTTTAGCACTGCAAAAGGGGTCAGGGTTCAATTCCCGGGCAGTGGCCTTTCTGTGTGGAGTTCTTCCAGCGCCAGCGTCCTCCCGCAGTCCAAAAGCATGTATGTTAGGTTCTTAATTCTAAAATGTGGATTCTAAATTGCCCATAGGAGTGAGTGTGAGTGTGTGTGTGGCCCTGTGATGGACTTGCAACCTGTCCAGGGTGTCCCCCTCCTGCCTTTTGCCCTTTCAGAGACGGCTGGGATAGACTCCAGCAGATCTTGTGACCTTGAAATAAGGCGGGTGTAGAAGATGAATGAATGAATTAAATCTCCGGAATTAGAGATTGTGGAGAGATTCTAACCTTAGATTTGATGAGGAGTTTGATTTGATGCTCCACTCCAGTAATTTTAAGGACTACAAAATTTGACTACAAAACTTTGCTCTCTTTCACAAACACATGTACTCATTGACTACAGCTGCTATGTTAAAGGCCTGAAGAAGAGCCTAGAAGGTTGGTTTGATAACGGTGGAGAAATATGGCAAATCAACAAAATAGCCCAGCCAGGCCACCTCGCTAAAAGCCGCCATTTTGAAAAGTGCAGAATGCAGTGATTTTTACTTACACGTGTCATTCTTTAAAAAATGATTCAGACATTTTTAATGCTGAAGCTTTTTTGGGTTCACAACGGGATAGCAGACGCGCACACACAGCCCGAGGGTGTAGAGATAAAAAAAATAACTCTCTCTAGTCTAGACACTAATTATAGTCCTCGTGTTAATTAAGGATATTCCAGCGCTCCTCGCTCTGTCTCTGTGATAACTCTATCTCACGAGCGTAACCGGATCGAGCGATTCGTTCCTTTGTCGTTTTCAATTATGGCTGCTTGCCAGATGTAATCAAATCGGATTTTTATCAACCTCTCCGACACCATTTGGACTCCATTACACATAGAGTTATCTCCAGATCTGTCATGACAAATGATGTGCTCGTTAACAGCGTTAATATCCGCCGGTGGGTTTGTGGAAGCGCTGTACGTTGAGCGGTGTTCATATTCTCTGGTTTTATGTTAAGTGGTCTAAAAGTCTTTAAAGGAAAAAAAAGGGAGAAAAACGCAGGCTCTGCACTTTTTCCCTTGTTTTTTCCTTTCTTTGCTGATCAGCGCTTAGCTTCAGGCCTGCTACATCGACTCGACTGGTGTATTGCAGGAGCAGAAGTCCAACTGTTATTTCTTGTCTTATCTGATACATGTCTGATTCCCTTCTCTAAGCACCGAGCATCCATATGCAAACCGACATTTTTACTCCCATCCTCGACAACGTTGGGTTGGTGAATTTTACAGACAACAATATTCAAATGTTTATCTGAAGAGGAAGAAAAACCAGGAGGTGTATGTTCCTGATCCGGTTCCTTCAGTGATCTTTCCGAATACATGAAGTGCTGCACAAGCTCAAAGCTAATCAGTAGCGACGCAGGGGAAGTCATTACCGTATCGGTTACAAGCTCTATTCAATAGTGAAACGCCTGAGCAGAAGTCGATGTCGGATCGAAGCGGCTAAATGAGGACGAGAAGAAAACGGGTGCAGTCAGGAACACAACCCAATCATCCAGAAGAAGCTAGAAAAAAAAGTTTTTTAATGATAATCAGGAGTTAAATAAAAAAAAAAACCCCCAGAACAAACACATTTTTTTCCCAAACAATAATATCCTGTTAGCAGTGTTTGATAAATACAGATCTGCTCCTGGGCATAAACACTCTCAGGTGCTCACGTGTCTCCTTAGCGCGGTACTGCAGCCGCTGCAAGATTTCAGTGATCTAAAAATAACAGGACGTTCTGAAATGGATCCAGGGAGAACAAAAGATGCTTTAACTTCCCTTCAGAGCCAAAAATAGACTCGACACCTCACCAATCCGACCTGAAATGGTCTCTGCCGCGTCTCAGGAGTGCAGTTTATCATCTATCTGTGTTTAGAAGTCTTTGCATAAAACGCTAGCTTCTGGCCCTTTATCATACTGTTAGCATTAATAATAATGCTGACTGATCCCGAGGGCCTGTGAGGGCGGAGCTTATTAATTATTCGGTTTCTAGGCCAGTCGTAATCACGTGGATTTGATTCACATGGACGACCAAAACATGTAAAAATTGCAAAAATTTATTTTATCCATTAACATTAATTAAATGTTAAAAGGGTTTTGTGTGTATGTGTGTGTGTGTGTGTGTGTGAGAGAGAGGTGATTGAAATCCTTTTAACCCCTCAGGCTCATTTTCTATCACACGATAATTAAACATTGATTTATATTACACTATATCAGTGGTGTGCAGTCAGTGCGGGTCAGTCCGGGTCAGTCAGTGGTTCTCTGCTGTTCTAAACACTATCAGAATCACTGACCTTCATTTACACCCTAAACTCTAATATTAGTTCCATTAAATGGTATTAATTTATTCCAGCAGTTTATTCTCTTCATTTCGTAGTGTTTCTCTCGCTGCACTGCTTCCAGTACGTGTGTGTGGATGTTAGATTTTTTTTTGTCCAATCAGATTTCAGTTTCTATGTGCTGCCATGTTAATCTTTTAGTCTATTAGTCTTCAGAATCAGTAGCGCTGCCCGTGGAACTTACACTATATCAGCAGGGGCAGATTGATAATATTAGATTATTAGATGATTAATAATATTAGATGATTGGTTAATATTATTGAACACTGTTTCTTTAACCAATCAGATTTAAGGTTCCACTTCACAGGGTCCGCTAACTGGCTCACAGTTATCTCTGCATTTTTCCGTCCTCTGATTGGTCGATCAGAGTAAAACCGTTACAACCCAGATCGTCTAGCGAAACATGTCTGTACAGTTAAATTAGAATTTTTACCCCCACAATGGCTGACGCAGGAGAAATTAATTTGGTCTCAGACAAACTTAAAAATACGTTCTTAAGGCAGATTTTTCCAGAAAAGTTGTAGATGGTGTTCTGATGATAACTAGTTTGTCTCAGCGCGGGAAAGAGTTTATTCCCCACTTCCAGACCAGCGCCGTCCGAGCGGTAACACTGACTTACAGCCTTTAAATGTCTGATAGATTTTATTGATATCTGTAATGTTTTTGTGATGTTATATTAATATTAAGATAAATATTGATTCTGAACTGATCCAGATGTTGTAGGTGGTACAGTTGTGGTTGTAGTGTAGAGGTTTGGAGTTGTGTGTTAACGGGTTTCTTGTCTCTCTGTCTGTAATTCCACGCCGTGTTATATTGTGTGTTTGTTTAGTGTTGATGTGTTTCTATAATTGGGATGTGATAGTGGGGGTATTGAGAGGGTATCAGTCGGGTAAATCCACAATGACGGACCAGCTACCAAATGCACCGCCCGCCACTGCATTATACCATGTGCCAGGGAGTGTGTTCCTGTGTAAAGATTGTGTCAAAGTCTGGTAAAAAAAAACGAGTATTGTGGTAAAGAGTAATTGAGAGAATAAGAATGTGTTTTAGAAGACTGTGTTTGTGTAACCGTTTGTTTATGAGTGTGTTAGTGTGTTTGGTTGTATTGAAGCATTTGTGTATAGTGAGTATATATAGTGTGTTGTGCATTACAGTGTGTGTAGTGACTGAGTGTGTTAGTGTGAATTATCATAGAGTGTAAATAAGTGTTATAGAATATCTATTACAGTGTGTGTGTTAGTGTGTATTATAGAGCATCTATTAAAGATACATAAGTGTGTGTGCACTGTGGTGTCTGTTAAAATGTGTGTCGCAGTGTGGTAAAATACAGTAGTGTGTTTTTTTCGGTGTGTTACTGTGTGTAACTGTATGTTACTGTTTGTTACAATCTGCTAATTTGTGTGCCAAAGTGCATTCATGTGTTACAGATAATTAGTGTTACACTGTTGCAATATGTTACAGTGCATTTCATTGTGTGTTACTGTGTGTTTCAGTGTGTGTTACTGTATTTTTCCATTATACTTTTATTATCATTATATCACTTTTATTATAGCGTTACAATGTGTTACAGTACAAATTTGTGTTACAGTGTGTTAATTTACATTGTTACGTTAATTTAGTGTGTTAGTGTATGTTACACAGTGTTACAGTACATATGTGTGTTACAGTGTTTTATTTACATTGTTACATTGATTTAGTGTGGGGAAGTGGTAGCACAATGGTTAAGTTGTTGGACTATTAACTTGAGGACCCGGGCTTGATTCCCAGCTCTACCATGCCACCACAGCTGGGCACCCGAGCAAGGCCCCCAACCCCCCAATTGCTCAGCTGTATAACAATTAACAATTGAATATTGTATGTCGCTCTGGTTAAGCTGCAAATTTTTGTGTGTGTTTGTTACACAGTGTTACAGTATTTTACCCTGTTACAATGTGATAGTATTTGTAACAGTAATTTAGTGTGTGTTAGTTTGTTACACCGTCTTACAGTACTTTACCCTGTGTGTTATATTGATTTACCGTGTTAGTTACAGTGATTTAGTGTGTATTAGTGTTTTTCAGTGTGTGTTAGTTACAGTGATTTAGTGTGTGCCGGTGTATATTACACAGCGCTACACTACAATTCTGGGTTTCACTAAGATAGTGTGTGTGTGTGTGTGTGTGTTTATATTGTGTGTTGCACTCTTCTGGTTCACTAAACACCTGCTTTAATTTTGCTTAGCTGAACACACTGAAGCGTGCGTGTGTGTGTGTGTGTGTGTGCATGCGCGAGCGCGTGCGCGCCCGGCTCTCAGCATCCTTGCCCAAGTTGCTGATGCTGAATGATGATGAGGAGAAAAAAGAACGAAAAAGAAGACAATAAGTTCGTACCTGCTGCCAGTTTTCCTCCAGAGACGGCATGGCGGAGAAGTAGCCGGTGTCGTGGACGAGCTGGAGCTCTTGGAAGATGCTGTAGTTGGCCAGCACGTCCATGATAATGCTCCTGATGATATGAGCGCGAGTCGCCAGAAATCCAAGAAACAGAATCCCTCACAGCGCCGCGCGAACATTCAGCATCACTTTCCCTTCCTAGGCTTTTCTAGCCTAAAAATCGCTGTCGATGTATTTTTTTTTTAAATAATTGTTATTACTATTAAATGAAACAATAAATGACGTGGTGAAAGTTCGCGGAAATCACAGAACCCCGAGCGGAGATGATGGAGGGGAAAAAAGCGCACCAGGCGCTTTACGCGGACCGTCTGAACGAGCGGAGACGAGGCGCGCGCGCACCTGCCACTCAGATCCCAGTGCGTAACCAAATAAGGAAAAAAGGGGGATGGAACTGTATCGCCGTATAAGTCTATGAGGCGGAGCCACGCGCTAATGAGGGGAGGCGCCTATCAAAAACGAAACACGCGGATTGGACAATGAGCTGTCAATCACCTCCCCGAGCGGCGTATTATATTAGAGCGGAATATAAATCCTGACAGTGCGAGTTCATTGAGTTCAGTGTCTGCGCCGTAAAACACACTGACACACACACACACACACACACACACACACACACACACACACAGGATTTTTTTACATTTAATTTTAAGATTTAGTTTGCTTAATGAAATAACTAAATAGAAATATATATATATCGTATATGTATTTTAAGATAACTAATTAAAATGAATCACTAGTGTGCTAGTGTGTCCGTATGCATTGAAGTGTGTATGGTAGAGTGATCAAGGGTGTGTGGAGTGTGTGTAAGATTGCATCAGAGTGTGTTGGGCCTTCCAGACAGGGGTGCAACCAAGGGGGGAAAGTTACGTAAATTCTAAGGGCCCATGCACTTTGGGGGGCCCCAGAGAAATGTTTTATCAGTAGGGCTGACAATATTCATAGGCAGAGGCAGGCTTTGCCCACCCAAAAATCTGTCCTGCCCCGAATCAGAATTCGGTAAAGACAGCGGTTTATATTTTCTTTGGTCCGATTAGAGATTTGATTAAAGCAGTGTGAGGAGAGCTCTGTGTCGAGAAGTTTAAAGCAGGGATGTAGAAAGCCCCGACCAATCACCATGCAAAACCAAACAGTTTCCTGTCTTCCTGCGGTTTACACTCGCCAGGCGGTGGCCGGTCTGTAAAGGATTACGATGAAGCTGAAACAGACAGTCACGCAATTCATAAAGTGTGAAAATATTTGCTTCCAAATGCAATGCATTGATTTTTGGTGCCTTTAACAAAGCCTGTTAAAAAGAAATGCATCATCCCCGGTATCTATCTATCTATCTATCTATCTATCTATCTATCTATCTATCTATCTATCTATCTATCTATCTCTCTCTCTCTCTCTCTGTTCCGTCTGTCTGTATCTAACTGTCCAGCTGTCTGTCTGCCTGTCTATTTAACTACACATTAAATAGTTACACAATTTTTGAATGGTTACTCAATTTCTTACTTTGAAATGTTACCTGAATATTTAATTTTTATTTGGCCCAAATTTCACTCCAAAGTTTATAAAGATATTTTGTCTAAATTTGTGTTTATTAGTCCAGTCGTTCTTTATTCTGAACTAATTAATCCTTGGTTTAAATACATATTTCTGTTTATAGTAATATAATATAATATAATGTCTTCCTAAACAAACCCAAGCAAGAATATTAGTACAACAATATGTTGTAGAGTATCTATCTCCTTAACCCCACCCCCAAAAACTGCCCACCTGGGAAATCTGTCTGCCCACCTTTCTATAGTTGGCAAGACCCGGGCCTGTTTATTAGTATAAACAGTGCTGAAAGGGTGTGGTCACGGGCGCCCAACCTTATATTCTTTCATAGGACCCAAAATTGCTAGCAGCGCCTCCTGCTTCCAAAGTAAGTGTAAAGTAGTCGGATGATCTACTTCTACTTCCATTACATTTAACTATCCCATAATCCCGCGGGAGAGAGAGACAACTCGTCATATTCCAAGTGGTGACGTTGCACTTTACAAGAGTTTAAATTCATGCTGGTTTGACGTCATATGTCACATGACGATATCAACATGGTGGAAGTTGTACATCCAAATTTCATTTATACTTCCTGTAACTATATTAACTGTCAGGAAGTGCGTACCAGTGTAACTCTAATGCATTACATACTTTAGTAGTATGTGATTTTGGACAAGTGGTAGTGCAGTGGTTAAGGTGTTGGACTGCAAACCTGGATGATCGGGTTTCCACCAAATTGCCACTGTTGGACCCCTCAGCAAGGCCCTTAACCCCAATTGCTCAGTTGTGTAAATGAAATAAATGTAAGTCGCTCTGGATAAGGACGTCTGCCAAAATGCTATGAATGTAAATTTAAATGGACGCGAAATTAGTGACGCGGCATAAGCGACGCGGCATTATAGCCCATTAATGAGTGTTATAATATTATTGGGGGTTAATTAGTGTGAACAGTGTGTTAATTATAGTGTTGGGTAGTAATAGAGAGGGTAAGTCTGTGTTAGTGAGTATTTTCTAGCATGTTTGTGTATTGCAGTGTGTTAATAAATGTTGGAGTGTGTTATTCAGTAGAGAGTGCCAGTTACCTACAGCAGACATGGCACCCACACACTCCGGTTTCCGCATCATGTCGTAGCGAAACGTCTAAACAGACAGAGAAAAACAGCAGGTCATTTGTGTTATCGAGAAAGCAATCAGTCACGTCTGGCAGATCGCCCACGACAACACACTCCATCACACAATCTGCAGTGAAGTGCTCCTTTCTATATAAAAATGACATCATCTTCACGGCATCAATTCTGCCCTCAGCACACACACACACACTTGCATGCACACACACTCTTCCTACGGCTTTTACACGTGTGGAAATAAAATTAACTACAAGAGTGATCTCACCAATTTTTATGCCTGAAATAAGATGTTTTTATGCTTCCCTTTTTTCTCCCATTAGTGGTGGAATTGTGTTTTTTTTTAGCTTTTCAGCTTCCTGACTCAATTTAAATTATTCATGCTTTTAGTATGAACAAGATGTGCGGTTTAGAAAGTGTGTGTGTGCGTGTTTGTGTGTGTGTGTGTGTGTGCGTGCGGGGGGAGGGGTGAGACGGGGGAATCCTACTACTTTTATCTAGGTGATGTGAGCTGTGTGAACATTATAAATGTTCCCAGTGATGACGACTGCGAGAGAGTCAGAGAACCTTTAAATCTTTAATTAGACTCGAAAGCGACACATTTTTGAGGTCACATGATCTGTTATTAATTGTTATTCTTATTTTTTAAGAATGATTAAAATGATTCATTTTTTTCCCCTGTAATTTATTTATTTTTTACAATTGTGTTTTTCATTTTTATGTTCTTTTGGATAAAAACGAGTCATTTATTTTCGGATGATTCATTCATGTCCACGTGATTTTCCATAATGTAACTTTTGACCTTATGATTCATTTATTTTCATGTCATTTCCGACACATGAATCATTTTATGTTCATGTGTGATTCGTAACTGAATCTCTATATATTTACATGAGTTTATATGACTCTTTTCTTGAGTAAATCCCAAGTGATTTTTTTTACATCATCCATTAATTTATTCATTAATATATTCTGAATTAAATCAATATATATATATTCATTTATTTTCAATTGATTTATTCCTTTTTATATCAAGTATTAACATAATAACTTTATTTTCACTTTATTTATTAATTGGAATTTTTTTTACTTCCTGAGAATTTTCTTTCATTTTCGTTCTTTTCTTTTTTTACATGATTTATTAATGTAAGTAATTGTTTATATTCCCATGGCCCTTTCCCCCCTCCGGATATATTTTGATTACTTTAATTAAATTATGTTTGAATGATTAATTTATTGAAATCATTTACTTTTGTGACTTGTTCATTTTCACACAACTCGTTTACTCTTCAGAGATTCGATTATTTGAATCATTGGGAATCATGAATGAGATGAATCGAAGAAAAGAACACTTGAAAATGAAAAATCATGATTTTTTTTGTTTATTTGTCTCATGACTTACTAATATGAATCCTATAAATGATTTAGTATATTAAGTGATCCTTTTATTTTCACACCTTATTTATGTATTCATTTGTTTTACCTAGTGATATTATTAAACTAGTTTCTACCTCATACCCAGTTCACATTTTCTAGACCTAAAACTGAACAAATTCACTTGTTTTTCAATCATTTTGGATAAATTCTCCATGATAAAGTGTGTTCATGTCATCCTACACAACCCGATATCCCAGAGTGCTGTAATCCTATTATTCAGCCCTGCTAGCTTGGCCTGCTGCCCTGGCACCGGGCTTTACACATGGCATTTCAGCAGGAAAGAGGTGACCAGACTGGCAATGAAACGCCCACTAACATTCGACCAATTGACACGTTTGCCTTTTTCTGTCTTATATTTGTGCTTTTTTTGGTGTTTCGGTGTATTCAGAGCCATGGTACACTCACAGGGGATAGAAAAGATGTATAAATATGTATAAATATATGACTGTAAATATCAGGATTTTTTTTTTGTCTTTACTCTTAAATATTATGAGATATAATAAAATAATATAAAGGTCTGGATTACTTGTTTTTTTGTCCTTAAAACCAACGTGTGGTTGCAGTGAGCTTCAGAAGCCTTGCACACGTCCACTCTTTAATCATTTATAATCTGTTATCAATAGGGTTGGTAAGTGCATGCTAATGTATGCAAATCAATACCTTTGAATAGCAGTTATGCTTTGGGGCAAATGGCGTTCGGGTGAGTTAATGATTCATGACTCAGGGCCTGTTGTTATTAGCGGTAATGTGATGCGGCTGCTTGAGGATTGATAAATGTTGTGAAGGACATTAGAAATAATTTTCAAGCAGATAATTGTTTTTAACAGATTTAGACAAGAGACAGACAGTGTTTATCTATCTATCTATCTATCTATCTATCTATCTATCTATCTATCTATCTATCTATCTATCTATCTATCTATCCATCCATCCATCCATCAAGCCATCAAGCCATCTTTCTATCTATCCTCCCTTTGCAATTGGACATCCACAGTCTATTAGGCTGATGACTTCAATGCTTACTTTGAACACTGGTGTTCCACAGGGCTTTGTGCTTAGCCCAATCCTCTATTCTCTCCGTACTCTTAACTGCATACCTGTGCATGGCTCCAATGCCATAATCAGGATCAGCGATGTTGATAAAAAAGATGTTCAGCACCTGGCAGTATGGAGCTGTACAAATTGATGGAGCTGAAGTAAAGTGTGTATATAGTTCCTTGGTGTCCAGTGATCTCTCCTGAATCATTAATACCTTAATCCTGATCAGGAAGGCACAACAGCACCTTAGACAACTAAAGAGAGCTAACCAGTCGTTCCACATCCTGCTAAACTTTCACAGATGCACTATTAAAAGAATAATCACAAGCAGCCTCACAGTGTGGTTTGTGTCGCTAGCTTGTTGTTTTGCTAACTCAAATAGTTACTGAAGTTTTAGTAAGATGGTTGCTTTGGTATTTCAACAGGTGGGTAGGGTAATCTCAGGTGGGAAATTAGTTGTGAGATGTTAATACAATGTTTCTAACTGGTTGCTGTGGTAACCCAAAGGTGGGCGGAAGTTAGTGCCCAAACAATATGGGCGGCCCCCCATAGATATGTTTTATTAGTAGTAGCAGTACTAGCAGTAATGTATTAGTATGTTTGGTGCAGAATGGTTAGGGTGGGGGCCCAACCTTATATTCTTCCCTAAAATTGCTAGTGGTGGCCCTGTGATATCATGTATATGCTAGGTTGTTCTTAGGCGGTTGACATAGAATTCCAAATGGTCGCTGAATGTGGTGAGGTTTGTTGCCATGGTATCCCTAGGTATTTCAAGTAGTGACAAGTATGTTGCTATCTGGTTGTTTTGTTATCCCAAGGGTTGCCTGGTTGTTGCAAGGTTTGTTGCCATGGTATATGGTTGCTTGGGTGATATTAGGTGGTCTCAAGCTTGGATGTTGCCAGGTGGTTGATATGCTTAGCCAAGTTGATCCAAGTCGAGGAGTAGTGCAAGGTGGTTGCTAGGATGTTAAAGCTGGTTGTCATGGTATCCCAACCGGATGCCAGGTTGATAATAAGTGGTTGCTATTGCGTTCTAAATATTTTCTATGATGTAGTTAGTTGCGAGTGTTAGTTGTTTTACAAAGTTGTACATCTCCATTGTGGCAATATCTGTAGGTATTAAAATATGTAGTTAAATGTTTTGTAAGTGCTTTCCAAGTTGTTGCTATGGAAGTTTGCCAATCCAATCAGGTGCTCATGCATACTGTAACATCTTAAATTAGATTAAAGCTATAAAGATTTTAAGAAAATTGATAAAGTCACCTGGGCTCTTGGGCAGTAATCTGATTATGTATTTTATGTCCACCCTTAATCTGATTATTGTTCATGTTTTCGTCACCTGTGCATATGTACAAAAAGAAACAGGATCCTTGCTTAAAACACATAACAGAGGCTTTGTGTGAAGTGTGTCGACATTTTAACCTCACTATGGGAAATGCAGTTGGAGATAAAAGCTGGGCTTCTTACTGTGACCTTACCGACAGAAATCTGATTATAGACTGACTCGAGCAGTCCTGGAGTTTTTCTTTAAACCATTATCAGATTTTGTAAGTGCATATAAGACTGTTGATTGAATTATTGTCGAGCAAACAGATATTTCGTATCAGATTTTTCTGTCCATGTGAACACAGTGGTGCAGTGTGTAATCCAGCGAAACTATAATGTAAAAACAATAAATACATGGAAGAAGTGTTAGAAATATTACAGACGCAAGTCAAATAAATAAATACATAATTTTCTATAGATATAATTATGATTACTCACCGATTCTTTGCTGGACCAAGTGCTCTTTGTTAATATGCTGATAAAAATGAACTGTGGAAGCCAATTTGTAAAACTAGCATTTAAAATAGCATACTGCTTAAATATGTACTTCCCGGCAAATCTAAAAGTCTGTTCTATATAGCATTATTATCTCTAGTGTGAATGAAACACTACATTTGCCATGTCGATACATAAGTCACATGACTTATGACATCAAAACTAACTAACAACAACCAAATTGTATACTTTTGTACTATGTAGTATGCAAAATTGAGTGTGTAAAGAGATTAGTATGTCCAAATCCTTAGTATAAGAAAAAAAATGACCAGATCCGAACAAATTCTGAAATGCACATATGAGGAACACTTTGCTATCCCATAATCCCGTGGGACAGACGACTCATCACTTTACAAGAGCTTAAAGTAGCTTTAAATGCTTAGTGGTGAAAAAAATACTGAAAATTTCTACATGAGTAAAATTATTTCTACTTAAGAAATAACAAAAATATTACGTCAATAAGAGTAAATAAGTATTTTAAAACTACTTAAGTTACTTCATTACAAAAAAAAACTGTAGTGTGTAAAATGTGGTCTTAAACCATTCAGGTGAAGGTAAAGAATTGAGTTACAGAATCTCTCATAGTGCACAAATTCTAAATTAATTTGTCTTTTATGTCTTCTACTATATATATATAGATTACACACACAATATATTTACACATATATTTCTGATCACCATCTTATATCGTTTAAACTGCGTCATACTAATAGCGCACATGTAGCGCCGCGCTCCCGCTTTAATCGTACACTTACATCAACTTCTGCTCAGAGCTTTATTAATTATCTTCCAGAAGTGTCTTCTGTCATTGGATCGCCGTCTGATCCAACAGAACTCGAGCAGGCGACTGAATATATAGATGCCGCATTCCGCTCTACATTAGATAACGTGGCTCCAGTTAAAAGAAAAATAATTAAAGATAAGAAACTCGCTCCATGGTATAATGAACACACGCGCTCTTTAAAACAGAGCGCCCGTGAACTAGAACGTAAATGGCGCCGAACTAGATTGTTGGTTTTCCAGGCAGCATGGAAAGAGGGAATTCTAGCTTATAAAAAAGCTCTTAGTGTAACTAGATCAACGTATCTTTCTAACCTTATTGAAAATAATAAAAATAATCCTAGATTTCTATTTGACACCGTCGCAAAATTAACTAGGAATAAGACGACCTCAGAAACCTGCACCATAACTGCGTGCAGCACTGAGGATTTCATGAACTTTTTTGATAATAAAATTGCAAACATTAGGCAGAAAAAGAAAAATTCACGCTTTAAAACCAGACCTTTCAAATGATTCTGATAAAACAATTAACCGCATCAGATCAGAACTTAGAAAATTTCACTCCTCTGGAAGAGAAAAAAACCTAATCGCACTCATCTCTTCCACAAAACCGTCAACTTGTGTATTAGATCCTATACCAACACACTTTCTTAAGCAGATTGTACCGGCAGTATCAGAACCCCTGTTGAAAATAGTTAACTCTTCTCTCAGCAGTGGGTATGTTCCTAAATCTTTTAAATTAGCAGTGATTAAACCTTTAATTAAGAAACCTGACCTTGACCAAAATGAGCTGTCAAACTACAGGCCGATATATCTAACCTTCCGTTTATCTCTAAAATTCTAGAGAAGGTAGTTGCGCAACAACTATGTTCATATTTACAAAGAAATAACATACATGAACTTTATCAATCAGGATTCAGGGCCTCACCACAGCACAGAGACGGCACTGGTCAAAGTAGCTAATGACCTCTTACTGGCATCCGACCAAGGTTGTGTCTCGTTGCTTATATTACTTGACCTTAGTGCGGCTTTCGACACCATAGATCACGATATTCTTCTTCACAGATTAGAAAAATCAGTAGGAATTAAAGGAACAGCTCTTGCGTGGCTCAGGTCCTATTTAACCGATCGCTACCAGTTTGTAGATTTAAATGGTAATTATTCTGCGTGCTCCCTTGTAAAGTATGGTGTTCCACAGGGCTCGGTTTTAGGCCCACTTCTTTTCTCTCTTTACATGCTGCCTCTGGGAAACATAATTCGTAAGCATGATATCAGTTTCCACTGTTATGCTGATGACACACACAGTTATACGTCTCATCAAGGCCTGATGGGAAAGGCCAGTTTAATAAAGTTGAGCAATGTGTGAAGGAAGTAAGAGATTGGATATTATGCAGTTTCCTCTTGCTTAACGCTGAACAAGACGGAGGTTCTGGTTCTAGGACCACAGGTAGCTAAAAGTAAGCTTCCTGATCACACCTTAACCCTAGACAGTCTTTCTGTTTCACCGAGTGCAACAGTAAAAGATCTGGGTGTGATTTTAGACTCCAATCTCTCATTTGAAGCCCATGTCGACAATATTAGCAGGATAGCGTTCTATCATCTCAGAAATATCGCTAAAATAAGAAATATCCTGTCACTAACTGATGCCGAAAAAAAATTAGTTCATGCGTTTATCACATCCAGGCTGGATTACTGTAACGCTTTACTGTCTGGATGTTCAACTAGGTGCATTAATAAACTTCAGTTAGTCCAGAACGCAGCAGCGAGAGTCCTCACTAAAACTAACAGATACGAGCACATCACACCGGTCTTATACGCACTGCATTGGCTCCCAGTGAGACACTGCATCGATTTTAAAAATACTACTGTTAACTTATAAAGCTCTAAATGGTCTCGCACCGCCGGACCCTAAGCGAACTTCTAGTGTCTTACGTTCCGCCACGCCTTCTTCGATCAAAGGATGCAGGCTGCCTGTCAGTACCGCGCATTATAAAAACTACAGCAGGGGGCAGAGCCTTTTCTCACAGAGCCCCAGTGCTATGGAATAACCTCCCTATGTATGTTCGGGAATCAGACACAGTCTCAGTGTTTAAGTCCAGGTTAAAAACATACTTATTTAATCAAGCCAAGATTCCCCTTAGATAAAGGAGCAGATCTGGGGGACTCATGGGTGTTGAGTATTATGGTGATCTGGTATGTTTAGATGCTGTCTTCCCCTCTCTTATTGATCACGGTGTGTGATGATGAGAGCAGCTGTTTGCTTAACATATCAGGGAGCCCTCATGTCTGTGTTTCCCTCTGGTTCTCCTTTAGTTATGCTGACCTAGTTAGTCTTGCCGGAGTCCATGCTTTACTCTACATTATTCACTTAATCAATCCAAACCGTGTGATTACATTGTCACTTAACTGTTTTCCTTCTTTTTGTCTCTCTCTCTCTCTCTCTCTCTCTTTCTTTCACTGTTGAGTTACATACGCCACAACGGAGCTGCTGGTGATCCAGACCCCACCTCCGACCGGGTACTGTGGGACCCTTCCCTGTGACCTGCCCAGCGGATGATGCATCACCAGGGCGATCCAGGACGACCCACTTCGCCATAAAGACATTCCGGCTGCTCTCTAAGGACTGATGATTATAGTTGTTTCCACACACACACACACACACAATGTAACCACATAATTCCTGCTACCTGTTTTCACCCAAA
Organism: Bagarius yarrelli; assembly: GCA_005784505.1. Classification (NCBI taxonomy): domain Eukaryota; kingdom Metazoa; phylum Chordata; class Actinopteri; order Siluriformes; family Sisoridae; genus Bagarius; species Bagarius yarrelli. The sequence goes on from VCAZ01000246.1 coordinate 29,325, forward strand.
TGAGGATGGGTTCCCTGTTGAGTCTGGTTCCTCTCAAGGTTTCTTCCTATCTCATCTCAGGAGTTTTTCCTTGCCACTGTCGCCCCCGGCTTGCTCATCAGGGACAAACTGATTTCTGTCTCATTTTATCTCATAATTTCTTCAATTGTAAAGCTGCTTTGTAACAATCACCAATGTAAAAAGTGCTATACAAATAAAACTGAATTGAATTGAACATATATATGTACATATGCCACAAATGAGCTGCCAGTGAACCAGACCCCATCTTCACTCCAGACCTGTCAGACCCTCCCTGTGACCCGCTCCCAGTTGTTGATCACATCACCAGGGTGACCGAGGACGTTTCCACTCTGCCATAAAGACGTTCCAGCTGTTCTTTGAGGACTTGTGATTTAAGTTGCTTACACACACACAGTGTGTAATTCCTGTTACCTGTTTTCACCCAAATCAGTCTGGTTCCTCTCAAGGTTTCTTCCTATTCCGTCTCAGGGAGTTTTTCCTTGCCACCGTCGCTCCTGGCTTGCTCATCATGGACATCATTTGTATGATAGACTTGATTTTGACAAGTAGGATGTGATCAGAAAAAGTGAGCTGAATTACCACTTCCACCATTCTGGAATATCGTCTTTCCCACAGGATCATGGGACAGTAAAGTGCGACTCACTTCAGTAGATTAATTTCAGATGTAGTGTAGAAGTATTTTTTTTACAATTTCTTATTTTTTTGTTTTTCTGTGTTATGTTTCATTACACAGCAAACAAGAGACAGCATTTTCATCTTCAGTCTGCATTTTTTATGTCCTGTTTCTTTCAGTTGTTAGAATCAGTAGTGTAGACAATATTAAAAAGAAAAATCTGGCAACCTCAGAGGTAAAGTGTACCCACAGAAAGCCTTTCCTGCCTTCATCATGCTATAACTCATAAACTGTAGTACATCTGGGAAAATGTTATTTGTAGTTAAAAGTCATTGAATTTCTAATAAAATCGTAACAGAAGTGAACTCAATCATTAAATCAGACGTTTAAAGAAATTGAATTAATATTGTATTAATTATTTATTTAAAGTAGCTACTGTACTTCGTTATATAAGGTATAATGATAATTTTCTAAGGGTTTATTCTAAAAATCTGTCCTATGGGATTTGCTGATCCAAAGTGAAGGTTGAATAAGGCTTCCTCTGATAACCTGTCTCACATCTCCCACTCCTGTCACTAACTTAACATTTTTCTTTTGTATTGAAAACTGATTTTGTGTTTTGGGTAAAATTATCTTTAAGCTCGAACATTAAATTATTCTGTATGTTTGGGTTAAACGCTTTTTGAACTAACCGATTCTGGTTACGTTAATTTAAACTCAATCTAATTATATTTCTTAAATAATTTCTGTTCTAACAAAAAGGAAGATTAATTTACTATCACATAATATATTTTTATGCACATCAGGATTAATTACTGCAATATTTTCTGTCTGAGACCTGAATATTCCGTCCCTGAAGGTCTGTTAAAACCAGGATGTTTATTAGTGACTCCAGTGAGGATGATGATGATGATGATGATGTTGCTGATGAAAGCTGGGAGGAAATGAAAGCATAAACTCTGCAGGCGGATGACTTTGCAAGGGCTCGGGGAGCTGATAGTCAATCGCACCATAAAGCTGAAAGCTACAGTTCCATCTCGCTTATGAACTTTCTGCTGGCGTCTAAAGAAAGAGCGGCGGCAATCGATCCTTACGGGAATCGTTTCACCTGGAAGCTGCGGTAAAGAAAAGAAGGGGGGAAAAAGAGTCCTGCTGATGGCAACACTTTCGTTTCTATGACTCATCAAGGTGCAGAAATAAACAGCGTTTACTCCGTCAGAGGGCAGATGGATCGGAGGCCATTGTTGTTTCACAAATATACACACTCTGGGAAAAAAATATAAATCTAACGGTTGAAGGATTCGTAAGGGAGTCGTCACCAAGCAGACATAAAACTTTACAAGTGATTCTTTTCCTTTAACATAAAATTCCTCATTGAGTGAGAAAATAAAACTGATTCAACAACACAATAATGTTGCACACTTTAAAACTTAATACTAAAACCAGATAGAATTTAAGCTAATGCTACACAAGAAAACCCCAAAAATATAAAATAACACTTTGTGATTAGCAAAGTCCAAAAACATGTATGTTAGATTGATTGGTGATTCTAAATTGTACATAGGAGTGAGTGTGAGTGTGTGTGGCCCTGTGATGGACTGGTGACCTGTCCAGGGTGTCCCCCCTCCTGTCTTTCACCCTTTCAGAGACGGCTGGGATAGACTCCAGCAGATCCCCGTGACCCCAATGAGGGAATAAGCGGGTATAGAAGATGAATGAATGAATGAACGAATGAATTAAGTATTTTCTATCACAGAAACATTTAAACAAAACAAACAACAAGCAAAAATTGTTTAACATTAACAAATTAATCTGCGAAATTTCCCGCCAAAATAAATAAATATGTTATATACATGATATTGTATTTATATATTAACAGATCTGTGTATTTTTATCAGACTAAAGCTGCTGAATTTAGACGGTGCAAACAAACAACAAATAAAAACCAAACAAGTAACTAACACAATAGAACAAAAAACTCCAACCCACCAACCAGCCAGCAAACAAACAACAAATGATAATAACAAACAAACATAAAGTACAAATTAATTAACTAATAAATTATTTTACAGACCAACCAAGAAAAAAAACAAAAATACAAAATACAAACAAAAACTAAACAAAAGCATTTAGCCAAAATAAACACACACACAGTAGGTTTATAGACTCATACGCACAATCCTTAGTCAATCAAATCAAGGGGAAGTGGTGGCTCATGGTTAAGGTGTTGGACTGCCAACTCAAAGATTGTGGGTTTGATTCCCAGCTTCACCAAGCCACCACTGCTGGGCCCCTGAGCAAGGCCCTTAACCCCCAACTGCTCAGTTGTATAAAAGAGATAATTGTAAGTTGCTCTGGTCTGCCAAATGCTGTAAATGTAGTCAATGTAATGTAGATGTATAAGTCAAAACTTAACCGAAGACAAACCAAACAATTAACCAAACAACGTTTAAAAAATAACCAAAATCCCACCATAAAACAAACAAACTTCAACAGACAACAAAACACTGAGCGGAAAACATAACAAACCAAAACAACTAAACAAATAAATAACAAGAACCAATTAAACCACCAATTTACTAACAAACAAATAAAAAATAAACAGACAAAAACGAGACAAGCGAGCAAACAAACAATAAACAAATGAAAAAAAACAACCAAACTAAACAAAATTTTTATGGTTTGCATACTAAAAAAAATCTGCTTTAATTTTTATGTAATTTTTTTTGTAAATGGGTCGAATCCTGAGTTCTGTCAGATGATCTCTAGCTCATGCTCCTGGCTGTGTTCCTGGACATGTGTTGATTCGGGTGTAGCTCCTGTGCCCTGGAGCTCAACACGTCATAAAAAAACACCCAGCTGTGCATCAATTAACCTCATAGCGTGACAAAACTTCAAAATATTACCTCACAGCTGGACGCCGGCGGTTAAATAGAGTCAGCATGGAGACGGAGACTGGGCTGTCATGGCAACGCTTTCTGTCCTGTGTTTACTCAGTATAGCTGGAGCTCTGATTCAGACAGGGTATCACTTTTATCCTAAGATTCATTTCGAAGGAACCGGAACTGACAGAAAGGGTCTAACATGGAAATATGGTAATAAGCTCACTGTGAGAGGATCTAAAAATACTACAATTTTTGTTGCAGGGTGAACAAAACACAACTCCTGAACTGAACACCTTCTCTAGAACTTTCAGCTGGTAAATTTAGCATCGAAGCTAAACCTTTATGCATGGGTAAAGGAAAAATGATGGAAAGAAAGAATCTAAGTAAATGTAAAATTAGACATAGTTTAACATAATAAACCTATAATCTTAGTTTAGCGTTAAGCTTTGTTGTAACATGTTCCAGAGAATCTCCTGTCCACGACCTTCAGTGGAACAGTTAGAGGTCCAGTCCCTAAGGCTCTTGGTTAATCTCTGAAAAGGAGCAATAAAGTCCCAACACTACCAAACTTCCACTGTTGAGCCTATGATCAGGGCTTTTACCTCCTTGCTGCTCCAGAGGCCCCCAGCTCTGACCTCAGCTTCCAAACATGGACTATACAATAAGGAATTCCACTCTGCTGTAATGTAGTGTTTTTCAATAATAATAATAATAATAACAATAATAATAATTGTGCAGATCTGAAGATGAGGTTTTCTTTGGGGGTGACGGGATTAGGGACAAGTTCATCAGGGGGACGGATGTTAGATGTTTTGGGGAGAAAGTCAGGGAAGCACAGATTGAGGTGGTTTAATATAATATAATATAATATTCAACTTCATTGTCCAAGGTACGTGTACAGAGCCAATGAAATGCATTTTTCGCATATCCCATCTTAGTTAGTTGGGGTCAGTATGATACAGCGCCCCTGGAGCAGAAAGGGTTAAGGGTCTTGCTCAAGGACCCAACAGTGGTTGGCTTCCCGGTGGTGGGGGGCTTGAACCTGGGTGTTTCTGGTCTTCAGATCAGCAAGTCAGCACCTTAACCATTTCAGCCACCACTGCCCCTGTTTGGACATGTACAGAGGAGAAAAAGTGAATATATTGGTAGGAGGTTGTAAGAAATGAGGCAACCAGGCAGAAGGTAAAGAGGAAGACCAGAGAGGAGGTATATGGATGCAATAAACGAGGACATGAAGTTAGTGTGTGTGAGTGATGAGGATGTAGAGAATAGGGTTAGGGGGAGACAGATGATTCACTGTGGCGGCCCCTAAAAGGGAACAGCTGAAATGAAAAGAAGTAAAAGTAACAGAAGGACAAGGGGTAAGTCAACACAGTTTTATTTACAGCACTGTGAAAACAAAGAATGGAACTGAAGTAAATTGTGGATGATGAATGGAGGTAAATAGAGCTGGTAGTAGAGATGCTGGAGTGGTTTGTTGAAGTCTTCAGGAAGCTAAAAGTCCATTTCTAGTGTGTTACTAGTCCAAGACCAGACACTGTGTGTGTGTGTGTGTGTGTGTGTATGTGAGGAGTGTGCTCAAATGGGGTGAGTGACAGTGAGTGGTGATTAAAATCAGGTGAGTCCAATACATACTTAGAGGGAAAGACAGATAAATAACCACAGGAGAGAGAGGGTATATTTAGCTTTGGATCTGTGACAATAACAATAATATCATTTTTGGCCAAACTAAAACACTTATCTGTTTATCTTATCACTTATCTGAAGCCAACAAGCTCAGGGTGCTGCCACTGCCATGCTTCAATTTCAAATAAATCTTTTAGACATGACCATAAAGTGGTTTTTCAGAACACTGATTTGTCTAATTCACGTTCCTATGTTGACTCTTTGACTCACAACATTTCTGGTAAAATATTTCTGCCATTTGCCAGAAGCTCTAAGCAGTTAAGGGTTAAGGGCCTTGCTTAGGGACCCAGCAATGGCAGCCTATTGTGCTGGGAATTGATAATAAAAAAAAAAATCTCTACCGATTAGCTATATGTATTTAGGTTGATATCTAAAAAGTGGTAATCGTTGCAGTGGTTATGGTGTTGGACTACCAACTTGAAGTTCCGGGTTCGATTCCCAGCACCACCAAGCCACCACTGCTAGGCCACTGAGCAGGCCCTTAACCCCCAATTGCTCAGTTGTATAACAGGGAATAATGTAAGATGCTTTGAATAAGGGCGTCTGCCAAATGCTGCAACTGTAAAAGGAGCAGCACTAAAGCACGATGCCGCCACCATCATGCTTTACCACCAGATTAAGGAGTTTTCCTGACATATTGTTGCTGTAGGCCTGTTTTAATCAGTTTTCTTGTTTTATTTTTTTTCCAGATTCAAAGGGTCGTCCTTTTCTTGATGTCACTTTGATTTCACTTGTTGATAAAGGCTTACACACTGTTCTATCAGACATCTTATGATTTTTAAATAATTATAATTATTACTTTGCAACCTGAATTTCCTTTGAGATAAAAGTGCTAAAAAGTGGTAAAAGCTCTAAAAAGTATTGATCTTGGTTTTTTTTTTACATCATAAAACCCTGACGGTTAGAGGGGGGGTAGACTTTACATTTTATTGCCAAATAAAAACGATTTTGATTCCCCCCTACAGGCTGTATACTGAGCTAAAATTTTCTTCCTGTGCTTTGGTTTCTTTTGTTTTTAGGGCAAAATGATTCTAAGGAAGAAAAAAACCCTGTTATGGCTGAGATCGTTATAATTCCTTGTGTTTTATGCTGCATGGAAAGATACGATGGAGGACGTTGGCTGGTTTGGGTGGAGGAACTTAGTATGATGCGCATGCAGTATTAATGCGTGTTGTAATAAAAGCAGAGACTTTATAGGCATGCTAGAATAACTCTGCTTTATAACACCCTTATGATCATATCCCGAGCATAAGAGCTCCCAGGGGAGGAAGTTCATTAGGGTCCGACTCGGCACTGGAGACGGGGGATGTAATGGGTTGTATCAGAGCATGCTGTTTATCTTGGAGGCTAAAGACAGGGTGTGTGTATATGAGTCTGTGTGTGTGTGCACGCCTCCTTAATAAGCAAAATGTGTGCATTCTTTATTAGGGTTCTTTTGAAGCCGTCTGATTGCCTGCAGCCCTCGCATACAACTCGAGGCGTGTTTATTTATTGATGTTCCCATCATGCACCAGGTTGCTCAAACATTATTGTGTAGAAAATCAGACTGACGTGACTCGACGCGATAAGGACGCTTGCCGAGCTTTTACCAAATCATGCGAGCTCCCGGTGTGTGTGTATGAAAATTCTTTACTAACATAAGAAAGCTACAATTTGTTTAAGGAGTCTGCTTCTACTTCGGGTCACTTTGACTTTTGACGTCTTCAGAATAGAAAATATAAAAGAAAGAGTGGTGAAAGAATGCTTTTTTTAGATCTACTGACACTGGAGACTCCTTCCCAACACTTTACCACAGCAACAATTGCAAACTGTTCATTCTAATGTTATTAAGGTTATTATGTTCGTACATTTACATTTACAGCATTTAGCAGACGCTCTTGTCCAGAGAGACATACAAGAAGTGCTTTGAGTCACATCAACAAACAGCTCAATACTGATATAATAGTTCACAAAAAAGGTGCAACAACAACAAAAAACCTGTTGAAAAGAGTAAGGGTTTTTTTTTTTATTTAAATGTCAAGAGCAGGTATTTAAGAAAGAGATGAGTTTTCAAACGCCTCTTCAAGACAGCCAGTGACTCTGCTGTTCTGACATTGATGGGAAGTTCGTTCCACCATCTTGGTGCCAGAACAGAAAAAAGTCTTGAGGCAGACCTACCTTGTGTCCTTGGGGATGATGGAACAAGCCGAGCAGTGCTTGTGGATCTGAGCATGGTGCGATGCGAGTAGTGATAAGTGTTTGCAGGTAGGAGGGTGCAGCTCCATTTCTGGCTTTGTAGGCAAGCATCAGTGTTTTGAATCTGATGTGTGCAGTTACTGGGAGACAATGGAGGGAGCGCAGCAGTGGAGTGATGTGTGAAAACTTTGATAGGTTAAAAACAACACGTGCAGCTGCATTCTGAATCATCTGCAGAGGGCGAATTGCACTCAGAGGTAGGCCTGCCAGGAGCGAGTTGCAGTAGTCTAGTTTAGAAATTACAAGAGACTGCACAAGCAACTGGGTGGCCTGAGTGGTTAAGAATGGTCAAACCCTCCGGATGTTATGCAGAATAAACCTGCAGGAACGTGTTATGTTGGCAACATTATTATGTTTATTATGTTATTATCTAAGGTTATTAATAGTTATAAAGGCTAACTGTGTTTAGCATTTCTTACCTTATAATACAATGCAAAGTATATCTGTTTGCTATTCCTGATTACGGCCATTGCCACGTTTCCACCATGACCTTTTCTTTGAGATTTGGTTTTGCTTGTCGTGTTTTGTTTATTGTGTACCGACCTTTACACGCTAAACAGATTTGCCTCTGCTTAACGTCACTGCTTTGTTGTTACGTAATAAACAACAACACCTGCACATGGATCTCGCGATGTTACCAAGGGTTGATCACAATAAGACTACAAAGTCTACATACGGTGATAATCTGCATTTTAGCTAGCTATTTTCCTGAAGCCGAAAAAACATTCTGGTTGGATCAGATAGATCATCTAAGGCTACCTTTCATTTACTTTTTAACTTCCATGTAAACGAGATGTTTCCCACTCACGATGCTCTCCAGTTCCTGATGTTCCAGAATCTATTTGAGTGCTGAGGTTGTTAATTGCCAGGCATCCTCTCCACGTTAGCCTGCATTTGCTCAACCGAAGCACATTAGCGCTGGCGTGAATCGCATTGATCCGAAAGGATGGACTCTGTTTTTATAAATGGATATTTGAGTTGTCGTTTTGTGTCGTTTGTCATTTTTGTTAGCATACACAATCACTTTTCCTGTTCTTCTTTTTCCTTTTCCTGTTAGCAATATTAGCACAAACAGCTGTATCAAATGTTAGCGTCTAAATGAACGTCGAATGTTGATTATTTGAGAAAAACCAAAAAAAAAAACAAAACATTTTTAGCTGTGATGTTATTTGTTTATTTTTAGTTCAGAGCGGAGCTTTAACAGCGATTGGACAAATTCACAAAAAAGTTACTGTGATTGGCTAAAATTTTACGGTTAATTTTCTGGGCTTTGATATGGTGATGTTTCTGTAACAAACCTAACATTTACAGAGGAACTCTCTGGTGTCAACATTCCACAAGTTCCTATTCTGTATACACACACACACACACACACACACACACAGTAACAACAGTTGCAGGTCACGCAAATCCAACGATCCTGTTTAACAACCCCCCACACCCCCACCCCCGCGTGCAAGACGTCCGTTTCCAAATGCAATTTGTCGGTGGTATGAAAGCTGGAACGAACTGCCGTTTCCGAGAGCAACCGAGCAGCTAATGTGTTTCCTGACGTTCCGATTTGCCCAAAGTGCTTTGTGTTACAGTGAAAGAGCACAAAGAAAACATACAAAGGAAAATCAACTAATTTGGTGGCTGTTGTTGCGTAATACTACCAGAATCCTCTCTGATCCCAGAGACAGATCGCAATATGAATGATTCGGTCTACAAATAAAAGTTAAAAAAAAAAGAAAAAGAAGGATAAAAATTGCCGACTATTAAATAGAAATACTGTTTTTTACAGTTTGGAAAAAAGGTAAATTGTTTGACTTTTTTTCTGGTCTTTCTTTCTTTCTTTCTTTCTTTCTTTTACTCTTTTTTTTAAAAATTTTTTTCTTTTATTTTCTTTCTTTCTTTCTTTTCCCCTCTCTCTTTTTCTCTCTCTAATATTTTTTTTCTTTCTTTGTCTCTTTTCTTTTTTCTTTCTTTCTCTCATTTTCTTTCTTTCTCTCTCTCTTTCTTTCTTTCTTTCTTTCTCTCTCTCTCTCTCTCTTTCTTTCTTTCTTTCTTTCCATGTATCGTTTACAGTTGTTTTTTTCCACATGGTATTTAGGATTGTATTAATAAAAATGAATTCCTTTTTTTCTGCACACGACGGAAACAAAAAGAAATTAAAAAAAGCCCAGAAGATAAAAATGGGTCATTTTGACCTAAACGGCGTGTCCTCTCAGCAGGTGGAATCGGATCAGCCACCCCGAAAAAAAAAGACAAAATCCTCCACTGGCTTAGAAGGACCTCTGCCCTGACCTAGATACACACACACACACACACACACACACACACACACACACACACACACAATATATATAAACCAAAACACACACACTGGTTCTCTTACTTTCTGTTTCACTTTATCACACACACACACACACACACACTCTCTCTCTCTCTCTCTCTCTCTCTCTCTCTCTCTCTCTCTCACACACACACACACACACACACACACACACACCACCTACAAGAGTCTGCTCATAAATATTTATCTTACTGACATCCACACGTGCTCTAAACGTGTCGCACAACACACACACACACACACACACACACACACACACACACACACACAAACATCTAACAACATTAGGCTGAAAAGCTATTTGGTAATAATCCACTTTGAAGTAAAGAATGTGAGTGTGTGTGTATGTGTATGTGTGTGTGTGTGTGTGGTGACACGTTTAGAGCACGTGTGAATGTCAGTATGATAAATATTTATGAGCAGACGCTTGTCGGTAGACAGTGTGTGTGTGTGTGTGTGTGTGTGTGTGTGTGTGTGTGTGTGTGTGTGTGTGTGAGAGAGACCTGTTCGAGGTTCCTGCACCACCTGCTCATTGGAAAAGAACGAAAGGTCGAGAAATCATGAAAATTGATTTTTTTTCCTTTTCAGCTGTTAGAATAAAGAATCGTCTGTTGTCCCGCGGAGCTCATTACAGGGAACGTGGCGTATAATGAGTTTAACCCAGACGCTCGGTTCCAGGAGGTGAATCAAATTAGCATGAGTGATAAAAAGCACCGTCGCTGTTCGCCTTTTTTTTCTTTCATTCTGGAAGTTTTTATTCTGATTATTTGCCTCCTTCTGACACAAAAACCTGGAATGATGCGAACTTCCAGCTCCTGTAGCTCCTCGGGCAGCTAACGAACCTGCCTAGCTTAACGAACTGATCAACTTTCCCAGCTAAACTTGTGTTAGTTTAAAGTGTGTGTTTCAGTTTTATCCTTTCAGTTAAACGCTAACATTTTGGTGCAGCCATTTGTGATAATATTACTAACAGGAGAAGTTTACAAACATTTGACCACAGAATATGTAAAATGGATGTCAGTGGATGCTATGTGCTAGCTTTTTATTCGTTTAATTGTTCACTGATTCACAGAAACAGCAAGAAGGTCTGATATGTGGCTGGTTAGTGATTAGCAGGTGTGTGTAATAATTAATCACGTTTACTGGAGTAAATTGTTTGGCAAACTTTTACTTTTATGGTTTATTTACTGATGTGAACTTTTACTGTTACTAAAATACATTTTCAGTGTGAAAACTTTACTTTTACTTCCCTACATTTGGCGTCGTTCCTCCGTTACTGATAAACGCTAATAAATATGAGATTTTTTATAGCGTTTAGCTGGAAGATGAAGCAGAGGAAGACGTGTGTGTGTGTGTGTGTGTTATCAGGGGCAGATCAGTGGTGTCCTCAGGTTCAGTTGATGTTTTCACTCCGAGATGTCTTAAAGAATAGTTTTATAATGTGATTCATGCTGTGTGACTAAAACACACTGATATCACAGCCTACAGGAATTCCAGCTGCAACCGGAAAACACACGTAGCGGTGAGAGTCAAACTGTCGCCTATTTAACCCCCATTAATACTCATCCAGTCTCTATAGACACTTTAACCTTATTGTTAAACCACATTTCACACACCGGCCCAATATTTGCACTCAAATGCGCTCACGTACAAGAAATAACAAATATTCCTGTGAACCGACACACACCCACACACACACACATTTATTCTAAACATCTGCACATTTTTATCCCCATTAAACACAAAACCGAATAAACTAAAGAGCAAACTGGGCCTTCCTGCATTTATACAACAATCCAGACACCTCAGTAAAGTGTAGAAAATCCACACCAAATCATTTATTTTATTCCCACCTAAATAATGGCTATACTTATAAAATGTTCAAATAAAGTTTATTTTTAAAGGAACTGATTTTAAAAAGGTGGAAAATAAAGACGGAGTTTAACTTGTGTGTGTGTGTGTTTGTGTGTTTGAGATGTGATTGTAAATAACAGGTGATGTGATGTTAATGGCCATCACACGTCTGAGGTTGACTTGAATTTCCTTTAACCTGTTTTATAGAATTAGAACAGAGAAACTTTGGACGGGACGGGATGTCAAAACTCGCCAAGTTCTTTGAAATTCAGCGTTTTTTGCTTTGTGTCAATCAAATCAGAAGAAACTAGTAACTATTTACTGGAGTAGATTTTTTTGTTAAATCCTTTTTCACTCCTTTTATTTCGATAAATACTTGTACTTTTACTTGAGTGCAGATTTTAGCTACTATACCCACCTCTAGTCCCTATTAAGGCAAATTTCACCAACTGCTGTGCATCTGGAGCGATTGGTCAACTTTATCCAATGACTGTGACCTTTTCACTAATTTGACCAATCATTGTAAAGCCCTGCCCAAAACATGACCAGTAAAACACCAAACACACTTCCTTTCTTCATTTAAAGATGCAGACGTGTAAACTGCAAATGTCTCCCATTTACCAACAAAAATTACTGCGAGAGGACATGCAAAGGAATTCCCCCACGAAAGAGGTGCAATTTTCACCTACCAAAACACCTAAAAACATTACAACATACTTTTAGGAATACAAATTAGAAATTTTAACCCTTAATTATCACAAAAATCTCGGAGTGGACTGATTAGCTGCACCTCCATTTTGTATAGTAATAACCCCCAAAGGTGAGGTCAAAGGTCATGTAAAACAACCCTCCTACTGTCTGCATTGGTGACTTTTGTGTTGATTTTATTCACTGTTAGTTTTATCGCAGTTCTGACACTTTTAAGAAAACTACAACGTTTTTTTAGCGAGTCGATGTAGAAGGTAGTTAGCGATGTGTGCATGTGTGTGTGTGTGTGTGTGTGGCTGGCTTCAGTAGCCGTGTGTAATGAGGTGTTTTGTTCTCTGTTTCTTTCACACAATAGTTGCGAAACACACACACACACACACACACACACACACACACACATAAAAATCCTTTAGAACCCTATAAAGTTGCAGCGTATTTGGAGTTTTGATGGTTTAATAGTAAAAAAAAAATTGCTAGCGTTGCTAGCATGCTAATATTCAAAACGGAAATTGTGTGCAGGGTCGGCTAAGATACACCACACCAATGACAGGATGGCAGTGGTGGGACTCGAACCCCAGTCTTTCTGGTTGTGCAAACATTGCATGTTGTATTGTATGTCTATGATGTATGGTTAAGAGACAGTGGTGAGACAGCTATGATGTATGGTTTAGAGACAGTGGTGAGACAGCTATGATGTATGGTTTAGAGACAGTGGTGAGACAGCTATGATGTATGGTTTAGAGACTGTGGTGAGACAGCGAGTATGAGACAGCTATGATGTATGGTATTAGAGACATTGGTGAGACAGCTATGATGTATGGTTTTAGAGGGTGACAGTGGTGTAAGACTAGCTATGATGTATGGGTTTAGAGACAGTGGTTTGAGATGACAGCTATGATGTATGGTTTAGGGACAGTGGTGAGACAGTGGTGAAACAGCTATGATGTATGGTTTAGAGACAGTGGTGAGACCGCTAGCTATGATGTATGGTTTAGAGACAGTGGTGAGACAGCTATGACAGGCTATGATGTATGGTTTAGAGACAGTGGTGAGACAGCTATGTATTGTTTAGAGACAGTGGTGAGACCAGCTATGATGTATGGTTTTAGAGACAGTGGTGAGACAGCTATGATGTAGAGACGTGGTAGAGACAGTTAGAGACAGTGGTGAGACAGACTATGAGCAGTGGTGAGATGCTATGATGTATGGTTTAGAGACAGTGGTGAGACAGCTATGATGTTGGTTTAGAGACATTGGTGAGACAGCTGGTTTAGAGTTGATAGACAGTGGTGAGACAGCTATGATGTATGGTTTAGAGACAGTGGTGAGACAGTGATGTGAGAGACTATGATGTATGGTTTAGAGACAGTGTGAGACCAGCTATGATGTAACAGCTGGTTTAGAGACAGTGGTGAGACAGTAGACCAGCTATGATGTATGGTTTAGAGACAGTGGTGAGACAGCTATGATGTATGGTTTAGAGACAGTGGTGAGACAGCTGGTGAGTGGTGACTATGATGTATGGTTGAGACAGTTAGAGGTTTAGAGACAGTGGTTTAGAGACAGTGGTGAGACAGCTATGATGTAGGTTTAGAGACAGTGGTGAGACAGCTATGATGTATGGTTTAGAGACAGTGGATGTGGTGAGACAGCTATGATGCTATGATGTATGGTTTTAGAGACAGTGGTGAGACAGTGGTGAGACAGTTTTCAGCTATGATGTATGGTTTATGGTTTAGAGACAGTGGTGAGACAGCTATGATGTATGGTTTAGAGACAGTGGTGAGACAGCTATGATGTAGAGACAGTGTGAGAGACACTGGTTTTTAGAGAGACAGTGGTGAGACAGCTATGATGTATGGTTTAGAGACAGTGGTGAGAGTACAGCTGTGGTTTAGAGACAGTGGGGAGAGGCTATATGATGTATGGTTTAGAGACAGTGGTGAGAGATGTATGATTAGAACAGTGGTGAGACTATGATGTATTGTAGAGATGATGTAGGTTTAGAGACAGTGGTTTAGAGACAGTGGTGAGAGAGACATGTGTTTAGAGCTATGATGTATGGTTTAGAGACAGTGTGGTGAGACAGTGGTGAGGTGACAGCTATGATGTATGGTTTTAGAGACAGTGGTGAGACCAGCTATGATATGATGTATGGTTTAGAGACAGTGGTGAGACAGCTATGATGTATGGTATGGTTGGTGAGAGGACTTGATGTTAGAGAGACATGTGGTGAGACAGCTATGATGTATGGTTTAGAGACAGTGGTGAGACAGCTATGATGTATGGTTTAGAGACAGTGGTGAGACAGTGGTGAGACAGCTGGTGATGATGTATGGTTTAGAGACAGTGGTGAGACAGTGGTGAGACTATGATGTATGGTTTAGAGACAGTGGTGAGACAGCTGATGACAGGTATGGTTTAGAGACAGCTGGTGAGACAGCTGATGTATGGTTTAGAGACAGTGGTGAGACAGCTGGTGAGACGAGCTATGATGTATGGTTTAGAGAGTGGTGAGACAGTGGTGAGACAGTGGTGAGACCAGATGTTATGGTTTAGAGACTATGATGTATGGTTTAGAGACAGTGGTGAGACAGTATGATTATGTTGGTTTAGAGACAGCTATGATGTATGGTTTAGAGACAGTGGTGAGACAGTGGTGAGCAGCTATGATGTATGGTATTAGAGGGTGACAGTGGTGAGAGACAGGGTGAGACAGCTATGATGTATGGTTTAGAGACAGTGGTGAGACAGCTATGATGTATGGTTTAGAGGGTTTACAGTGGTGAGACAGCTATGATGTATGGTTTAGAGACAGTGGTGAGACAGCTATGAGTATGGTTAGAGACAGTGGGTGAGACAGCTATGATGTATGGTTTAGAGACAGTGGTGAGACAGCTATGATGTATGGTTTAGAGACAGTGGTGAGACAGTGGTGAGACTAGCTGAGTGATGATGTTAGAGACAGTGGTGAGACAGCTAGAGAGATGTATGGTTTAGAGACAGTGGTGAGACAGCTATGATGATGTATGGTTTAGAGACAGTGTGAGACTGAGAGATGGTTAAGAGGCAGTGGTTGAGCTACGTGCTATGATGTTTAGAGACTATGGTTTAGAGACAGTGGTGAGACAGCTATGATGGTTTAGAGACATTAGAGACGCTGAGACAGTGGTGATATGGTTTAGAGAGACAGACAGTGGTGAGACAGCTATGATGTATGGTGAGGACAGCTTAGAGACAGTGGTGAGACAGCTATGATGTATGGTTTAGAGACAGTGGTGAGACAGTATGAGAGACAGTATGAGAGACAGTGTGGTGAGACAGTGATGTATGGGTTAGAGACTATGATGTATGGTTTTTAGAGACAGTGGTGAGACAGCTATGATGTATGGTTTAGAGATGATGTATGGTTAGAGACAGTGGTGAGACCAGCTATGATGGTTTCAGTGGTGATGACAGAGACAGTGTATGGATGTATGGTTTAGAGACAGTGGTGAGACAGCTATGATGTATGGTTTAGAGACAGTGGTGAGACAGTGATGGTGAGACAGCTATGATCTATGATGTATGGTTTAGAGACAGTGGTGAGACAGCTATGATGTATGGTTTAGAGACAGTGGTGAGAGACAGCTATGATGTTGTATGGTTTTTAGAGACAGTGGTGAGACCAGCTATGATGTATGGTTTAGAGACAGTGGTGAAGACTAGCAGCTATGATGTAGGTTTAGAGACATGTGGTGAGACAGGCTTATGATGGTTATATGGTTTAGAGACAGTGGTGAGGAGACAGCTATGATGTATGGTTTTAAGAGACAGTGGTGAGACAGCTATGATGTATGGTTAGACAGTGGTTAGACATGACAGTATGGTTAGAGACAGTGGTGAGACAGTGAATGGTTTAGAGACAGCTATGATGTATGGTTTAGATTAATGAGACAGTGGTGAGACAGCTATGATGTATGGTTTAGAGACAGTGGTGAGACAGCTATGATGTATGGTTTAGAGACAGTGGTGAGACAGCAGCTATGATGTAGAGACAGTGGTTGAGACAGCTAGAGACAGTGGTGAGACCAGCTATGATGGTTTAGAGACAGTGTAGACGCTATGATTGTTTTTAGAGACAGTGGTGGGACCAGCTATGATGTATGGTTTAGAGACAGTGGTGAGACAGCTATGATGTATGGTTTAGAGACAGTGGTGAGACCAGCTATGATGTATGGTTTAGAGACAGTGTGGTGAGACAGCTATGATGTACAGTTTGTAGAGACAGTGGCACTGAGAGAGAGACAGGTGGCAGAGCTGGAAGCAGCAGAACTGAAGATGTTGAGGTTTTCTTTGGGAGTGATGAGGTTGGGCAGAATTAGGAATGAGTTCATCAGGAGGACGGCTCATGTTAGATGTTTTGGGGAGAAAGTCATGGAAGCACAGATTGAGGTGGTTTGGACATGTCCAGAGGAGGGATAGTGAATATATTGGTAGGAGGATGTTAGAAATGAAGCTACCAGGCAGAAGGTAAAGAGGAAGAGCAGAGAGGAGGTATATGGATGTGATAAACGAGGACATGAAGTTAGTGTGTGTGAGTGAAGAGGATGTAGAGAATAGGGTTAGGGGGAGACAGATGGTTCCCCTAAAAGGGAGCAGCCGAAAAGAGAAGAAGAAGAAGATATTTATAACAATAGCCACTGTCTCAGATCAGCTTTACAGAAATACAACAATCCAGATTACAAATGTTTTTTTTTTTTTATTTTAATCCTTAATTGAGCAAGTCTGCGGCAACAGTGGTATTCATACTGATTATTTGCCCCCTTCTGACATTATCATCAATTATTTTATTAATTTCTACTAATTTCATGTTGTGATTCAATGTAAATCCAGAAATCGTCAGTACCAGTAAATTGTTCCAGAATCAATAAGTTTTTATTCTCAGCCAATCAGATATTCTTCAGCATTTTTCTCACTTTTCAGTTTGTTTGTAAAAATGGATTGGTGGTGGGTTTGATTGACACACACTGATGACATCAGATAAGTGGATTGAAATGTTATTTCAGAATCACACCGATTTTCTTTGCTGAAGCCATCAAATGTTTTGCCTATCGACATTCGTCCATCCTCAGCAGCAGTGAGGACCACCAGTTGGTGAGAAGAGCATCAGAATGGCTTAAGGAGGTCAAAAGAAGTAGCCAGCAACACTAAGAGCTTTGGAGCAGCATGAGGAAATCAATAAGACCCCGACTAGTTATTACTGTATGCTTATGATCAATTCCCCGTGACACTGGACGGAATCCAACAAAGAAATCTGTGAGAACCGACAGAAGAAAGTTCAAACCCAAGACTGTATTTTTATAAAACTGGATGCAGTATTTAAAAGCGAAAAAAATGTTCCACCTTAGTCTGTTTTCGCAGTTATAATAGGCTATAAAACGAAGATTTAGGCGGTGATAATGACTTAGTAGAGCATCGTCTCGCTTACATCTTCCCCTCTGACAAGCTACATAAACTTCTCCAAGCATTAAAAGATGGTTTCAGTCGATGCGGTTCCCCGGCAGTGGGGGGTGAGGACAGGTCTCATAAAGTTTATCTGGATTAAAACGACAGCTATGTACGTATGAAGATTCCTCCATTCCTCCATTGGTGGAACATTCGATTCAGTGTAAAGCCAAAAGCCGAGCAGTGAACATGTGAATCCGGTTAAAAACAGACTGTTTACACTGTTTATTCATCGTTTATATAATTATACAGTAATGAAAACTTTACCGTAAATGCATTGTTATAAACTCGGAGTTTCTAGACAGTCAAGACTTTAAAATGATTAAAATTCCAGACATTTTGTTTCAAATCTTTTACAGTACTATTTAACCCTTAAATCATTTAAACCCCTTATTCTCTTAATCCTTATTCCCTTAAACCCTTCAACTTCATTCAACTCCACCTTATTTTCACCTCACCTTTATTATTCCCTTAACCCTTTATTCCCTTAACCCTTCATTCCCTTAACCCTTTATTCACTCCCTTAACCCTTTATTCCCTCAACCCTTTATTCCCTTAACCCTTTATTCCCTTAACCCTTCATTCCCTTAACCCTTTATTCCCTCAACCCTTTATTCCCTTAACCCTTTATTCCCTTAACCCTTCATTCCCTCAACCCTTTATTCCCTTTTCATTCACCCTTTATTCCCTACCCTTTATTCATTCACCCTTTATTCACTCCCCCCTTTATTCCCCTTTATTCCCTTTATTCCCTTAACCCATTTATTCATTCGTTCCTTACCCTTCCCTTAACCCTTCAATCCCTTCCCTAACCCTTTATTCACTCAACCCTTCTTTATTCCCTTAACCCTTCATTCCCTTCAACCCTTTATTCACTTTTTCCTTCCTCAATTCAACCCTTTTTCATTCACTCAACCTCATTCCCTTTATTTTCTTCCCTTACCTTCACCCTAACCCCTTTTATTCCCTATTCATTCGGACCCTTTATTCACTCAACCCTTTATTCCCTTAACCCTTTATTCCCTTAACCCTTTCATTCCCTTAACCCTTCATTCCCTTAACCCTTTATTCACTCAACCCTTTATTCCCTTTACCCTTTATTCCCTTAACCCTTCATTCCTTAACCCTTTATTCCCTATTCCTTTATTCCCCTTAATCCCCCCTTATCCCTTATTCCATAACCCTTTATTCACTTTCAACCCTTTATTCCCTTTACCCTTTATTCCCTTAATTTTCCCTTACCCTTCATTCCCTTAACCCTTCATTCCCTTATTTTCCTTCCCTTATTCCCTCAACCCTTTATTCCCTTTACCCTGATTCCTTTAACCCTTCAACCCTTCATTCCTTAACCCTTCATTCCCTTAATCCTTTATTCCCTCAACCCTTTATTCACTCAACCCTTTATTCCCTTTACCCTTTATTCCCTTAACCCTTCATTCCCTTAACCCTTCATTCCCTTTATTCACTCAAACCCTTTATTCCCTTTACCCTTATTCCCTTATTCCCTTAATCCCCCTTCAACCCTTCCCTTTATTCCCTTAACCCCTTCATTTATCATTCCCCTTAATCCTTTATTCCCTCAACCCTTTTATGACCCCCCTTTATTCACTTCGACCCCTTTATTTCCCTTAACCCTTCATTCCCTTAACCCTTATTCCTTACCTCCTTTATTCCCTTAACCCTTTTATTCACTCAACCCTTTTATTCCCTTAACCCTTTCATTCCCTTATTCCCCTTCATTCTTCATTCCCTTAACCCTTTATTCACTCAACCCTTTATTCAAACTAACCCTTCAATTCCCTTAACCCTTTATTCCCTTAACCCTTCATTCCCTTAACCCTTTATTCACTCAACCCTTTATTCCCTTTACCCTTTATTATATCTGAACCCTATATTTATTTACTTAACACTTTAAAAAACTCAACTCAACACACAATTTAAATTTATTAATATTTATTTTCTGCAATTATAGAAAATCTTAATATACATACTATAAAAAATTATTTTAAAAATCAAAATGTAATAAAAACTGATTCAACAATACAATAATATTAAAAAAATTTAAACAACTAAAACTTAAAAAAGTAACTAATTATAAATATACATTTGTGTGAAGTATTTTATAGGCAGCACGGTGGCTAACTGATTAGAAAAGTCCAAAAACATGTATGTTAGATTGATTAATGATTCTAAATTGTACATAGAAGTGAGTGTGAGTGTGTGTGTGTGTGTGTGTGTGTGTGTGTGGCCCTGTGATGGACTGGTGACCTGTCCAGGGTGTCCCTCTCCTGTCTTTCACCCTTTCAGACACGGCTGGGATAGACTCCAGCAGATCCCTGTGACCCCGAATGAGGAAATAAGCGAATATAGAAGATGAATGAATGAATAAAATCTAAAAAGAAACTGTATTTTATATATATAGACAAACATTAAAATAAAAAAAAAATTTTTTTAAAAAAGACTGTAAAAAAAGAAAAGAAATAATAACTATGAAATATATAAAATGTATAATGAACATCTAAGAAAAAATCAAAAAAAAAAAAATAAAAACACCACTTTTTCTACCTGTAGCACAAAACTACTATTTTTTTTCGTGTTTATTCTTCGTGTTTATTGTCACCTTCTGGAAGGTTCAGCTTTAGTGGTCAATCAAAGCGTTAGGAAAAATATTTCTTTGCTATAAAAAAAAGGCCAATTTTCAATGAAATCTTTCCACTGCATTAAATGTTATAGTTTCTCCATTATCCCACAAACACACAAACAAAACACACTTTTTGTAGCCTGAACAGCAATCAGAAAATCTCCAGACGATGCTGAGGCCATTCTCACCGCTGGTCTCCGGGTGTTCTTCATTCTCTTTTTACGGTCTTCTCTCTGATAAATGAGCCTCGGGGATTCGATCCGCTGTAATTGAGGAAGCCTCTCAGCTGTCAGCAGGAAAAACACTTCCAGCCGCGGTAAATCCGCTTCTCGGCCTTGACTCTGTAAACCTGTCTCAGCCTCGATTCGCCTTCCGTTTATTCACCCTCAAACACACGCTCGTCTGACAGATTTATCTCGTCCTTCTCACGCCATAAGCAGACAACAACTGTCACGCTTTTAGCTTTCCGTCTCTTTTTTCGGAGCGCTTTATCGCCGGACGCCCGACCTCGGCTTTTGTGTACGTTGTTTTACAGAAAAAAAAGGTAAAGAAGGTGATTAATGTGAAAAGTGGCATTAATCCAGAATATTCTAGAATAGAGTAACTATATAAACAAAACTCAAATATATTCTGTCAGTTTAGATAAATAACTAATTAGCACGTATTGACTTTGTGTAACACTGCCTATTATTTGCGGTGAAATGTTACGATGTCAAACGATCTCCATGGTGCCTCGATTCTATTAGCGCATGTTGCTACATATAGTCACAATGTAGTTTTAGTGAAAATGGAGACTTTTCTCTGTAAACAATCAAAATTTCTGAGGTAAATGTTGATATTCCAGACTGTTTTGTCTTATTTTTACGGTCACTGCACCTTTACTTTGGCATATATAACACTGAGACGCTAGCTAACGCTAGGAAAAACTGAAGGTACGACAGAAACACAAGTGAGAACTTGTCTTTTGAATGTAACATGTAAGTGTAAACAGATTAAAAGGCTTTAATTAGTTTACTTTATAAGACTTTAAATCACAAACCTTTGTGTTTAAGGGGAATAAAGCACTTTAGAGTGTGTTGTAATAAAAAAAAAAAAAAAAAAATCAACATCTAGTTAATAACATTGACCCAGCTTCTACATCACACATAACACCTGGTTGATAATCACACTATAAGTTTTATTCCCTCTATACTGTACCTATTCAGCAGATATCACCCCGCTAATGTGTCTGCTGTCTGGTATCTGTACATTCCCTCCGTCTCTGGAGAGACAAAAAAACGGCAGCGCTCTTTTCCCTCCCCATTTAAAACCCATTAGAATTCCGGCACGTGTGCGAAATCGTAAGAGCGCGGCTACTATCATCGCGCCTTTGCGTCATTAAGCGCAACAGAACTCATTCGGTCTCCTGCACGTCAGCACTATCTAATTAGCTGACGAGTAAACAGCTAGCGCATTTGTCTTATGAATTAAACATGGGCGGAATGTTTGCAGTGCTCGGAACGCATGTGTGCTCGTGCAAACAACAAAATAATTGGATAATTAACAAACATGCTTCCCAACCCCCCCCCCCCCCCCCCCCCCAACAAACAACCCCACCCCCACTTCTCTTCCATTGCTCTCAAAAAGCTAATGCGCTAGAGGAAGAAACCTTGTTGGAACTGTAGAGCGATCAGTGCTTAGCGTCTACCTGAGAATGAATCTGTGTCCAAAAAAAAATGCTAATGAGATAGTTCATTAGCGCAAACGCACCAGCAACAAGGATCAAACCTTTGGAAGTTTTACAAATTGACACCAGGTGTACAAATAAATAGAAAAAAAACCATGATGAATAATAGATGAAGACAGGTGCGGAAAGTTGGTGGGATAAAAAAAAAAAAAGACGAGTTCCGGACCAATGAAAGACGAGGGGAGGTCCACGAACAAAAAAAACAAAAAAACAACCGATCCGTATAAAATATATTTGCTCTATAAAACCAAATTTAATTACATCTTTCTTTACAAAAATTATTGATATCCCTGGTCGACGCTGTGGTGTAGTGGGTTAAGGAAACTTTGCACTTTGGTGACCTGGGTTCGGTTCTGGCTCGGGTCCTTTCCGGTTCCACCCCTTTCTCGCTATATCTTCCTCATTTCATCTCTATCCTATCAGTTTAATAAAGGTAAAAATGCAAAAAAATAAGTTACACAAACAATAACATAAAATCGATATTACAAAAATCGTAATTTGCAGTTTGTCATTTCTGACCAATTAGCATCCAGGATTCAACAGCGCTGTAGAGACAAAAAAATGAAACTCCAGCCTTTGTCTTTAGATTTACTGGTTTATATATAAACTACAAATAAATAAAAACTTACAGAACAATTCATTTGCATTTAGTGACACATACAAAACTCCACAAAAGGCAGATAAACTTTGTGTGCCTTATTAATTTGCTGAAAATCACCCATCTTGAAATGATGGAGGTAAAAATGATAAAATATATAAATGCTTCTTGAATGCCAACAAACAAAAAACAGGTATGGTATCCCCAGAAAAATAGCAAGCAATGCTGACCTTGAAATGTTTCTTCTTCTAAAAAAGCGTAACTAGAAATATGTTCAAGGGTAAATAAATTTGGTTTGACTTGGTGTGTCAGAATCTCCATCATCGGTCTCCTTTCCGCTTTATCTTTCTGACCGTCACTGCCATACAAACCTGGAGTGTTTTACTCAATATTTCTGACGGCTCTTAATGAATTCCTGGTCTACACCCGGACAATCCTCGGTATTTCTCCCCTTTTCCTTTTATTCCCAGGACTCTTTGTTGTCCCTGGCCTAATTTTGCTCTTCTTCGCTCCTTTAAGGGGGCCCTTGTGACAGCTGATGGACAGTTTTAGGGCTGAGCGTTTTATGGATGTGTCCGACTCTCTCGCCTGGAACTCTTACCAAAGGAGTATTTACCACCCCTATAACAAAAACGCTGCTGGAACACTCTGTCAACTCGGCTCCCTCGGCAGCGTTCGAGCCAATGCCGTAATCTTCTCGAGCCGTAGGGAGATTCATCTAGGAGAAACGCTGCCGCTTTAGGGTCTGGTTTTTTTTTTCTTTTTATGACCCAAACATACCACAGTAGCATGAAGGTATAACATATATGTAGCTACTGCGGTGAGGCGGTTTTCAGCTGCCTCAAACAAGAAAAAGTTCAAATGTTAGTCGTTTATCTTTTTTTTTTTGTTAGTATAATTTAGAAATGATAACATCACACGGCTACGTAAAATGGTTAATTAGGTGGATATACCACATTGCTCTCAGAATCAGACATCTTGATTCTAATTGGTTGGAAGCTTGTTGATTGATTTTTTTTGAACAATGATTCAAGCTGCAAGACAAAATGGGAACGGGAAAAGAATCCAATTTACCACATGTACAATTGTTAATAAGGTAAATAATATTTTTTAAGGTGCAAGACATAGTACAGTATTTTATAAGAAAGACCATTGATTCTTCCTATCTCTTTATTCTTCTCTTTATTGCTGCGATAAACAATCATTTCCTCATCTACATGTAATTTATATTTCTTTTTTTAATTTAAAAATACAATAACACCTAAAAGCCGTAACCTACCAAAACAACGAAAACACTTTTCCCAACAGACACTGGAGACTTAATTCAAAAGCCTAAATGAACATAAAACGTCAAGCTAAAAATGATTTTGCACCAGGTAAATGGTGGCAATGGAAATAATAACACGTTAAAGCAAGCACGAACAACCTGTGTCTTGTATCCTTAGCATCCCTTTCAAACACCCCAACCCCCTTTCGCTCTCTTTTCACAAAAGATCCCTCTTCATGTGTCTATGCTTTCCCCCACCAGCACCTTGCTTTACTCTCATTTGTTGCAGTCTGTCTGATTAGCTTAAACATCCACTTTTAGCTTACTCAACCTCAGTGCTAACAAGGTCCTCAGTAAGATGTGTGAATCCCTGGGGATCAACCAGGTTATCTGCCCCTTGTATCTCTATGGGCTTCATCCTGATTGAGGAGTTGCACACAAATATTTGACAAAAACAGGCATGCAATTATTTTGTTGTTCATTTATAACACCAATAAAGCCAGGGTTCGATTTCCAGGCAGGAGCCTTTCTGTGTGTTTGTATGTTCTCCCCGTGCTTGTGTTTGTTTACTCCGGGTTCTCCAGTTTCCTCCCACAGTCCAAAAACATGTATGTTAGATTGATCGGTGATTCTAAATTGTCCATAGAAGTGAGTGTGTGTGTGTCCTTGTGATGGACTGGTGGCCTGTCCAGGGTGTCCCCCCTCCTGCCTTTCACCCTTTCTGAGACGGTTGGAATAGACTCCAGCAGATCCCTGTGACCTCGAATTAGGGAATAAGCGGGTATAGAAGCTGAATGACTAAATAAATTTATAATACCATTTAACACAACATAAAAAAGGTGAACGGTGATAAAAGCTGCTAAAAAAGGGGTCACGTCTAAAGCCAAAAACTTCTAAAGCAGCAGCAAATCCCAAAGCCTGTTGTCCTTGTTGCCCCCCGACTATGGGATATTAAATTGAGACTATGATATCACCTTTGCGGCAATGGCTAATAATACCTCATCCTCCAGATCAATAGAGCTGGCCTAGATTTCTGGCCTGTGCTCTCCATAAAGGGATCCAGAGATTGTGCTATATTTTCTCATCCCCCTTTCTCGTTCTTTCTTATTACAAGAGACAAAAAGAATAATAACGAGTGACCAGCACTGGGCTCAGCAAGCTTTTGCGCACTCTCCAGGGAGGTTTATGTATCCTTTTTTTATGCCATGTTTATGGGACACCCCAGATGCCGGCTGTGTCTCTTCATTAAAGGGTGAAATCTCTGGTCCCTCTGCCTGTAATTCAGCACGGCTTTGTGCTGATGCGCAATGGAGAATTACCTCCATCGGCTTTACAGAAAGGGGAACGGAGTGAGAGTAAAGCCACAGAAGGAAATGATGTGAAAGATCTGCTCGCACACTGTATCACCTTTCTGCCCGCAGGCCAATGCAATCCCATCGACTCAAAGCTCCTGGGGGTCCCAGATTTCTATCCAAACACAGATCCATCTGTCGTAGTTGACAGAAATCTTCTACTCTGAACATTTGCTTTAGGCCTCCAGATTATTTATCGGTACTTTGGATGGGATCCAACGTTTTTCTTATCTTAGCATCTACATTGGTCACAAAAAGCTAACAAAATCACAGTGTTTATTTTTGTGAAGACTTACCATGGCCAATTTAACAGTTAATCCTAATAAAACCCAACAAAACCAGGATTCAATTTTGTTGATTTCTGTGACTGCTGTTGCTGTGTAGAAACCTGAGTCAGCCAGAATATCCTATTGATTTACATCCATTGATTTTCTGCACTACAATTTTCTGTCACGTTGTCAAACCAAATGATGTATGAGCGGCCCCTGATGAGCTGAACTCTTTTAACACTGAACCATTAGGACCAATAATCAGAATGATCAGGAACAGCTTATAAGGGTCCAGCACTGCACTTTAAATCTTTTTAACACGCTTCTACAAATCACACCATTTTAGCCGCCATGACGGCTTATTTAGTCGGCTAATTACCGCTAACGTGACACTGCATACATGGTAACGTTAGTTTTCATATAAAGCATGTTCTTAAATAAACTATAGTTTAGCAGTGCTTTAGCAGATCATCATGTCCTGCTCATGAGTGCTGGAAACCATCGTTCCAAGACATTAGGCCATGATTAACAAGCTGTAATGAGAAGCCAGAGGCAAGAATAATTACCTAGCATGCCATATGATTCCCCAAGAGCTTCTCTTCAGATCCAAATCAAAGACATTAATAAAGCCAGAGATTAATCAGATCTATTATAATGCAAAAAGATTCACGGAAAAACGTGGACCTGATCACTTTAAAAATATTGAAAAACACTTATTAAAAATCTCTTCTTTTAATGCAACCTGAGTTTGGAACGAGGTTGCAGTGATAATTCTGCGCCTACATGAACCCTGAGGCTATCGTCAGCGGCTAATCTGATTTTAGCGTATAAATTCTGCCTAATTTAATTTGTAGGTATAATTCAGTTACAGACAAGGTTAAGGAAGGGCTCGGAGACGCAGTGTACAGAGAGAGGAGACGTACTGAGACTGTCTGAAAGGGTTGGCAACCATGTTAGCCTTTTATATAAAACGCTGATTGAGCATATTACAGCAGATTTTACAATTATGATGTTGCCAATCATGAAAAATGCATGTCGTTGAATAGTTTAGCTCTTGTAATTTGTTTTGTATTAATTTTTAAACAAAAGAATTACATTTTTTTTTTTTTTTTTGTGAAATGCAAAAAATCTTATTTGCTTTCATTCATTTGTCTTCTATATGCGCTTATTCCCTAAATCAGGGTCACTGGGATCTGCTGGAGTCTATCCCAGCCGTCCATCACAGGGCCAAACACACACACACACACACACACACTCACTACTATGGGCAATTTAGAATCACTAATCAATCTAACATACATGTTTTTTGACTGTGGGAGGAGAACCCGGGGTGAACATACACAAGCACAGGGAGAACATACAAACTGCAAGGAAATCGAACCCGGGACCTTCTTACTGTGAGGAAACAGTGATAACCACTAAGCCCCGTTGCTGACCCCAAATTTGCTTTCAGTTATTTACTAATATAGAAAGAATCTATATAGTCTAAAAATGTTTTAGAAAGGCAAACGTGCAAACCCCTATGGATGAAAAAACCCTCTATAGCTTGTATGAAAAGCGTAAGTTAGTGGAACAACTCCTTCTTCTTCCAAATTAATCGGACCTGGAACCTGGTCTTCAACTATAGACTACAACGGATCAACTAAATAGAAATTACACACTTAATGCTGTTATTGGAATTATAAAAAAAGCCATCATGATAGTATAAAATTAGCCCCAACCTCACTGGTAGAAATAGAAGGGCAAATAGAGGAAACTTGGAGCTTTACCAAAATTTGAGGATCAAAATCTGGAAACTGATGAGTTAACAATAGCAATCAGAGCCTTCAAGAAGACATGCTAGCCTAAGAAAAGAAAAATAAGGTAAGGAATTAAGCCAAAAGAAGTCCGATGTTATTAATGCATGTATAGCAGACATAAACGACTAGATGGATCGAGAATAAAAAGAAAGCTAAAACCCCCATAAATCAGCATAATTTAAACCAAACAACATATAAAAGTAATCGGTTATTGTCTTCCGATGAAAGCGGGTAAGTGTTCAGGCTTAAAAAAACTGGTATAAATTTCCTCAAGTCTTTTTTGTAGCAACATAAAAGTGAAATAAAACATAATAATACAAAACAGAAATATTGGGCTATTAGAGAGGCCAACGAGGATATTGAGCTATTACCGGGAGAGATTAATTGATCGGGGCATCCATAACTGTTTAATTGAGCAGAAAATAGCAGAAAGCTCTGATGGGGGCATCATAAAAAATGCTTGTCAACAGACCCATAATGCACTGTGTCCAATTCCACCGGTTTTTGTTTTTTTTTGCTTTTGTCCACCGTCTCTATTAGCACTGAATATAAAATAAAAAAGAGGCTAAAAAAAAGATTCACATGACAATAAAGGCCACTGGCAGGAGAACCAACAAAGAAGTAGTAGAAGAAATACTTTTACTTCTTTAATAAAAGAAAAAAACGGTAATATTGTGGTACAAATGTGTAAATCCGAGGTCAAAGTTGGAACCCGGAACTCTAATCAAACACTCATAAATCAATGGGTGTGTTATCGCAGATTGGAGCTAAACTCTGCAGGACACCGGTCCTCCAGGAACTAGTCTGGTGACTCCTGGTGTAAACCATTGCAATATGCCCTTTGTCAATTTTTTTATTTTTATTTTTTATATTAAGTCCCTTACTTATATTACTATCTTGGTCCTTTACATCAACTCGGTATCCTTTCATTACAATTCATTGTTGACTTGTATCACTAACTATTCCTCTGCTGTGTGTTCCTTGTTGTTTCTAACTCTGTCACCCCACCTTATGCTACTACCCTATTGCCTAGTTTATATCCATATCCATATCCCATTTTCATGTCTTTACCCTATGATCCCACCCCATTTGTTATTCATCTTCAGGGCGGCCTGTGACATAGGCGACATGGCCAGAATGATTGGGGGGCGCTGCACAATATGGTTTTGCCACCATTGTGCGCTCCTACAGCCCTATAATAGGCAAAAATATTTTTGGCAGTTAAACAAAATTCTAGCTAACCGCTGAACTGATTTAAATGAAAACTGACATCAACATAAATTGACATGTCATGGTGGACTAATTTAAACAAGCACATGTGCATCAGGACACCATCGTAATCCGTCACTATAACGCATTAATTATGCATGCACATGCAGTTACCATATATTAGTTTTGTCGTTTATGTGCTTGAGAAGTATTCTGTCCAAAGAATAAGTGAAAGACAATTATCAGGTGCACAAGGCAGGAAGTGGCGCAAAGACAGGAAGCAGAAACAAAAGCAAAATAGAGGTAGGAATCAGAAGTTAATGATGGTGTATTAGCTTGTTATGTTTATGTAGTGTTTAAAAAAAGCCTCTTCAGATCATCCTAACTGGCAATAGAATAAGGGGGCGCAAATCTACAATCTTGCATAGGGCGCCCCCAGAGGACTGGGCCACACTTGACCAGCTTAATTCATTTTTTATACCCTTTCCTGTCCCTTACTACTTCCTGCCATTCTCTGCCTTGTATCACTATCCATACCTCTTATCTCTACTTTTATCCCCACCTTCCACTCCATCACTTCCTCTATCCTTTACTTTGCAACCCAGTTACTACCCTCTACCCCAGTTACTACCCTCTACCTCCTATTTCTCCAATTATCCGAATAATTTACTTTTTATTTCAGGCATCCAGAGCTTCTTATGCCAAGTTCACACTGCATTAACTCATCAGATCGTTGTTATTTTCACGCTGCATGTTTATCTTGGGTAACATTCAGTTGCTGCTGTGGTCGCACGCATAATGGATCGACGACAGGAAGTTACACACTGCACACTGCACACTACAACTTTTTACAACCAAATTTACATGAGAAGTGATGAGAGAAAATAGCGCAAAATCAAGACTGGAAGTGTTACTGAAATTGTAGCTCATAAGTTTACAATAAAAATGGTTTGTGTACCGAGCAGTGAAAGGATTAAACAGAAAAAAAAAGATGAAAACCAAAGCCATGCTGCCAGTGTGGGGCACCAAATCTCACTTACAAGGTCAAGCGGTGCGTCCTCTTCCAGCAGTGATTCCTTCTTTATGCAGCAACAGCATTTCATTTTCCCCCTTCAGAAACAACCCCCTAAACATGCTAATTGCCATGTTTTGTAAATAAACATGAACCCCCACATGCACACACTTTTTTCTGGTACCACTTTGCTTGACAGGGTAGAAAAAGTGAGAATATGTTTTTTTTGTCACCCTGAGAGAAGAATTGATTGGACTTCAAACTCTGTAAGCAGTTGAACAGATGTAATAAATATTGCCTCACATATATGGGGTTGTGTGATGAAGCGGAGTTACTGTTTCCACCCTGAAGCTGTTTTTTCTCTTCAGCAAGTGTTTTCTTTTCTCTCTCTCTCTTTCTCTCTCTCCATCTTCATCTCCCTTTATCACACTCCTCTCTTCAGTCATGCCCCTGGGTATCATTTCTGGCAGTTTGCAAAATGAATCGATTTCAGGTTCACGGTAGTGTGCTTGTGTGTTTGTATGTATGTGTGTGTGCGTGTGTGTGTGTGTGTGTGTGTGTGTGTGTTGACACGTTGATGTCGCTCTTTGTGAACAAATGCTAATTTAATCAATCCTCAATAAATCCCCCTTAGCGCTGACTCATGGATAGCTGCCTATATTAACCCTAACACCACCTGCCAACACACACTCACACACACACCCACATACACACACACATACACTTGCATGGTAAACATCTCAGCATATGCTAAGTATCTGCGGTTTTTTTAGTAAGGTGGAAACTGCTGAGATGTTGCCTTCTTTAAAGGCGTAGGAGGCAAGAAATGCAACGTGGCGGCCATTAAAAATTAAAAATTAATCCTAGCCTTTTGGCCGTCAGTCTGGGGATGCGTCTCCTGCAGACACTGAAGCCTTGTAAAATGGTCAGATGCACCTAGGCCAAAATCCCAGTAAGAAAAAAAAGGATTTGCATTTAATCCTTCATAACAGGCACCTAAATTTCAGCACAAAAACGGAATAAAGGATGTTACGGCTATTGATTTTCTTTAAAAAGTGCACGTCCCGTGTGGAAGAAAAGCTTTTATGGTGCTAATGTAAAAAAAAAAAACTTAGACCTCAGCAGTAATGAGCTTTTTTCCTCTGAATATATTCGATTCGATGTGATTTCTTAATGCTGATTGGTGCAATCCATTTCATTCCTTTCCTGTAACGACTGCATGCGAATGGCATTGACTGTAACTAAAATATCAGTGTTGGTCAGTGCTGGTCAGTCAGTCTGGAACACTATCAGAATCACTGACCTCCATTTACAACCTAAAAATTAGATCCATTAAATGGTATTAATTTATTCCAGCAGTTTATTCTCTTCATTTCGTAGTGTTTCTCTCGCTGCACTGCTTCCAGTACGTGGATGTGGATGTTAGATTTTTTGTCCAATCAGATTTCAGTTTCTATGGGCTGCCATGTTAATCTAATCTTCCTTCAGAATCAGTAGCGCTGCCCGTGGAACTTACACTATATTAGCAGTGGCAGATTGATCATTGGGTAATATTATTAAACACTGGTTTATTAACCAATCAGGTTTAAGGTTCCCCTTGACAGGGCACGCTAACTGGCTCATAATAACGACATTTTTCCATCCTCTGATTGGTCAATCAGAGTAAAACCTTTATAGCCAAGTTCATTTACCAAAACGTGTCTGTACAGTTGAATTAGAATTAGACTTTTTACCCCCACAATGGCTGATGGAGGAGAAATTAATTTTGTCTCGAACAAGCTTAAAAATACATTATTAATGTGGATTTTCCTGGTAAAGTTGTAGATGATGAGGAGAGTTCGGTATCCTGAAGATAACTAGCTTGTCTCAGTGCAGGAAAGAGTTTATTCCCCACTTCCAGACCAGCGCCGCCGAGCGGTAACACTGACTTACAGCCTTTAAATGTCTGATAGATTTGATTGATATCTGTAATGTTTTTGTGATGTTATATTAATATTAAGATAAATATTGATTCTGAACTGCTCCAGATGTTGTAGGTGGTACAGTTGTGGTTGTAGTGTAGAGGTTTGGAGTTGTGTGTTAACGGGTTTTCTTGTCTCTCTGTCTGTAATTCCACGGCGTGTTATATTGTGGGTTTGTTTAGTATTGATGTGTTTCTATAATTGGGATGTGATAGTGGGGGTATTAAGAGGTGTATCAGTCGGGGTAAATCACTGAAGGTCCAGCTACCAAATGCACCGCCCGCTACTGCTTAAAAAATATTTAAAAGTTCCTTTTTTATATATTTTTAAGACTTCACAATTGGGTCGCTGCTTTTAACCCACAATGTCATCACTATATTTCAGTGCAATCAGAACCTAGAATTGACTAAAATAGTTAAAAATGGTTTTGTTTTCTGGACTTCACCAGCAAAAAACAACTGCGCTGTATATTAAGAGGGTTTTATATTGACTGTGTTTTTTAATTATTTAGCAACTCATTAAACAGCCGATCGAATCGAACAAGCCGGGGTTTGGGGTTAATTAAAAAAAGGAGGGTTAGGAATCAAAGGAAATGATTCACAAGACATCAGGTGGGACACAGATCAACACGCTGGAAGGTTCACCATTCCACCTAGGACCCTGACTCGACTCTGATATGCTAATAAATTAAGAATCGTTACGTCTTACGTCTTACGATATTAAGATGCACCAGTCACCACTGCAATTACCACCTGTTATGAGTTTTAGAAATTCAGAGCAAAAATCAAAGCCACTTTTCAAATGTTGATGAGGCTTCAGCTCGCTGTGAAACGCTAAACGTGCTGAAACGCTAAACTAACCCGTTCCCGTTAGTTATGACGGATCACATGACACGTTCTGATAGCTAAGCGTTTCTATAGAAACAGAACAGCTCGTTTACAGGCACTTAGCAGCTACAAAAGGACCAACAGAATCTTAACTAATGAAAAGGTAATTACAAGCAGGAAACACGCTATTGACAGGAAGGGGCGGAGACAAGACCAGAATCAACACAAAGGAAGGGAGGACCACGTGTCTCTCGCTAAGAACTAAACCAAGAAAGAAGCTTCAGCCCACCAGTTTGCCTCGATTATTTTTCTGCAACTTACTTCGCATTTCAGGGTGTTCTATTCCTTTATTTTTGCTTATAAATAAATTTAATTTTATTTTATAATGTTTAAATTAGATTTAATGTTTATGTAAAACAATTTGTATAGTTTTTTTGTTTAATTTAAGTGATAGTAAATATTTATGTACAATTTTTTGAATAATTGACTTTAACATTATTTAATTTATTAATTTAATTTATATAAACTTTTTAACTTCCGTCTAAGATAAAGCTAACTTTTTATTTTTATTATTAAATTGTTAAATCAGGTTAAATAAGGTGCCAATTTCATCAAATTCTGATCTTTGTTGGTAAAAAAAAATGATTGAACTACTTTTAAACCATTGCTACGTAATAAATCGGAGAAAAAAATTAATTAAAAACCATGAATTAAACTTTTCTAAATGTTAAAATAAAATAAAATCCTAAGAAATAGAAATGGAAACTTAGCGCTGCATTTTTACTCTAATCACTAAAATGAAAGCAATTTTTCTATTGGATGGTCCTGGTCGTTCTGTAGTCAGGAGTAAAAGTGACCGCTGTTCTTCCTCAGGAGGCGAGTGGAGGCTGGGACGGGTGATTGGCTCTGGAAAATGTGTGTTTAACCCTCACACACACTCATTAGGCTCGCTAATCTGGAGAGACCCAGAGAGAGAAAAAAAATCTCCCGGAAATCAATGGAAAATCAATGGCGCTCATTTTACATGTGGCTGCGTTTTTGTGCTGTTGCGGCTGCGAGCCGATTGGCTGATACTGTGTTAGTGATGAGAATTGGATATGTTTTCCTACACCAACTAACCCCCCTAACACACACACACACACACACCCTAGCTTTTATTCTATAACACTTTCAATCAGAAGTAATAAATTCATTGACAGTTGAACAGAAGACTCTGGCTGTATCACAACAATAACATCACTTCTACACACACACACACACACACACACACACACACACACACACACACACAGTCACTGTTGTCATATCTGGAGGCAGCCACCCAATCTGATCTGTTCCATCAGCTTTATTTACAGAGAAGTCGTGCGGAGAAGCCGTTACAGGAAATTAAAATGGGCTGTGCTTGACAAAAGAGAACTACACACACACACACACACACACACACACAAACATACACACAAACACACACACACACACACACACACAAACACACACACACACACACACACAAACACACACATTAAGTATGTTATTCAGGATTGTCCTTATCTTAAAGCTCATAAGCACCCAGTAAAATGAAAGTTTTCACACACACAAAAACAATAAAAGCAGTAAAACCCAAGCCCACAGTTACACACTGTGCAAAAATGACACCCCACACCACACAACTCCACATTACACAAGAGTATACACACCACACAACTCCACATTACACAAGAGTATACACACCACACAACTCCACACCAACAACTCCCATTACACAAAAGACTTACACAAGCACAAACGATACACCACACAACTCCACATTACACAAGAGTATACACACCACACAACTCCACATTACACAAGAGTATACACACCACACAACTCCACATTACACAAGAGTATACACACCACACAACTCCACATTACACAAGAGTATACACACCACTCCACACACAAGAGTACCACACACAATCTTACAACAAGAGTATACACACCACACATCTCCACATTACACAAGAGTATACACACCACACAACTCCACATTACACAAGAGTATACACACACACTCCACATTACAACACACGACACAACAAGAAGTCCACATTACACAACACAACTCCACATTACACAGAGTATACACAAACACACAGCTCACACATTACCAAGAGTATACAACCAACACAACTCCACATTACACAAGAGTATACACACCACCAACAACTCCACATTACACAAGAGTATACACACACACACACCACACAAGATATACACACAACACACACACAGCAACTCCACATTACACAAGAGTATACACACCAACACAACACCAACTCCACCATCCACATTACACAAGAGTATACACACCACACAACTCCACATTACACAAGAGTATACACACACCACACCAACTCACACCAAGAGTATACACACACAAACTCTCCACATTACACAAGAGTATACACACCACACAACATAGAGAGTACATTACACAGAGTATACACACACACACCCACATTACACAAGAGTATACACACCACACAACTCCACAATTACACAAGAGTATACACACCACACAACTCTCCACATTACACAAGAGTATACACACCACACAACACACTCCACATTACACAACACAACTCCACCTTACACAAGAGTATACACACACACACAACTCCACATCACAACCACACACATCTACACAAACACATTACACAGAGTATACACACACACACAACACTCTCACATTACACAAAGACAGTAACTCCACACAAGAGTATACACACCACACAACTCCACACTCCAATTACACAAGAGTATACACACCACACAACTCCACATTACACAAGAGTATACACACCACACTCTCCACATTACACAAGAGTATACACACAACACAACAACTCCACATTACACAAGAGTATACACCCACCACACAACTCCACATTACACAAGATACACACAACATCGTATACACACCAACACCAAGAGTAACTCCACATTACTATCAAGAGTATACACATACACAACCACATTACACAGAGTCACACACAACTTACACAAGAGTATACACACACACACACATTACACACACTACACACTCACACAATATACACACACACATCGACATTAAGAGAGTATACACACCACACATCTCCACATACCACATTACACAAGAGTATACACACACCAACACATCACATCCACATCCAACATACACAAGAGTATACACACAAACACAACTCCACAACAACACCTCCACATACACAAGAGTATACACACCACACAACTCCACATTACACAAACAGAGTATACACACCACACACAACTCCACATTACACATAGTTTTACAAGATATACACTCCACATTACACAAGAGTATACAACACAACACAACTCCACATTACACAAGAGTATACACACAACACAACACATTACACACACACAACTCCACATACACAAGAGTATACACACCACACTCCAACATTACTACAGAACATCCACATTACACAAGAGTATACACACCACACAACTCCACATTACACAAGAGTACACACACAACTCCCACAGAGTATACACACAACACAACTCCACATTACACAAGAGTATACACACCACACAACTCCACATTACCACAAGAGTATACACAACCACACAACTCCACATTACACAAGAGTATACACACCACACAACACTCCACATTACACAAGAGTATACACACCACACACTCCACAACCACAAGAGTACACACACACATACAACGAGTATGACACACACACAATGAGTATACACACACACAACTCCACATTACACAAGAGTATACACACCACACAAACTCCACATCCACTACACAAGAGTATACACACCACACAACTCCACATTACACAAGAGTATACACACCACACACACACACCAGAGTTACACACACAAAACTCCACACAAGATATACACACAAGAGTATACACACACCACACAACTATACCACATTACACAAGAGTATACACACCACACAACTCCACATCTACACACAGAGTCACACCACACATTACACAAGAGTATACACACCACACAACTCACACACAAGAGTCTCCACACACAACCTTATACAAAGAGTATACACACCACCACACAACTCCACATCACTCCACATTACACACAGAGAGTACATACACACCACACACACAACTCCCACATTACACAAGAGTATACACACCACACACATTACACAACTATACACACCACACAACTCCACATTACATTACAAGAGTATACACACAACACAAACTCCACATTACACAAGAGTATACACACCACACAACTCCACATTACACAGTCCCACATTACACAAGAGTATACACACAACCACACAACTCCACATTACACAAGAGTATACACACCACACACAATCCACATTACACAAGAGTATACACACACACAACTCCCACATTACACAAGATAACAAGAGTATACACACCACACAACATCTCCACATTACACAAGAGTATACACACCACACAACTCCACATTACACAAGAGTATACACACACACACAACTCCACATTACACACAAGAGTATACACAACAACACAACTACATACCACATTACACAAGAGTATACACACCACACAACTCCACATTACCAAGAGTATACACACCACACAACTCCCAATTACAAAGAGAGTATACCACACCACACATTCCACATTACACAAGAGTATACACACACACAACACAACTCCACATTACACCGAGTACAAGAGTATACACACACACACAATTACTTACCACATAGAGTGATACACACAACTCTACACAACAAGAGTATACACACCAACACAACTGGATCACACATTACACAAGAGTTATACACTTCACAAAAGACCTCCACTACACACCACACAACAACTCCACATTACAAAGAGTATACACAAGAGTATACACACCACACACTCAATTATACACAGAGTACCACACACACACAAGAGTTACACATTACTTCACAAGAGTATACACACCACACAAAACTCACATACACAAGAGTATACACACACACAACTCCACATTACACAAGAGTATACACACCACACAATACTATACCACATTACACACAGACACAAGAGTATACACACCACACAAACTCCACATTACACAAGAGTATACACACCACACACTCCACATTATACAAGAGTATACACACCACACAAACTCCACATTACACAAGAGTATACACACCACACAAACTCCACACACCAACAAACTTACACACACCACACAACTCCACATTACACAAGAGTATACACAACACAACTCCACATACACACAGAGTATACACACAACACAACTCCACATTATACACACACAACTCCACATCACACACAAGAGTATACACACCACACATCTCCACATCACAAGACTCCACATTACACAAGAGTATACACACCACACAATCCACCCATCCACATACACAAGAGGATACAACAAACACAACTCCACATTACACAGAGTATACACACCACAACAACAACTCCACATTACACAAGAGTATACACACCACACACATTACACACCCAAATTCTCTCCCAATTACACTAGAGATTACACACACACAATCCACAATTACACAAGAGTATAACCACACACACAACTCCACATTACACAAGAGTATACACACACACACACACAAGAGTACTCCACACCACACAACATTACACAAGAGTATACACACCACACATCTCCACAAGAGTATACACACCACACACAATCTCCAAAATTTAGACAAGTATACCACATTATACCCAAGAGTATACACACCACACATTACTTACCACAGAGTATACACACCACACAACTCCACATTACCACACACCACACAACTCCACATTACACAAGTATACACACCACACAATCCACATTACACAAGAGTATACACACCACACACACTCCACATTACACAAAATACACACCACCACAAACTCCACATTACACAAGAGTATACACACACACACAACTTCACGGTATTACAAGAGTATACACACACCACACAACTCCACACACACACACATTACACAAAGTTATACAAGAGTATACACACAACACAACTCCACATTACACACAAGAGTATACACACCACACACTCCATCAAGAGTCCACACACACAACACAAGAGGAACCTCCACATTACACAAGAGTTACACACCACACACTACACACACACACAACATAAACACTCCACACCACACAACTCCACACACATACACAAGAGTATACAACAAACACCACACACAAGAGTCACACACACATTACACAATTACACAAGAGTATACACACCACACACACAAATTCCACATTACACAAGAGTATACACACACAACTCCACACACACACACATTACACAAGAGTATACACACCACACAACTCCACATTACACAAGAGTATACACACCACACAACTCCACATTACACAAGAGTATACACACCACACACAACTCCACATCACACACATTCCACATTACACAGAGTATACACACCACACACACAACAAGAGTCCACATTACACAACACAAGAGTATACACACCACACAACTCCACATTACCAGAGTATACACACACACATCCAATTACACAAGAGTACACACAAACTTACACAAGAGTATACACACCACACAACTCCACACACAAGAGTTACACCACAAGAGTCCACACAGATACACACCCACACTCCACATTACACACACACTTCACACATCCCATACACAAGAGTATACACACCACACAACTCCACATTACACAAGAGTATACACACCACACAACTCCACATTACACAAGAGTATACACACCACACAACTCCACATTACACAAGAGTATACACACCACACAACTCCACATTACACAAGAGTATACACACAACACAAAACACAAATCCTGCTCTGTGTATGTATGAAGTGGTGGCTCAGTGGTTAAGGTGTTGGACTGATGCCAGAAAAGACTGGGGTTTGATTCCCAGCAGCACCAAGCCACCGCTGTTGGGCCCCTGAGTAAGACCCTTAACCCCTAATTGCTCAGTTGTATAAAAGACGTGTGTAAAGGAAGTGGTCATGTGGTAATTGTTAGCTTAGTGATTAAAGTGTTGGACTGATGATTACAATAAAAAGAGTTCAATTCTCAGTAACACCAAGCTGCCACTGCTGGGCCCCTAAGTAAGGCCCTTAATTCTCAACTGCTTATGAGATATGTACATAAGTCGCTCTGGATACAATAAATATATATCACTGTGTGTGTGCGTGTGTGTGTGGTTGGTGTTGGTGCGTGTGTGTGTGTGTGTGTGTGTGTGTGCGTGTGTGTGTGTGTGTGTGTGTGTGTGTAAACTATCAATCGGTCATGTGACCCCTCAGTCCACAGTGAAGCCAGCTTAATGAATTAGTATATAGACGAGACGAGTGGCTGCGGATAATGAACACCTCGCTGTCCGGACTGATGGATTCGCTGTTTCATGAGAAACATCAGATTCAGCTGAGAATAATGAGGATGAGGATGAAAAGAATAAGGATGATAAGAATGAGAATAATGAGGATGATGAGGATGAGACTAATGGGGATGAGGATAAGAATAATGAGAATGAGGATGATGAGAATAATGAGGAGGAGGATTAGGATGGAGATGAAAGGATAAGGAGGAGGAGGATGAGGATGTAGATGATGAGGATGATGAGAACGAGGATGATGAGAATAATAAGGAGGAGGTTGATGAGACTGAGAATTATAAGGATGAGGATGATGTTGATGATGAAGATAACAAGGATGAGAATAATGAGGATGATGAGAATATGAATAATGAGGATGAGTATGATGAGGAGACCGGGAATTCTGGGTTCACTTTTCAATTTTATATATTTATTAACACACCTTAAACTCCAACAATGAACTCAACGAGCCAACTTTAAAAAAGAAACTATATTTATACCAATAAAGAAAAGTTAGAAAAGAAAGAAAAAGGTTTAGTATTTTGGCCAAGCCATATTAAAATAGGCAGAAGGAAGGAAAGAAGGGAGGAAGAAAGGCAAGAAGAAAGTAAGGAGGGAGGAAGGATAGAAGGAAGGAAGAAAAAACAATCAACAAAGAGCGATGGAGAAAAGCAAAAAAATCAAATTAAGAAGGGAAGAAGAAGGAGGAAGAAGAAGGGAAGAAAATTATTATAAAATAAAGAAATAGAAAGAAAGAAAGAAAGAAAGAAAGAAAGAAAGAGGGAATAAAATATAAAGAAAATCAAGTTATTAAAAAATAATTGGGCATAAACTAAAGCACGGAAAAGACAGATGGAAAGAAAAAGAACATTAAAAATAAAATTTATATATTGGGAAAACAAAACGGCCGCCATTTTGGGGACTTAATCAGAGTCCCATTGCGCCATCTGCTGATTTAGACATGAATTACAGCTGGGATTTTGTAAACGTGGATTTTATTTAAACACGACGCTATTTTAAACACGTCTTTGTTTATTTTGAACCCTATAAACAAATTATTAAGTAAAAAAAAAAAAAATATTTATTGCGCTTTTCTGAAGCGAAAAAAGAAACAGAACTGATTTTAGTTTCTAAGTTTCCAGTCGGAGTTTTATTCCTAGTGCGCCGTTTCCGCTATTAACATCTGCCGGTGATTATTTTGCGACGTTAAAACCTGTTATTTTTTGCATTTATTCGGATAATTGTAGAATTATATAAGAATTATAACCTCATTAATTTTGTTGTCACGGTTGACTTTGTAAAACCGGCTGTTTGATTTATGCGGACTGAATTATGGTGTAACACGGACACTTTCCCCTGTGTGTTTCCGACTGTAGCAGCAGGTAGCTAAAGCAGCTAAGGTAAGTTAGCGTTGAGAGCTAACCGCTCGAGCGCACTCTTAATACCAGCTGTTATAACGTTGTTTTTTTTTTAGTTTTTAGTGATAAAGGCAGCTGTTTTTATATTATAGGTTCATTCGGAGCAGCTAAAAATATAAAAATCTCGTCCTGTTTAAGCTAAAAAAAACCCGGTGAAGCTGTTTGAGGTAAAATAGCCAGTACGACCTGTCAAACTGTCAACATGCGATTAACGGTTTAAAAAAGAGCAAAAGAACATTTTTAGAAAGATAAAAAAATGATTAAAACTCGAGTTTGTTAATGATTTAAAACGTGTTTCTGAATATTTTAATTAATTTAAATAAAGGAAAATAGAAATAAAGAAAGGGAACTAAAAAATGGGAACAGGAAAGAAGGTGAGAGACAGAAAAAAAAGAAGACAAAAAAGAAAAGGTAAAGAAGATAAAATGAATAAAGAGAAAAATAAATAAAGATAGAAGATAAAGAAAAGATGGTAGTAAAAGGAAAGAAAGAAAGAAAAACAGAAGGATGAGAGTAGGAATGTAGTGAGAAACACAGGAAAGAAGAAGAGGAGAGAAGCGACAGAAAAAAGTAATAAAAAAGGAATAAAGAAAAAAAGTAGAAGCACGGTGCTAAAAGTTAGCATACTTGTGTATGTATGTATGTATGTATGTGTGTGTGAGAGAGAAGAGAGAGAGAGAGAATTTTTTTTTTTATCACTGCTGATATTGAAAGTGTGTTTACATATTCTCTGTGCAGGGGGGTGTTGTGTGTGTAAGAGAGAGAGAGAGAGAGAGAGAGAAAAAGAGAGAGAGAAAGTGTGTGTGTGTGTGTGAGAGAGAGAGAGAAAGAAAGTGTGTGTGTGTGTGTGTGTGTGTGTGTGTGAGAGAGAGAGAGAAAAACCCTTTCTTATCACTGCTGATATTAGTGTGTTTACATCCTCTTTGTGCAGGTGTGTGTGTGTGTGTAAGAGAGAGAGAAAGTGTGTGTGTGTGTGTGTGTGAGAGAAAAAAAGAAAGAGAGAGAAAGTGTTTGTGTGTGTGTTGTGTGTGTGTGTGTGTGTGTGTGTGTGTGTGTGTGTGTGTGTGTTGTGTGTGTGTGGTGTGTGTGGAAAGAAAGAAAGAAAAGAGAGAGAGAGAGAGAATCCCTTTTTTTTTCTCAATGCTGATATTAGTGTGTTTATATACCCTCCGTGCAGGTGTGTGTGTGTGTGTGTGTGTGAAGGTCAGCGATGCTGACGCTGGCGAGTAAGCTGAAGAAGGAGGAGGGTGTGAGAGGAGGCGGCTCGGCGTCGGGTTCCAGTGACCCCCCACACAGAGTCTCCATACGAGACCGACTGCTTATCAAAGGTACAGACTTTCATCAAATTCCCCCCAAAACATCTTCTCACTCATTCATTATTATTTGCATTAAACAATAACCTGATTGGACGATTATTTCTGAGATCACTGCCGCTGAGTTTTTAACGATTTCTTCACGTCCTCCATTAAAATCATCCATCTTTGTCTAGTTTTAAATTAGTAAGTAAAGCATTTCATTGGAATCGACTGACCAATAGAGGTGTGAAACTTTGGAACCGTCACCACTAGACAGAAACAGCGGTGGTGTGTGATTCTTCAAGCATTTAAGAAAAAAAAAGCGAAGAAGGTTATGCTTTCGTAGAACATCACAACCATGCTATCCCATCCCATATGTTTCTGGTCCGTATCTTTGTATATTGGAACAACGGTCTTCA
This sequence comes from Bagarius yarrelli, assembly GCA_005784505.1. NCBI lineage: Eukaryota > Metazoa > Chordata > Actinopteri > Siluriformes > Sisoridae > Bagarius > Bagarius yarrelli. The sequence goes on from VCAZ01000246.1 coordinate 72,382, forward strand.
GAGAGAGGCTTGATGTCATGCAATATGATAAATGTGAAAATATCATTGCACGCATGCATGTGTACTTTTGCAGTTTGACATGGGGGATCCCTTAATAATAATACGAAAACAATTTAGGATTGATTTTGTACAAATATTCTTCACCTGGCTATCAAATTTTAAAGTCTTATCTGGAACAGTGCCAAGATTTACTTCATTTACCACCTTAACTACTTTATTCTTAATCCGCACCTCAAATACATCGCTTGCAGGTTTATTTCGTAAAGAGAAGCACATGGATTTATTTAAGAGTTAAATAACAAAACTTGGGTAGAAAGGTAGGTAGGTAGGTGCTCACCTAGGCTAGGTGTTTAAGTAGACACGTCATCGCATAATGATGGGTATGTCTATTATGTACATCATAAACAACAACTACAACAGGGCCTAAAACGGACCCTTGTGGTACTCCCATGTTGTTAGCGCACACACACAGGTGATTTTACCTCATTAACCCTTTATACATTGATGTCTGCCGTGCAAATAATGTCAGCACTGTAAAGCTTCTAATGACGTTTTAAACAGTTTGAATTTATTTCATTAAATTCTGTGATTAATGGTGTCAAAGGACTTTTGTAGGTCCAGGAACACTGCCACGACAACATTTCCTTTATCCAGTGAGACTCTTATTTCAGTGGAATATTTGAAAGTGTACAGGTAAAATAGTGATGGGCCTAAAGCTACTAGCTACATCCTTATTTCCCGATTTATTATTGCTGTTTTTAAACTCTCTGGGAATGTTTTTGTTTGTATTGACAAATTTACTAAATAAGCAAGTGGCTCCAACAGACACCTTTAATCTCTATTGATTAATTCAGCTCGAATGTTATAAATCTCATTAGAGATGTAATTTCTCATATTTGCAATCACTTTTTGAACTTTATCAGGAGTTACTTCTTTAATATAAAATTCGCCTGTGTGAATATAATGACATTCGTCAGGGGAATTGACTCAATATATTGAAACTGACTCACTAACTCTTGTAAAGACTTAATGAAAAAAAACTGTTGAAAACATTTGCCTCGTTACTATGAATCATATAAGTACTAACTTTAAGACTTTTAACTTTTATTTTAGAATGTTTTTGCCTATCTGAAACTGATGTTACCACAATGTGGAACTACTGCTTCCTCAATTAGTTATAGAAGCTTAGCCTAAGCACTAGTTTATTCAAGTTAAATAAGCTGGCCAGTGACAAGTTTTTGTTAATAAAGAGTTTTTAAGAAAAAAAAAATCACACCTGATAAATGTATCACTGTTAATCCATAGAAGAGAGAATTTCCTCGGTTTACTTATACAGGTTTTTGTGTCTATGCTTATAAAATCACTTAAAATGGAGGTGAAATTACTTGCATTGTTATTTAAATCTGATTCTTTAATAACATTTTCCCAGTTAACTAACATGTTTAAAGTTTGCTGTTTTTGACTTTTGTTGTTAAAATCTGAATTTCGGTTTTAATTATGATGCAGAAATATTTTTAGGTAATTTTCTTACAATCAGTGTCAAAATACTGTATGATCTGAAAAGTCAGTTTGGAAGCAATAAGTAAAGTTTTCTAGAAAAAAAATCTTAATATCTGGCTGGCTAAGTGTGGCGTTGGCTTTGTCCACCTCTAATCCGAAATCCATAGGTACTGTAACGATTCTTCTGGTGTTACTTACGCCGTTTGTAAAATGCCATCAAAAACAGCACGATCATGTTCCATGTAATTATATATTAAAATAACCAGTTTCTCAACACAGAGGCTGGTAAGCAGGGTGTAACAGGGTGTAAACCATAATAAAGGGTAGATAGGCAACTTGTTTAATAGTTGTATCTTTACAGCTCTGTCAGCTTAAGTTATAAGTTAGTGTGTATCATGTGTTGGCTGGAAAAAGGAGCTCTATTTATAACAGCTAAAGATGAGCAGACTTCTTATTAGCATCAGCAGTTACTAACCAGTCACTCTTGAAACACCAAGTGAAGCCAGAATTAAGCATCTATAACCATCTTGTATAATACAGCTTTTCTGTGCTGTCATGTCTAATTCCAGCTTTCTATTTTTTTTTCCTGTGAACATCATCTAAATTTAACCGAGAGCTTGTAAACCCCTCATTTTAACAGGAATCTGTTTGTTACACATGACTGAAATGAATACTTTCCGCTTTGAATTCTGTGTGCAGAAGTTGCAGACCTCGAGGCAACTCTTCCTAGTGAGTAAAACCATTAATTTAACATTTCTGTTTATTCATTTGCCTGGTCTGTTATTCCAAAGTGATGTACAAACAGCGCAGAAGAGGGTTTATATGTCTAGTCAACAGAGATGAATATTTTATTAGTTAAACAGAAACAAATGAAGCAAAGAAAAGACCTGACTAACCATACAGAAAACAATGCAGGTATTGGAATAAAAATCAATCCTCTTCACATGCATGAATCACTAAGCAGGGAAATTACAGATTAGTAATTATATGTTACTATCGTCGAGGGTCGAGGCTGAGGTGCGCCCGCCCGGGGTCGAGAGTCTGGCGGTGCGCCCGGCCCGGTCGAGGCTGAGGGTGCGCCCGGCCCGGTCGAGGCTGAGGGTGCGCCCGGCCCGGTCGAGGCTGAGGGTGCGCCCGGCCCGGTCGGGTCGGTTCATTCCTGGTCGTTAAAACAAAACAAAAAAAAAACACGATAGCTTTTCCATGAACACAGGATGTGTCTTGTGAAATAGTTGTTTATGAAATGAGAAACTGCTCACTGGTCTTAAAACTTATGCTTTTTTTTTTTACAGGCAGCGTATTTAATGTTGTTAAACCATTGCAGAGGTGAAATAGTCATAATTGCTTTGGTGTTTTTAACATTTTAGACATCTATAAAACGACAGAAATTTTTACTACATTTCACTCGGTCTGTAAGGGTTCCTGTAGTGGCTTTCATATTGTGTAAATGCCGCACCAGAAAATCTGTTTTTTAAATTCCCTATATATATTAGATTAGATTAGATTAGATTCAAACTTTATTGTCATTGTGCAAGGTACATGTACAGAGCCAATGAAATGCAGTATATCACTGTAGGTACCTGTAAAGTCCAGTTTCCTGATGAGAACAAGCTCCATCACTTTCAGCTCTCCATAACTCCAGGTAAATGTGACTTTTTTTTTTTGGTTGATGGTCTTTGAGCCCTGTTGTACGGTGGCTGAGAGAGAGGTAAAAGAGCTGCAGCTTAAAAAAAACACAACACGACTAAAAACAGAAACGTGCTGCTAATAATAGTATTAGGACATTTTTTTTTAAGGGATCCCAAAAACATGAGGAACTGGCGCAGCTGGACCTGCTTATTTTTCAGTGCTTAGTTGTCATTATTGTTATCAGTTTAACTGAAGTATAAGTTTTTTTGTATATTTTATCATTGTATGATTCTATAGTCTTTTAGATAATATTGATCTGACAAATTCCACAATTGCCCATGACACGTATGTAAGCTAGTTAACTTCATGTATCAGGGGTTTTGGGGCCATTGTAGGATCTGGTTTTGGTCGTGCTATTTGAATGTATTTTTGTGTTGGTTGTGTTGAAGATTCAGAGCGCATTTCCGTATTTGTGTTTGCTTTGTGTTAAAGTGATGAAGTTGTTTTCTTAATTTTTTTGTTTTCTTAGTTTTCTTGTTGTTGCTTTTTTTTTATTTGCATGTGTGTTTTTAAGTTAGAGTAGCACGCTGAGCTTCTGTCTGGCCATCAATATACAGCATTATCGACTTTAGCATTCGTCCTGTAGGAAAAACAGGTTTAGACTGTCAGAAATTGGTGAATGGAAGTCACTGTTACAGCTGCATAAATAAATGCTGGTTTCGAGGTTTATCAGCAGTGCTTATTGATCATTTTTTTCCACAGATGAAGGATATTATCAGGGAGGAAAGTTTCAGTTTGAAATAGATGTTCCTGAAGCTTATAACATGGTGGTAAGTAACTTTCTCTCTCTTTCTCTCTCTTTTCTCCTGTAATTATTGTGCTTTTTATTCATGAATACGATGTTAGTTTAAATATGTGGTAGATGGTGGATTTATGTTTGATTATTTTGTTGTTTCCTCACTTTCCTTAAATGATAGAATTTTTTGTAGTAGCATTGTTAAAGCATTAAATTGTGTTCTCTAGCTGGGATATACTGTACGATGAAACCTGCACTTAGACCTGTTTTATTTTATTCGAACAGCCTCCCAAAGTGAAGTGTTTAACGAGAATATGGCACCCGAACATTGCAGAGACGGGGGAAATCTGTCTAAGGTAACTTTCCTTTGTAACGCTTCTAAAAAATTTTTATTATTGTTCAGAAACAAATTATAAGCTGAATGTCCGGATCTCTGCCGTAGTTTACTGCGCGAACATTCAATTGACGGCACGGGCTGGGCACCGACACGGACGTTAAAGGTACCACACACACACACACACGTCAGTCAGTATCTATAATCAGTCCAGGGAGACTTTTTATTAATAGATACTTCTTAAATTATATTCTTTCAACCTGCAAATACATTTACGATTAATAATAATAATAATAATTATGATAAAGTTTTCTGTCGAAAGAGACTCCAGTTAACTCAAAGGTAAACCAGTCACATGATCATCTGTAACATTCTTCTTCCTCTCAGGATGTTGTCTGGGGATTGAATTCATTATTTACTGTAATGTCCGGTTTTCTTTATTTTGTTATTTCAGCGTGGGTGTTATATATATATGTATTATATATGCGTGTGGTGTATGGGTGTAGTTGTATATATGTGTGGTGTGTGTATATATGTGTGTGTGTGTGTGTGTGTGTATAGATATATTATATATATATATATAATATATATATATATATATATATATATTATGTTTGTGTGTATATATATGTGGGTGTGTGTATATGTGTGTGTATACAGATATATGTGTGTGTGTGTTGTGTGGTGTGTATATATTATATATTATATATAATATATATATATATGTGTGTGTGTGTGTGTTATATAGGGTGTGTGTATATATATATATATATATATGTGTTTATATATCTGTGTGTGTTATGTATATGTATATAATATATATGTATATATATATATATAATATATATATATATATATATATATATATATATATATATAATATATTTACTATAATAGATATAATTATATATATATATATATATCGATCTTTTTATTAGTGTGTGTGTTTGGGTGTGGGTGTGTAATGTTACGTACGGATTTTATATACATCCTTGTTGGGGACGACAAAACCTGAATACACACAGATTCAGGGGCAAGGGTTAGAGTAGCGGATGGGGTTAGGGGTTAGAGTTAGGGATTAGGGGTATGGGTTAGGGTTAGATTTGGGGGTTAGAGTGGGGTTAGAGTTGGGGGTTAGAGTTGGGGGTTAGAGTGGGGTTTAGAGGGGTTAGAGTTGGGGGTTAGAGTTAGGGGTTAGTTAGGGTTAGTAGTTAGGGTTAGAGTTAGGGGTTAGGTTAGGGATTAGGGATTTCGGGGATATTAGGACAGGGGATAGGATTAGGGGACAGGGGATAGGGTTAGGGACAGGGGATAGGGTTAGGGACAGGGGATAGGGTTGGGATTAGAGTTAGGTCAGCGGATAGGGATGGGTTAGGGTTTAGAGTTAGGTCACGATAGGGATAGGGGTTAGGGGTTAGGGTTTAGACGTTAGGATAGGGGGATAGGGATGGGGTTTAGGGTTTAGAGTTAGGGATAGGGGAAGGGATGGGTTAGGTTGTAGAAGTTAGGATAGAGGGTTAGTAGGGTTGGTTAGGGTTTAGAGTTAGGGATAGGGGATAGGATGGGGTTAGGGTTTAGGAGTTAGGGATAGTGGATAGGGTGGGTTAGGGTTTAGAGTTAGGGATAGGGGATAGGGGATGGGGTTAGGGTTTAGAGTTAGGGATAGGGGATAGGGTTAGGGGTTAGGGTAGAGTTAGGGGGATAGGGGAGATAGGGAGTTAGGGCAGCGGATTAGGGTTAGAGTTAGGGATAGGGGGGGTAGAGTTAGGGATAGGGATAGGGGTAGGGGATTTTGGTTAGGTTAGGGATGGGGTTAGGTTAGGGATAGGGGTTAGAGTTAGGGATTAGGGGTTAGGAGTTCGAGGGGGGGATTAAGGGGATAGGGTTAGGATGGGGTTAGAGTTATAGGATAGTTAGGGATAGGGTTAGAGATAGGGTGGGGTTAAAGTTAGGGATGGGGATTAGAGTTAGGGGGGATTAGGAGGGGTTTAGGGTTTAGGGATAGGGAATAGGGTTAGGGGGTTAGAGTGGGATAGGGGATAGGGATGGGGTTTTGGGGTTTAGAGTTTAGGGATAGTGGATAGGGGAATTTAGGTTAGGGATGGGGTTGGGGTTAGAGGTTAGGATGGGGTTAGGAGTTAGAGGGTTAGAATAGGGAATGGGGTTTAGGGGTTAGAGTTAGGGATGGGGTTAGAGTTAGGGATGGGGTTAGGGGATAGGGGGGTAGGGTGGGGTTAGAGTTAGGATAGGGGATAGGGAGGGGGGGTTAGAGTTAGGGATAGGGATGGTTAGAGGTTTAGGGAGAGGGTATGGGTTAGGGTTAGGGGGCAGGGTTGGGGTTAGAGTTAGGGATGGGGTAGGGATAGGGTTAGGGGTTAAAGGGGTTAGGGATAGGGATAGGGTTGGGGTTATGGGATAGGGATTAGGGTTAGAGTTAGGGATAGGGGATGGGGTTTAGAGTTAGGGATAGGGTTTAGGGGTTTAGGGGTTTAGGGGTTTAGGGGGTTCGAGTTAGGGACAGGGATAGGGTTAGGGATGGGGTTAGGGGTTAGAGTTAGGGACGGGATAGGGATGGGGTTAGGGGGGGATAGGGGATAGGGTCAGGGTTAGAATAGGGATAGGGAATGGGGTTAGGGGTTAGAGTTAGGGATAGGGGATAGGGTTGGGGTTAGAGTTAGGGATAGTGGATAGGGTTAGAGATAGGGTTGGGGTTAAAAGTTAGGGATGGGGTTAGGGGATAGGGTTAGGTGTTAGAGGTTAGGAATGGTGGTTGTATAGGGGTAGGTTAGATAGTTAGGGACGGGATAGGGTTGGGGTTAGAGTTAGGGTTAGGGGTTAGCGTTAGGGATGCGTTTCGGGGGTTAGAGTTGGGACAGGGATAGGATTGGGGTTAGAGTTTAGGGATCAGGGGATAGGGGATGGGGTTAGGGGTTAGGGATGTAAGGGGATAGAGTTGGGGTTTTCAGATGTAGGGATAGTTTTCTTTTAGGATGTAGGGTTTGCGAATAGTGGGAAGGTTAAGATGGGGATAGATTTAGGGGTTGTTATGAGTAAGGTCGATAGGGGTTTAGGGTTTATCGGTTTAGGGATAGGGATAGGTGGGAGGGTCAGTAGGGGTAGGAGTTAGGGATATGGGAATTGGGGTTAGGGGTTGTAGAGTTATGGATTAGTGGATAGGGTTAGAGATAGGGTTGGGATTAAAGTTAGGGATTGGTATAGAGTTAGGGTTAGAGTTAGGGATAGGAAATAGGGTTAGATAGGGTTAGAGTTTTAGGGATTAGGGATAGGGGTTGGGTTTAGGAGTTAAGTGATAGGGATAGGGTCAGAGTTAGGGATTTAGGGGTTGGGGTCAGAGTTAGGGATAGGGAATGGGGTTTAGGGGTTTAGGAGTTAGGGATAGTGGTAGGGTTAGAGATAGGGTTGGGATTAGGAGTTAGGGATGGGATAGAGTTAGGGTTAGAGTTAGGAATAGGGGATAGGGTTAGGGGGTTAGGGAGTTAGAGTTGGGATAGGGGATAGGGTTGGGGTTTAGAGTTAGGGATGGGTTGAAGGTGAACAGGGTTAGAGATGGGGTTGGGGTTAGAGTTGGGATGGGTTTGGGGTTAGAGTTAGGGATAGGGGATAGGGTTGGGTTTAGAGTTAAGGATAGTGGATAGGGTCGAGTTAGGGATAGGGTTGGGGTCAGAGTTAGGGGTAGGGAATGGGGTTAGGGGTTAGAGTTAGGGATAGTGGTATAGGGTTAGAGATAGGGTTGGGAGTTAAAGTTAGGGATGGGATAGAGGTTAGGGGTTGTTAGAGTTAGAATAGGGGATAGGGTGGAGTTTAGAGTTAGGGATTAGATAGGGGATAGGGTTGGGGTAGAGTTAGGGGATAGTGAACAGGGTTAGAGATGGGTTGGGTTAGAGTTAGGGATGGGGTTAGGGGGTTAGAGTTAGGGATTAGGGAAGGGGTGAGGGGTTAGATTTAGGGATAGTGGATAGGGTTAGAATCAGGGATAGGGTTGGGGTTAAGTTAGGGATGGGTTTAGGAGTTAGAATTAGGGGTTAGAGTTAGGGATAGGGTTGGGGTTAGAGTTAGGGATGGGGGATAGGGTCAGGGGTTAGAGTTTCGGGAGGGTTGGGGTGAGAGTCGGGATAGGGTTGGGTTAGAGTTAGGGATAGGGTTGGGGTTAGAGTTAGGGATAGGGTTGGGTTGGTTAGGGATTAGGGGAGGGGTTAGGGTTAGGGTTAGGGATTAGGGGTTAGGGGTTAGTTAGGGATGGGGTTAGGGGTTAGAGTGGGGTAGTTGATTAGGGATAGGTAGGTTAGGGGTAGAGGTAGGGATAGGGGATAGGTTTAGGGGGTAGAGGTAGAGGGATAGGGGATAGGGGTTAGAGGTAGAGGTAGGGGATAGGGGATAGGGGGATAGATAGGGTAGGGATAGGGAATAGGTTTAAGGGATAGGGGATAGGGTCAGGGGTTAGAGGTAGGGATAGGGGATAGGTTTAGGGGTTAGAGGTAGAGGGATAGGGGATAGTGGTAGGGATAGGGGATGGAGGTAGGGATAGAGGTAGGGATAGGGGATAGGTTTAGGAGTTAGAGGTAGGGATAGGGGATAGGTTTAGGGGTTAGAGTTAGTGTTGGGGGATAGAAAATACAGTTTGTACAGTATAAAAACCATTACACCTATGGAGAGTCCACACAAGGACAGCTAACCTGTGTGTGTATCTCACAAATGAAGAGGTTTTCAGAGAAAAAAGATTTTATGGATATAAATTGGTGGTAAAATTCAATAAACTTGTCAATTAAATAAATTTTAGAGGTTGTTTTAAAACTTAGTGCAAAGTTAGCTGTTCTGTCTGGTTGGGAGGGGCTTACTATCAATTACAGCTGTCAATCACAGCTGTATGTGATCTTATGGTGGTAAGCAGAACTACTACTTTCACACAGGATCTTCTGAACTTTGACGATCCACTGAATATTGATGCAGCGGAGCACCATTTACGAGACAAGGTACACACACTAACACACACTTATTATTGTGTCTAAAATGATCACACAAATTAACAAGATGAACAACGTACGATTAAAAGCTTACATTTTTTGGCAACATCTCAACCAAACTAAAATAGCGCTGAAGTTTGTTTTTCACTGGTAATTTTTCTCTTAAAGGATGACTTCAGGTGCAAAGTCCAGGACTTCATCAAAAACTATGCAAGATGATGCACAAGTCGTTCGCACCGCTCGCACTTCCAACCCCGAGACCCACCAAGCTGGAAATCCTGCAGCGTTTACACACCGGGAGGACAACGGGACGATTCTGTGGATCTCGACCTGTCAATATGAACTTTAAAAAGGGGAGTGGTCTCCTGGGGGGGGTCAGATATATATATATGTGTGTGTGTGTGTGTGTGTGTGTGTGTATTAGACCTGGGAGGGTATTTGGGATTCCGTCGTTCCTTTTTTTAATTACAGTAACTTTCAGAAGCCCTAAATCGTTGCCACAGCTGGTTCTGCATCATCTGCAGCTAATAAAGAGAATAATAACATTAACGATGCTAATGATAATAAAGACGAGCGCGCTCTGTTCAGTCATGTGATCTCACGCTACTAATTGCAACCTGCACGTACTGAGTTTTTTTTTTCGGTCACTCGGTTCTTTTATGTGTTATTTTAGTGGTCATGGCTCTTCGTCGATTTACGGGGAGCAGTCGATGCTACAACACGTCCGGAGTCTCACGTTTGCTTGATATGTGCACGTTATATAATCCCACAATCCCCAAACCCCCCCAAGTAAAGAGACTGTTTAAACTCCGCAGTGTGAATTTTATTGCTGTTGGTTTTATTTTTTTTTTTTTATAGTTTTTATGAGGGTTTGTTTACTTCTCAACTTTTTTCTAACAGATGAGGATGTAACGCTATCGTATATGTGCTGAGAGAGAAAGAGATAAAGGGACCGATGGAGCAAGAGACATAAACACAGAAATGAAAAAGAAATTAGTGGAAAAGAACGATGGAGAGAGCTGGGCAAGGAGACAACAGCAAATAAATGCAGAGAGAACTGAGGAAAGAGAGAGAAATGAGAACTGGAGTAAGAATAGAGAGAGAGAGAGAGACAGATCAAGAGAAAGAATTAGTCTGGAGAGATGGATAAAGGAAGAATCATAAAGAAAGAAAAGTAGGATAAGGGATGTAGAATAAACTGGGGTTAAAACGGAGGGAGATACAAAGAAATGGAGAGAATAGGCTGAAGAGAGATGGAAAAAAGGTGCGCTGAAATTAGAAAGGTGGATGTAAAACCAGGGGGGAGGAGAGAAGACAGATGGAAAAAGAAAGAGTGGGATAGAGAGTGTGTGAGACTGAGAAAGGCATGCAGAGAGGAAGGTGATGTAGCGAGATGAACAGATGGACAGAAATAGGGTTAAGAGAGGGAGAGACAGATGGGGGAAGTATGAACTGGGGTAAGAAGAGCCAGGATTCCCACGTGTCCTGGGAAAATCCTAAAAAATTAATTAACAACTTTCCAGTGCTGAAAAAAACAAAAAATGAGAGAAAAAATCACATTGTGCTGAAATCTTATTATTGAAGAACAGATTAGAATAGTGGTCAGTCAGAGGTGGTCAGTCAGAGGTGAAGAAGAAAGAGATAGAGAGTGAGAGAGAAATAGGCTAAAGAAAGAAGAGTGGGTTAAAGAGAGAGAGAGAGACAGTGAGGTAGATGTAGAATGAATTGAGTTAAAGAGTGTGATAGACAGCTTCAGAGAGCTAGGCCGAAGAGAGAGAGAGAGAGAAAGAGAGAGATTGGTGTAGAATGAACTAGAGATGTAAAATTAATAGAGAGAAAAATGTGGTGAAAAGGTAGACAGATGGAGAGAGAACCGGGGTAAAAAGATGTAGAAAACATATGAAAAGAGAAAGTAGTGTTAAGAGCAAGACTGATAGAGACAGAAAGTGATGGAGAGAAAAATGGAGAAGATAAAAAAAGAGATGTAGAAAGATGAAGAGGGGACTGGGGTTAAACAAAGAAAGAGAGGGAGATGAGTAAAAATAGTAGAAATAGAGAAGTTGTCTGCTGTTGCAGCAGTAATAGAGACTGACCATCAGGTGGTGCTGTTTTATTAAATTTATGGCTTTACACGCATGTACGCTAGATGTCGCTGCTGTTTCAGAAAGCGGCTTCTTACTCCAGACGGCGATCAGTGCTGCATTATTTGACTGCAGTCTCTTCCAACAATAATCCAGATTCTCTAGAAAAAAAGAATGTGTCAGTGATGGGCAGTTATTACATTTCCGCTTTTTGTACTTTAATTCCAGAATAATTCTTTATTATTAAAAACAAACTCATGATGAACATCCAGACTGGGATGCCATCTGAAAAACTTCACAGGAGATCGTTTATTATAGTAATGATGTGAAAAAAAATGAAAACTGTCTGTCTGTCTGTCCGTCTATTCATCCATCCATCTATCTATCTATCTATCTATCTATCTATCTATCTATCTATCTGTCTGTCTATCTATCTGTCTGTCTGTCTGTCTGTGGTATGTGTCGGATAGAAAGATTTTTTTTTTTTTTTTCTGGATCACAATTTAAGTTAATGTAAAAAAATCCCACAAACAGACAAACCAAAGACTGTCAGAGAAAAAAATATTTGCAGATTTGGATAATATGTAAAAATTGATTGATTACTTGATCAATTAATCTATTGGCTGATTGATCGATAAGTAGTAATTAAAAAAAATTGTGGGAAGTGGTGGCTCATGGTGTTGGTTTACCAACCTGAAGATTGTGGGTTCGAATCCCAGCTCCACCAAGCCACCACTGTTGGGCCCCTGAGCAAGGCCCTTAACCCCCAATTGCTCAGTTGTATAAATGAGATAAATGTAAGTCGCTCTGGATAAGAACATCTGCCAAACGCTGTAAATGTAATAGTAATATAGTATTTTAGTAAAATTACTTAAATAGTAATTTTTTTTATACATTCAGAGGTGTAAATTGACTCCAAAAAAGAAAAATAAACAAACAACAAACAAAAGAGCCGAATTTAAAGCGAGTCCTCGATAGAATATCTGACTATACACAGAAAATAGAATTACATCAAGTGTAAATTAATCAGATACCAAAAAACAAATTATAAAATATATAATAATAATAAGCATATTTCTTCTCCTTCTTTTTATTAACAACAACAATAATAACATAATAATAATAATACCAGAGAAAAATACTAATAAGTAGACATCAGGCAGTAAGTCAGGTAAATGTTAGTATCTCCTACAAGCAAATAAAAAATGATTAACACACCTGATGTAACGGTTACAGTGAGCGATACCCCACTCTGCCACCAGAGGGCAACCCGGAACTTTTGTGTATTTCATCATGTGCTTTCTGTTTCTCTTTCTTCGGGTTTTGCCATTGGTTAATTGTCCCTTATTTTCCTCTGTTAGTCTGTGTTTAAGTCTGTCAGTGTTTTGTGAACGTTGTCATTCTCTTACAGTCTCCCAATGCTAATGCTAATGCTAGTTCTAATGCTAATGCTAGTTCAAATACTAATGCTAGTTCTAATGCTAATGCTAATGCTAGTTCCTCTCATCTGTTGTTCCTATGTTTTATTCTTTGTTATTTTCCTTTTTCGTTAATTAAAATTCTGTGGATTTCGATCTTGTTGTCCACTGTGTGTCTCCATCTCCTGTCCTCCCCTAATCGGGACAGCAGAGTTTTACAATTTATTGAAAATAATACTAAATTAAAATAACTAAAAAGCCGAACCCACAAAAACCTGCACGAATCAAATATCCAATAAATAAACTGAAAAAAAAAAATCCAACACAAAAACTAAACAAACCAGTGAGTTATGTGAGTGACGGTATAACCTGAAGTCTAAAACTGGAAAAAACAAATCAATAAAATAATAATAAATAAAGAAATTAAAAAACAACACTGCAGTGTTTCTTAGTGTAAGTCAAAACAAACAAACAACCGAATCAAGTGACACCAAACTCGACCAAAAACAAGCAAAACGTTTAAAAATCTATTTGTAATTTATTAAAACTGACTTTAAATAAGTGTCGATTAAAGTAAAACAACAAAATTAATTAAAAATAAAACAAAATCTGACCAAACAAAAACAACATTAAAACGTTTATAGAAACAAACGCAGTTAAATAAACTCTGCTTCCTGGGCGTGGCTTCTGGGCGTGTACGGGGTGGGGCTTGTAATGCCAACCCCGCCCCTCGTGCCCAATCGCGCCGCTGTGTGGGCGGGGTTAACGCGGTGCTGAGTTCAGCTGAAAGCGATGATGATGCTGCTGCTGCTGCTGCTGATGATGATGATGGTCCGCTCGCGCTGCTCGGCACTCTGGAGAGACAGTGCGCGCGTGTTTCCGCTTCTCCTTTTTAAACAGCGACTTCAAAGAGAAGTAAAGAATCAAAAAAGCGACAGAAAAGCGCGGGAGACCGAACACACGCACCAGGAGGCGGCGGAGCGCGCGCTGGGACTGAACCCCGGATTAGAAGGACAATGTGAGCGGACGGAGAGGATGAACGTCCAGATGGAGCTCGCGCTCTTACCGCGCTGCTTCCTGCTCCTCGCGCTCTTCTCCCTCCGCGCCAGCGCTGCGCACACAGGTAACCCGGGCAGACGCACGCGCGCGCCTCAATTTCCACCTCAAATTTAGATCTTGTTTCTTTAGATTTGCACCTTGATGAAGTTTGCACGGACTTCAGGCTCGTGTTTCTAACGTGCAGAAAACCCACAAATAACCCAGAATTAAATCAAACGACTTTTCATCATTAACTGTTTCCGTAATTTGTTCGAGCCGCGTGGTTTTCCGTCCGTGTTTTATCAGACAGCTGAACACTACGTCAGTGTGTGTGTGTGTGTGTGTGTGTTAGGATAGGATAGAGTCGGTGTCAGATCGGTAAACGTCCCCGGTTCACTTCAGGAAGCCTCGCGCGTGCAGAGCGGTGCGTCGTTTCCTGTAGAAGTTTTAAACACGTCGCGTGACGACACAGAAACAGGTGCAGATTAAAAACACCAGAACTTTATTTATTTACTTAAGTTTATTTCTTTAGTTACATTTATTCATTGATTGATTTATGTTTTTATTTGTGCACTTTGGGGACTGTGTCAAAATTGAATGATTTTATTTTAACATTTTAATTTATTTGATTACATTACTGCATCTCTCTTCTCTTCTCTTCTCTTTCCTGGTTTTCTCTTCTCTTCTCTTCTCTTCTCTTCTCTTTCCTGGTTTTCTCTTCTCTTCTCTTCTCTTCTCTTTCTCTCGTCTCTTCTCTTCTCTTCTCTTCTCTTCTCTTCTCTTCTCTTCTCTTCTCTTCTCTTCTCTTCTCTTTCCTGGTCTTCTCTTCTCTTCTCTTCTCTTCTCTTCTCTTCTCTTCTCTTCTCTTCTCTTCTCTTCTCTCTTCTCTTGATTGATTGATTTGAATCTTTATTAAGACTCACACTGGGTTGCTGGGCGGTGCTGGGCTGGATGAATTTTGGCCCTGCTCAGTTTTCACCCTGCTTATATTTCTCTTTGCTAAATGTTCTGGTGCAGCAGCAGGTTTTAAGATCTCAAACTTTCTTTAAAACAAAAAAATATGAAGTAAAAAGTTATTTGATCTCTTTTTTTCTGTCTGTCGCAGTGGGTCGCGGTCTGAGTGTTCAGTGTTTCTCTCGGTGTGTGTGTGTGTGTTTAATGAATCTCTGTGTGTATAAAACTACTTTATTAAGGTGTTGAGTTTGAAACTTGTGAACTGAATATTAATATATGACATACTGTAAATATGTTTCAAGACAATTTACTCATTTTATTTATAGGCAATAAAATATTTACTGGATTTTGTTTTGAACGTCCACATGGTGTCACTGTAGTACATTTTATTCCTCCACTTTTCTCTAACTGACTAAAACATGTCGGTTGTGCTATTTGGACGCTTTTTGATTTTATTGTAATTTCTTCAGCGGTTACTTTGCAAAAGTCAGATCTCACACATCTGTTGATAAATTAATCATAGATAGATAGATAGATAGATAGATAGATAGATGAGGATTTTTGAACTAATGGCAACCCCCAACTTTTATTTTCCATTCCCCGCACACTTCACCTCACCCCCCTGGCAAAGACTTTTTTGCTCTCGCCTTGATCATCACAGGACCGTTTGAAAACAAACCAAGAGCAACGTGACATTCACATCATTCCTAAAGTCAAATCAGGATCAGCCAACTTCAGAGTGAAATTAAATTACAATAATTGTTTTAAAGACGCATTAAAGTCCTGGAGGACATTTAGGAAGTTTTTGGAATCAGGCTGAGTAACATTTTAATGATTTGAGGGGATGCAGTTATTGAAAAATAATCAACGTTCTCTGAACTTCCAGTCTCAGGATTCACAAATCTTTAAGTGATTGTTGTGGGTTAAAATTCCTGATTGGTAGTTTTTCTAAAAAACAAACAAACCATGCAACATTTTCAGGTGTTTCATTTTAACAACATTTGAATTTTCATTGGTAAATGGGAGACATTAGCGTTGGACATCATCTTCGGATTAGAAACAAGAAATGTGTTTGGAGTGTTTGGTGTTTGGTCAGATTTTGGTTTGGTCACAATAATTCATTCATTCAGTTATCTTCTATATCCGCTTGTTCCCTAATTTGGAGTCACAGGGAGTGGAGTCTGCTGGAGTCTATCCCAGCTGTCTCTGGAAGGGCAGGAGGGGGGACACCCTGGACAGGTCACCAGTCCATCACAGGGCCAAACACACACCCCCACACTCACACTTACTCCTATGGGCAATTTAGAATCACCAATCAATCTAACATACATGTTTTGGACTGTGGGAGGAAACCGGAGAACCCAGAGTAAACCCACACAAGAACCCACAGGGAGAACATGCAAACTCCACACAGAAAGGCCCCTGCAGGGGAATCGAATCCGGGACCTTCTTGCTGTGAGGCAACAGTGCTAAACACTAACCCACCGTGCTGCCCTGCATCACAATAATTGGTAAATAATTGATTGGTTGAAATTGCTTTAATGGTTGTAATCACTACCTGAAAATCCTGGAGGGACTGAATTCCTGTTGGTTCTGTATATTTTCTAAATTCCTGAAATGTAGTTTCTTTATACTCTCAACACACATTAATATCTTTTAACAGTGACGTTATTTATCTATTATCTGGATATTTAATTTATGAGACAGAGAGATGAAATGGAGGGGGGGGGGGGAATTGGAATCGAACCTGGGTCGCCAGAGCTGATATATGCAGTCACTTGCTTACAATTTTTACAAAAGAAAAATGCAGCTCATCGTTTGATGAAAGAAAACCCAACATAAAATGTCCTGAAAGCCCGCCTAAGAGAAGGTATGACTGACAGGTGACGTTTTGTGACGTGCATTATGCATCAGACTTTTAATGCATTTTTTTAAAACATAAAATCCATGGACATGATTTGTGTCCAAACCACTGTCATACAAACACCTTTCCACCAATCAGAGTCCAGAATTCGGCAGCGCAGTCAGATTGCTAAACTTTGCTGAGTGTTTCTACCTTATTTTTTACTCTCACACTCATGTTTCTGAACATAGTCACCAAAGTGCTGTTTTTCTTCTTGTCTTTCCTTTTTGTTGCTCTGAAAAGTTGCTAAATTCGGAACTGCAGAACTCTCTGACCTGTCTTGTGTAAACTGCTGTGAAATTCGCTCTCTTTCATTACACACGAAACTCAGCTGTTGTAGCCGAGCTGACCCGACCTTCTGAGAGAGTGACCTCTTCTGCTGCAGCTTCTCGAGAGTATCAGAAATAAACTCTGTAAGATCAGTACCCTTTTTTTCCCAAATTGCTTCCTACCTTCACTACAAAGCATTTTTCATATTACCTCCTGTACAAAGTGGAATATTTGGCTTTATTAAGAAATTGCAGTGCTAAATGAAAAATGTTTTTTTTTCTGCAGTATATCTAAAGCCTTAAAATGAATTCATTTTGTGATGTAAATTATGTTAAGTGCAGATATTGAAGTCCAAAGCTTTGGGGTTTGGGTTTTTGGTTGTCAGTACTGAAAATAGAAAAATGAGGGCGTCTTATATGAGTGAGTGGTGTCAAGGAATTATGGAATCGTGTTTCAAGGAACCAGGCAATCAGGTAATCATATAGCAGGGGCATCAGGAAGTTGTGTATCATAGATTCAGGAAGTCGTCTATCATAAATTTAGAAAGTCAGGTATTAGTGAGTCAGGTGTCAAGGTTCAGATATCAATGAGTCATAAAATTAAGGGTCAGGGAGTTGGGTATAAGGAATCATGGAATTAGGTTTCAGGGTGTCGGGTATCAAGAAATCATGGAATCAGGTATCAATGAATTATGAAATTAGGTGTCAGGGGTCAGCTATCCATAAATTATGGAATCAGATTTCAGGGAGTCGGGTATCAATTTTTCACAAAATCAGGTGTTAGAGAGACAGGTATCAAGGAATTATAGAACTAGGAGTCAGGTATTAAGGACTCGTGGAATCTGGTGTCAGGGGTCGGATAACAAGGAATCATAGAATCTGGTGTCAGGGGTCGGATAACAAGAAACTATGGAATCAGATGTCAGGGAGTAACAAGGAATTCGGGTATCATGGAATTGGGTATCAAGGTATTAGGTGATCATATATCAAGGAGTCAGGGAGTTCATAAAATCATCATCATAGAGTCAGGAAATCAAGTATCAGTGAGTCAGGTATATCGGAATCATGGAAAAAGGTGTCATAGGTCGGATCAAGAAATCATGGAGTCAGATCTTAGGGAATCAGGTATTAACGAATCATGGAATCAGGTGAGTCAGATGTAAAGGAATCATAGAATTAAGTGTCAGGGTGTCTAGTATTAAGGAATCGTGGTATCAGGTATCAAGAAATGATTGAGTCAGGTGTCAGGAGGTCAGGTATCAAGGAATCATTAAATTAGGTGTCAAGGGTTGAATGTCAAGGAATCAGATGTCAAGGAATCGGGTATTAATTAATCATGAAATCAGGTGTAAGGGAGTCAGATGTAAAGGAATCATGGAATCTAGTGTCAAGGAATCATTGAGTCGGGTATCAAAGAATCATGGAATCAGGTGTCAGGGGTCAGATATCAAGGAATCATTGAGTCAGGTGTCAGGTATCAAGAAATCATGAAACAGTTATCAAGGAATCATGGACTCAGGTGTCAGAGGTTGGATATCAAGGAATCATGGAATCAGATGTCTGGGAGTCAGGTATTAATGAATCATGAAATCAGGTGTTGGGTGTCAACGAGTCATGGAATCTAGTGTCAAGGCTTCAGGTTTAAAGAAATCTTGCAATCAGGTAATCATGTATCCGCGATTTAGGGAGTCTGATTTTAGTAAGTCACATGTAAAGGAATCAGGGGATCAACCTACCTGATACCATGATCATGTAACGAACTAGCGAGTATCAGAAAATCAGGTGTCGGATGAAGTGTCAGGGAATCAGGAAATCAGAGAATCAGATTAGATAGATTTAAGGATTGACATGCTCTTACTTGCATTAGAGAAGCGTTACACAGTTCCCTCAGTTTTAACATTTCTTCAGTGGTTTTATCACCAGATTCTATTTTTCACTTAAAGAAAACAAGACTGAGTGCAGTATTAGAGCTGCTGCCATTGACCTGCAAGATTGTGATAATATTTTAGTGTAATTGTGGACAGGCAGCTGCTAATACATTTATAGATGATACAATGTTCAGGGTTTATATACATGCACCAGTGTACTGACTAGCAGCAGGACAGGAAGTTTTCTGTGTCTTTAGCGAGCAGGCAGCTGAATCCCAAAACCTTGCCGACGAAATATAATGCACTGTTGTTCTTCAGCGAGAGGGTTTGTGTTCTCCTCTACTTGCAATTCCTCTCAGTACACAAATCTCCCTTGGTTTCCTTTTTCTGACCAAGCTGATGGGTATCCTGAAGGAATACATGATCCAGAAGTTTGCTTTTTTATGGACCTTACTGATTGATTCGTTAGGATATTTGGTAGTCCTATTTTAAATTAAAAAACTGTCGGGGTCTGAGAACCAGGTATTATAAATCTGGGGCGTATAACAGAAATTTTCTTATCTTAGGTTTCAACCTAAGGTATGACACCTTAAATTAGATTTTTTTTTTGGCAAATTTGTATAACAGAAGCAAATCATGATTTGCGATTTTTTTTTAATTAATTTATTTTTTTTTAAATCGTATCTTATCTCTAGTTTTGAAATCCTAAATCTTTTCAACAATCCACTCTCAGGTCTGTTACCAAGCAACCAACACGGTGCAAGCTGCTGATGAGGTAAACAAAACTGGGGACCTTTTTAATTTCAGTGCCGCTGACATACGCTGCCTCATCTTCATCACTAGGGTCCTTCATTGGAAAGAGAGAGACGTCCACTAGTCCTATAACGCCTGGCATTCTACTCACTTGAAAAAACTGATCGTTGATAGTTGAAAGCTTACCTCCTCTTGGAAACCTAATGTAGGTAAGGTGCTAAAACACTGATAGCCTTTGCCACTTCTGTTAGATTTTTAGGCAAACCAGGTTGTGACATTTTTGCAAGATAAGTAGTAAAAATCTCCATTTACAGTATTGCAGTATTTACATTTACAGCCTTTGACAGACATCCTTATTTAGAGTGACTTGCATTCATCTCATTTATACAACTGAGCAATTAGGGGTTAAGGGTCTTGCTCAGGGGCCCAGCAATGGTAAATGGTGGTGCTGGAAATTGTCGTGAGTCTGTCAAACTGAGTCCAGACAAGTTTACTCAAGTCAAGTTCATGTTTGTTGTTTAGTTTATGTTTGTGCTAGTGTTCAAGCTAAACTAATCTAAGATAAACGAATTTAATCTAATCCAATCTAATCTAAATTGAGATAAACCAGAGAATCAAGTGCTGTGCATCAAATAATCACATGTCCTTCATAAAGAAATCAGGTATCAGGGAGTCGAGTGTCAGAAGTCAAAAAAGTAGGTGTCGGGTAGTGAAGTGCTGCGGGTCAAAAGATCAGCTGTGTGACAGGAATTCAGGTGTCACGATTTGGAGTGGCAAGCGTCCAAAAAACTAGATTTAGGGCTTTGGGTCTGAGAATACGGTGACAGGAAATTATGGAATCCGGAAGTGTTGGGTATCAGGGAATTAATCCAACAACTTGTTGCAGTTGTTACAATGCTCTGTGGTAGATTTATCATAAATACAAGAAGGTCTGAACAGATACAGATTATAAATATTGTTTATAAACACACACACACACACACACACACACACACACACACACACACACACATACACCCCCAGTATAACACATTGAGTATCTTCCTTGATGAAGACTCATTATCATACCTTGCAAGGTGGATCAGGACGGTACAGGTGCTGGATTGTTTTCCAGCTAGACGAGACCGAGGAAATGATCCGAGTGTGTTTCAGAATGATGGAAATGTAACCAGACTGAAAATAACAAATGAAGTATAATTACTTAGACATGTTTTGTCTCTGCCATTATGTCTTTTCTGTTTTTTCTTTCTCAGAAATTCATTGTGATGAGAAATGAAGAGCACCATGTGCTTTAACCACTTACACCATCACCCACATCTAAGCGCTAACACTTTGCTGTCAAACCTCATTTTCTTTCCGTGCTTTCATTTCCAATAAACCCTCATTGGGGAATGAAGTTTTATTGGAAATGAAAGCACTGATGGTTGGACGTGTTCTCAGAAACTTTTGTGTTTTTTTGTGTTTTTTTTTTTCCCCTCTGCAGTTTAATATCGGTTCAAAAGCAATACAGTGATGATGTATTGGACACGAATAGAACTGCTTTTCTTTTTCTTTTTATAAAAACATGGATACAATGGAAATTAAAAAAAATTCTGTGGTTTTTTTTCTATCAATAAAATTGGTCTGCGTGTAAAAAAATGAAATGTTAGGAAATATTAAGATTTGTGGGCGTGGCTTGATGTGTACCAGCTGTGTTGTAAATATAATTGGTCGGAAACAAACCATGTGACCATGTAAAAAATCAGCATTAGTAAAGTTTTCATACGTGTTGATATTTGTGGGCGTGGCTAAATGTAAATCAGCTGTTCTGTCAGTTAAATTGGTCAGCATTTATTAAAAAAATGAAATGTTAAAATAATAATATAAATAATAAAATGTTGGTAAATATTTGAGATTTGTAGGTGTGGCTAAATGTGTCAGTAATGTGATAAAGTAGTGCTGCAAATGCTCTTGGGCAGTGGTTATTGTGTGTGTATGCTAAAATTGTTAAACTAATACTTAAACTGAAATGCTAAACTTAAACTGATTTTTTTTACTTGCTTTATAAAGTGTGTCCCTGCACGCTGTTGATCTCGGCAATATCTTCCAGACTCCAGGTGTCCAAACCGTCATCTTCAAGTCATGTGTAATAAATAAAATCTCCCTTTAATGGTTTTAAAATGCTCAGATGGTGTTATTTGGCCTATCTGGCTCGGTTTACTGGATGGCAACTGGCTGCCTCAGTCTGCACTAATTTTTTTACATGGCAGTGATATTTTTTTGGTCTGTCTGCGCCAGGTCATCTGCTGCTGAGCCCATATGGTACTTGGTCCCAGGATTTAGGCTAGCTAGGGTTTAGCGAATCACAACACGACTGACCGCAATACTGACCATGGCTCTGTTTATATCGTGGAATAACATTATTCTCTATTTTCCCTCGACAGATGGCCAATAAAAAAATCTTTAATTAAGGTTAGCTAGTGATGCCAGCTGTTTACTGCTTCTGGCAAACATGCTAGCCAATTAGCCCTTTGACTGTGGTAGATCAGAAATCTCAGCCGTTTTCTGTTCTTTTCATTCTCTGGTTAAAATAATCCCTGTTCCGGCCTAAATTATTTATAATCTCTTGTGGACTTGTGGGTGTTTTTTTTACTGCTTGCACAGTGTACACACACACACACACACTTGCAGGTCTAAGGACAAAAACGAGAAAAGAATTCTTTATGAGATGTTGTGGAGCAACTGATTTAATTCCCCCAACACACATACACACTGGTTGATTTGACCTTGAGGGCTTTGACCATAAATCAATGGGTCATGGGTTTGATTGGACATTTACCCCTGATGTTCCCCCGAAGAGGACTTCACTTGCGTTAGGTCGAAAAGATCAACTGTTGGATGGAAATCGTAAAAAAAATGCTGGAGTTAACAGGAAAACTACGTCCTGCTGTAGGAGAAATGCTGTCAGTATTTACACTATTCAATTCAATTCAATTTTATTTGTTTGCCGCTTTTTACAATGGTGATTGTTACAAAGCAGGTTTACACAATCGAAGAAACTATAAGATGAAAATGAGATAGAAATCAGTTTGTCCCTGATGAGCAAGCCGGGGCCGATGGTGGCAAGGAAAAACTCCCTGAGATGGAAATAGGAAGAAACCTTGAGAGGAACCAGACTCAACAGAGAACCCATCCTCATTTGAGTAAAAAACAGGTAGCAGGAATTATGTGGTTACATTGTGTGTGTGTGAGCATCTTAAATCATTAGTCCTTAAAGAACAGCTGGAACGTCTTTATGGCGGAATGGCATGTCCTTGGTCAGCCTGGTGATGTATCATCCACTGGAGCAGGTCACAGGGAAGGGTCCGACAGGTGGAGAAAGAGAGAGAGAGAGAGAGAGAGAGAGGGAAAGGAAGACAAAAAAAAGGAAAACAGACGGTTTGGATTGATTAAGTGAATAATGTAGAGTGCAAGACTAACTAGGTCAGCATAACTAAAAGGAGAACCAGAGGGAAACACAGACATGAGGGCTCCCTGATATGTTAAGCAACCAGCCGCTCTCATCATCAACACCGTGATCAATAAGAGAGGGGAAGAAACAGATAAACATACCAGATCACCATAATACTCAACACCCATCAGTCCCCCAGATCTGCTCCTTTATCTAAGGGGAATCAATACAAAATGCTTGATTAAATAAATAAGTTTTTAACCTGGACTTAAACACTGAGACTGTGTCTGATTCTTGAACATACATAGGGAGGTTATTCCATAGCATTGGGGCTCTGTAAGAAAAGGCTCTGCCCCCTGCTGTAGTTTTTATAATGCGTGGTACTGACATGCAGCCTGCATCCTACACTACATTATGTTTATGGAACTAAACAGACATCCTTGTCCATAGCAGAGTTAGCTTGGTGGTTCTGGGAACCAAACCCATGCTCTTTGGATTAGCAGTTCAATAGCTTATCCTCTGGGCCACCACTTCTCTATTGGCACATATGCAGGTGTTAGTATCGAAACTTGCTAGAAATGTCACCCTATTAGAAAAAAAATCAAAAGTTTCTTGTGAAACTTTTCATGGTCTGTCGGCCCGAAGAATCATATTTATTTATTTATTTATTTAAACTTTTATAGAAGGTTACTGAACTATTGTTTTCTTTTGCTTTCAAATCTCGTTGCTTTGGAACAGGAATGTAACGGTACTCCACTGAGGCGAGACATATTTAAACCCAAGTGCAGTTTTATTTACAAGTGACAACATACAGGAAAATACAAACATAAAGTAAACTTGACTATTTACAGAAGCTGAAGACAAAACAACAAACATAAACTGAACACTGAGACCTGACTTGACAAACACTAACTTGACTTGCCATAAACACTAGCATAAACTCACCATAGTGGAACAGAAACAAACAATAATCAAAAAAGACAAGACAAAACACAAGGGCTATAATACACAATGAACACATTAACTAGACAAGACACACCTGAACACAATCCCAAACACAGGACTGAACAACCAAGGAGAACAAGACACAGGAACAAAGGGAAGCACATGACAGGAAGACAAGAGGACAAAGCAGGAAATAAACAAAACAGACTGCCTAGGCTATCTTAGCTAGCCAGCATAGCATATGTTAGCCTAGACACAAAACAATGAACATGAATCAACATAATTGGAAAAAACATAAAACAACAAAAACACCAAATCCCTAAATGTTACAAGGAACACCGTGTGAGCAAATGCGTAATGTTTTCATAACATTCCGACAGCAAATTGACAAACATTCTCAAGAATTGCATGATAATATTTATCAGCATACGGAAAACAATTCTGACTTCTAAATTGTTCACTTGAAACTTTGGCTTCGTTCCGGTTTATCTTTTGTAATCTTGGAAATGATTTCTACTATTATTATTATTATTATTAATAGTCAAATTTCTTATTTAGCGTTTTTTAACAATAGAGATTGTGTCAAAACAACTTTACAGAATTATATCAAAAAAGACAACAGTAAAAAAGTCGGACAAGTAAAACACTCAGTTCACTGTAACTAGTATCTGTAAATTAAGAGTCCCCAAGTAAGCAAGTCAGAGGCGACAACGGCAAGAAACCAAACAAAATGGAGAAAATACCCATTGGAGTAACCAGGTTCAGGGGGTGTGGGGGGCAGTTCTCCTCTGACCAGACAGACCAGCAGGTTGTTCCATACTGCAGTAAAGTTTCTGAATGGCCGTCTAAAAGACAAGGTCATTGCTCGGAAACTGCCACTGGGGCTTATTGTCTTGTGCTGATCCACCAACTGGACTGGATACAGACTGTATCCAGATCTGGTTATCATTATTATTGTCACCTTAAGTTTTACTGTCCTAACTTGTCCTGGCAGGACAGAGGGAAGGTGGTAAATAGGATTTAATTAAAAATACAAAAAAATCAAATCAATCAAAATGGAAAAAAAATTCAACACATAGCACAGAAAAACGATTCCCTACTGCGGAGGACATTAACGTGCAACGCATTATTACATTAAAAACAATTAAGGTAAGATTTAAATGTAAACACACACATTTCTCCAAATAACACAAAGAAACACCACCAGGGAGTTCCTCTCTTACTGGTTCTTCCCAAGACTGAAAAAAAGAGGAGTTGTTGTCCCGGCCTCTCTGTAGACAAGCCACAGTTACCGGAGGTGATACAATAAGTAGACAGAATAAAGGCTAACAGCTTACTATAGCACCCTTTATCAGCTACAGTTCTTTTAAATTCTGAATGCTGATTGGTCAGATGTTTGCATGTTTATATTACTGTTGTAACATTTTCTCGTGTGTTATGATGAGGTTATTATTTATGGAAGGAGTCTCCATTCTCAGTGCTTTTTTTACAGTGAGACAGTTGCAGGTTTATGCTGTGCTAGTAATAAAATTAGGGTTGCCAGATCTTCATGAATGAGAATCAGATATGAAAAAAACCACGTGTCTGACGTGTCTGTGGAACATGCGGTTGTTTCATTGTTTGGTAACCTTAAGTGTGAATTTGTTAAATCGTTGTTGTCGGAAGAGAAGCCTTTAATCGAATGAGAGGAAACTTGCTTTAATGACTGTAATTTGGGTAATTACTGAGGAATCACAACAATTAACTGAAATTAAGCGGTTCCCAGAGTTCCGGTGCCTCTGATGGATTCCTAAATCAGTTTCATTTGTCCGTAGTTAAGAAGGTAAGAAGCAGTAACCAATATTTTTTTTATTTAAAATTTTTATGCAACTAATCAAAAAATTCTTACAAATATATTAATGTAAAATTAAACCAAAAATTTTTACCTCAAAACATTTACAGCATTTGGCAGACATCCTCATCCAGAGCGACTTACATTTATCTTATTTACACAGCTCAGCAATTAGGGGTTAAGGGCCTTGCTCAGGGGCCCACAGTGGTGGCTTGGATTCGACCCACAATCTTCAAGTTGGTAGTCCAACACCTTAACCATGAGCCACCACTTCCCACCAGAAGAGTGGGAAAAATAAAGAAACCTTAAATGATCAAAGGTGAATAATCGCATATAAATAAATTACAAATTAAATCACCAATAGAGAAGGTTAATTAAAGGGGTTTTTTATGTAATTGCTTAAAGTTAAGTTAAGTTAGGATTTGGGGGACAATTAATCGTCAAAGGAATAATTGCGATTATGATGATTTATTGCCTGTTTTGTGGCTTTAGCGATTAATTGTTTGTTTTAAGTCTTTGACAATAAATTTTTTTGTAAAAAACAATTAAGAATTGAAAAAAGCAACTGAAAGTATTTTATAATCGCTCAAATTTGTGTCTTATTAACGCTCGACTGTGAATATTTTATTATAGATAAACAGTATTTAAGGAAATCCATATTTTGCATCCTGTCAGTGTGTTTATCTGTTTAGCAACATATTAATTAATTTCTGTTCTCTGCAGTTGCATTATGGAATGTTAACGAGTTGCGCTGGTGATGTTGCATTATTGAAGCGGCGTTTGGAGTGTCAGAAAACCCCAGAAAATCCCTCCGCTCCACTCACTCACTCTGTTAGAAAGTAGGGGGCTGCAATTACTACAGCTCCTCCTAGTGGATAATAAAAGTGTGCAATAATTGCGGTTGGATTTAAAGATTGCGGTTAGGACAAATAATTGCGATCATACGATTATTAAATAATTGTGACAGACTTACATGGTATAACCAAGAATTAGGTAAAAATGCTCTATATTTATATATAGTTTTTAATTTGCATGGTTCACAAGAAAACAATACAAGAGTTAAGTAAATTCAGGGTTTTTTTTGTATATCATAACGCATATGATTTTCTTTTGTACACAGTTTTTCCACAGCAGGTTTAGAATATCGGAGTGTGTGTGTGTGTACTGAATAAAAGTGTACATCTGGTGCTGAGGTTTCATTACTCATTTAGAATGCAGCGGGGTTTGATGGAGGACATGGACGCTGTGCTGCTCCTCTCCGCCGTCACACACACGGACATTCAGTTTGATGAACGAGCCACTGTTTGCTTCTTCATAAAAACCCCTTTTGATAGCAACGGGGAGTCCGCGGTCCTCTGATTCCTGCTGTCTCCTCGCCAACTCGTGTCAAATTTGTAGAAATCCTAACAAGTCAAACTGTGTAAGAATGAACAATAACTGAGAACCCAAACGGTTCACATAGAGAGGGTTTTTAGGGGAAATGGATCCTCAGTAGAGTTGACTCCATGAGTCACTTTCCTTCTGCTTGACATCAAAGATCCTCCCTCACTAGTTACTTGTTTTTTTTTTCTTCCTCACGTTACCGTTCTGGCATTGGAGTAAATGGAGTGACTCCATATTATTTTTGTCTAAATGTTAAGAAGTCTGCATTCACACTGCACGTATCAAGTGAACCAATTCTGATTTTTTGAATGTGGTACAGATCGGATTTGAATCATGAATCGAGTACGTGCATTAATGTGTCCAGTGTGAACAGACAGATTGGATTTTCACCTGTTAATGCGAGTCGAACATCACTGAATAAGCGACGATGGCGCATAACTTTGATTGACTCCAACAGTGAAATATAATAACTTACAATAACTGTGTATTTTAATATTTATTAATTTAGTTTACTGTAAGAAATGTTCGAGATCCAGATCAGAGGCAGTTTTAACAATGCACCACGCATTGCTGTTCGGACACACACACACACACACACACAACATTTCAGCATTTCTTTGCCTAAAGAAAGCGTTGTTTTGCCGACGTTTAAATATGATGCGAAACAACATCCAAAATAATAATTTCATCCTCGTTAAATGCATTCATTGATTATTGCGCCGTTTTACTTTCTTTTCAGGTCATTATGTCCACTTTGGGTTGGGTCATCAAAAAATCTAATATAGTCAACAACTCGGAATTAGGCATTAAGAGCTGCAGTGTAAATACAGCCGAAAAGTCACATAAAGGAGCAAATATTCTACATACCTTATGATACATTTGTAGGTGAGAATAAAAGTCTCTAGAAGTGACCGATAACCGGTTTTAACAATGTTTTCTTCCTGATATTTAAGCTTATTTTCATTATCATATATCAGTTTTGTAATGTAGGATTCACTGATAAATAATGGAGCAGCTTGATGGCTTTAATGATTCGCACTGTTGCCTAACAGCAGGAAGGTTCCGGGTTCTTTCGGTGCTTGTGTGTGTTTACTCTGGTTACTCCGGTTTTCTCTAACAGTCCAAAAACTGTATGTTAGATTGATTATTGATTGTAAATTGCCCATAGGAATAAGTGTACGTGTGTGTGATTTTTTTGTCTGTATGTGGTCCTGTGTTGGACCGGTGAACAGTCCAGGGTGACCCCTGCCTTTCGCCCAATGATAGCTGGGATAAACTCAGGCAGATCCCTGTGTCCCTGAAAAGAAATAAGCAGTTATAGACAATGGATGGATGTTATACAGCGCCATATTGTCACTGTATTAATTTAGGGGATAGTGGTTTGATTCCCATCACCACCAAGTGACCATCAGAGGTGCTATATAACAACTGTTTTGTACAACCATACCAGATCATTTTAAAAGTAATAAAACAAGCCTGCTAAAATCGATTTTACCAGATAAAAGAAGAAGAATAAGGAAGAAGCTCAACACCCACTGGTCTTACTTCAAAATGAAGACACACTCAGTTCTTTTCTTTGCCTCTCGTAGCCAGTTTTACACATCCCAGACCTTCTGTGTGTTAGCTTGACATTAGTCTTTGATGAATAAATAATAGTGTATGGCCCTTTGCCTTGTGTTTGTATTCACTGCTATATCACTTGCCTAGAAATCGCTCTCTGTGAGCAAATTCTATTTACAGTAGTGAGGTATACAGAATCATTGTTCATCGTAGACATGTGAGATGCGCCGTGATCCCTGGTGACCCCAAAGCCTGTGTGTTTTGGCTTCACCTATAACTGTGTTAACCTCGATTGAATCGCAGGCATCGGGTGCTTTGTCTGTGTGAATGGACACATTAGCCTTCCAAGGCATCTGTGACCTCCTGAGGAAATGGCTCGAAGCTGTTTTCTCATCATCTTCCTCTGACCCAGCGTCTGAAGGACAGAAATAAAAAAAGCATTACTCACATGGATAAATATCTCAGCTTTAAAAGAAATATTTGTGTGTTTTTTTATTTTATTTTATTTTTACAAAAGGAAGCACTGTATCTAACAGGTCGAATAAAACTGAGCAAAAATTGTCGGTAAATTTTTTTTCTTCTTTTAGCAAGTATGAAGTCTTTAAAAATTGGGGACCATCTCATAAACCTTGGGATTCAATTGAGATTCTGGATGGGAGTGTTTTCCATTACGGGAAGTTAAATGACCCACAAAGCTCTTTGTACCTTCCTACATATAAACAATTTCTGCTGGAAAAACAAATCTTTCTTTGGACAATGTTTTTATTATGTCTCGGTCTAGTAAAACCAAACTACATACTGATTGAAAAACCTTGGTCAAATATTTTTCATGGTATAAAGTCACCTAGAACGATTTGGATATCACTTTTTGCAAAAAGTCAAAAGTTAAATCCCTAAGATAAAGTCAAGGTCTCTGATATGCAAGTTTTAAGTCCCTCAGATGAATTCTGAAGTTTTTGCCCCAAGACTCTGAGCTGAACTTATTTGATACCTCATCTTTTAACTAACTCCATTGTAGGTATAGGGCAAATCCATAGTTCTGGGCTAAAGTCTGGTTCAAGTTTCAAATCCCTGATCCACAAGTCAGGTCCCAAATCCCTCAGCTAAATTATTGCTCAGATCTAAAGTCTGAACCCAATTGTCAAGTCATAACTGCAAGTTGGTGACTAGTCTCAAATCCTCCACTTATGGTGTTGTTCAAGTCTCTAAGGTGAAGTCTGGGTGGAATCTTAAGCTTGGATTTTGATCGAGTCTCAAATGAGTTGGAAGTCTAAGTCAAGTCTCAAGGCTTTCAACTGAACTACATCTTAGTCCTTAAATTCCTGAAGCCTCAAGTCTTGTAGCTGAAGTCTAATTCCCTGTTCAGACTACACTGTTACTGTCTTGTCGTGCCGTGGGTACCAAACATGCAATACTGCATGTTGTGTTCCTTCCCATCATTATGCGATGTGAGGTGCATTTAATGCTGCAAAAATAGTGGTTTCTTGGCAATGGATAGAAAACAAAGCAGTTCTGCACTCTTTAAACTTTTTGAAAACAATCGGTTATGTTCAACATGCTACATGCTAATTCATGGGGGAAGTAGTGGCTTAGTGGTTAAGGTGTCAGACTGATTCCAGAATAACCAGGGTTTGATTCCCAGCACCACCAACCACGTGGACCTCTGAGCAAGGCTCTTAACCCCCAATTGCTCAGTTGTATAAATAGGAGAATGTAAATGTAAATGTAATTCCAATACTCACCAGCAGGTTGACAGATTGGATTGAAAAAAATGCCAGAGCAACTATAGCATAAAACCTAACCAAAGGTTAACAAGGTTAAAAAATACCAACACAAAATGTAAAGCATTTGGACTTTTGTTGGCCCCCGATGACACTTCATAAAGAAAAGCATACTGTTGGCGTAGCTACACAAAGCTTTCTTTCATCCATTTTGAAAGTTGACCTAGCAACACAGTCATCTCTTGTTCATTTTGTGATGCTTAAAAGCTGAGTACGCTAAAGATTCTATGCTTCTATTGGCCAGCGTCACCATGTGACAATGCGTAGGGTATGATGGAAAAAATATTAAACATGCTAGATTTTCTGTGATGACATCGTGAAGTGTTGCAGACATGGCGGAAGGCTGTACTGCACAATGACATGTTTGAATTTGTGCCAAAACTGGGCTAATATCTGGCACTGTGGTTTAGTGGGTTAAGGCGCCGGAACCGATATGTGCAAGTTGATGCGCCCCGATGACCTGGGTTTGATTCCGGCTTGGGTCCTTTCCAGTCCCACCTCTCTCTATCTCCCCCATTTTATTCCTCTGTCCTATCAATAAATGCAAAATAGGTCTAAGTTAATCTTAAATTAGATCAAATATGGGGCAAGTTTGAAGTCTTTGAGCTACCAGTTAGATTCAAGTCTCAAACCTTTAAAGTAAAGTCAAAGTTAATGAACAGATGAATTTTATTCACAAGGCAAGTCAGAATAAACTCCTAAATCTAAAGTATGGGCAAGTGTCAAGTCTCAAAAATGTAAATACAGTTTACAGCTTAGGTCTCTGAGGTGGAACTCTTAAGATTTGGAGCAGAACCAGGACCCATTGCAGTGGCAATATTTCACAGTTGGCTTGGGATGACTGGTAAATGCAATAAAAAAGCTTTTGTTTTACAGAATCAGCTCTATGTTTAAAATTGTCTTACATGTACAGTATGTATGTAAGGTACCCTTGTAGTTACCCCAAAAAGCCTAAATGATTAATACCCGATCACAAAAAGATTTCACAGAATTTATGTAAAATCTTTTTAATCAAGTTTCTAGTTACGATGACCGTTAACTTTACCCTCTCGATTTAATCTTAACCGTTTTTAAATGTTAACATTTAAAGATGTGTAAAGATAAACTTGAGGTACCACACACAAACACACACACACACACACACACACTTATCGTTAATTCTGTCTCTCTGAATTTCCTCCCGCTACTCCACAGCATCTAATTGCTCTCCTTTATTGAATAAAGCACCACTTAGCTAACACAATACCCTGATTGTGCTTTGTTTTAAAAAATGGCACGTTAGCAGTTTGTCTTAATTATTGTTATTCACTGCCACATTGTTCATAGCTTGCTAATTAGGGCTAGCATTAGAACATAATATACTCTCTAAGTACTTGATGCAGATTGATTACACAATTGATGGTGTTTTTATGAATACGTTGGTTACAGGAAGATGTGTTACTCTGTCTTAGTAGTTTTTTCTTAAGTGTTATTCGTTTTAAACAAACTACAATTTTGTCTATATAGGATCACCTCTTAAAAATGGCCATGGCCATGTTGCTTTAGTCAGAGCCAGCCCAGGCTCTGGTGGCGCCCTAGACAAGACTGGATTTGCGCTCTTCTCTACAACTTTAGGAGCACATAAACAGTAAAACTAATATATATGGTAACTGCATGCATAATTATTGCGTTATGGTGATGCATTATGATATTCGTGATATTACGTTTTCAAGTATTATGAATTTTCGTTGCGAATTTGATTTTTTTCGAACAATATTTTAATCAGTTCAGCGGTTAGCTAAAAATTAGTACTACTTGTTTAAGGGCGTATTTAAGGCAAAAAACCCCCAAAAAAACCAAAGAAAAACCTCTCGTAGTTTCTGATCCCATGGTCGGAATAAAAATTTAACCCACAGTTAGTTTTGGGATGGGACCCCATGTCTCTCTGAAACACGGTCTCAGAGGTAGGAGGGGTGCTATTCCAGACAAGGTTTATTCTGTGAGCATCAAGTCCTTAAATTTACAGGTAGCCAGTAGTGGAAAACAAAGAGGAATATGACGTGGGTAATTTAGGCTTCGTTGGAAAATGTTGCTGTATTATAAATCCAGGCAAGTGGTAGCTTAGTGGTTAAGGTGTTAGACTGCTTATTAGGTTTAATTTCTTTATGCAAATTATCTATAGCTGCCCAGATGGATAAAAAAAATGAGTTAATTGTAAGCCACTCTGAAAAAATGCATCTGCTGGAAATAAACCATCGGCGCTGGTTGTAGCCTAGTTGTCAGCCTGGACTAGTAGCTGTATGGAATGATCATATGGTGATAGAATTTAATTCTCTTGAATGGCCCTACTGTTTGTTTGTTCAAATGTGGTGGTCAAATGTCACCCCAAGGTTTCTGGTTGTTCTGAATGGCTCGAGTGTAATCAGGAGTCATTTTTTATTTATTAGTTTACTTATCACAAGGTTTACACGCCGTCTTTTTATGTACATACTGAATTTTGCAGAGGTTTTGGTTGCATCTCGCTATGCTTTACTTGCATCATACTTGCGCTACAGTTAGTTTTTAATCTTGCCAGAGAATCCAAACTCGCCACAGAGGACAGCTAGCACATGCGAAAACTTAATTTGCACGTTGTTTTACTATTTATCCTTTTCCGCATGCAATTTACTACTCGCTAAATGCGTATCCTATTAAATCAAGAGCGCAAATCAACAGCTAGACTGGATTCCTCAATGTATCCTAATGTAAGCGCCTAAACCCAGCAGAATTTTTTTTTTTTTAATAAGGCTTTGTGATTAAAAAAAGCGAAACTTTTTTAAAAGGGTGACAACTAATAACTTTCTTCCTGCCCCTCCTCTCCATAATTCCACCACTTCTGCTCCAGAATCTTGGACGCAGTAATTTTGGAAAGGAGTCTCCACTGTTGAAGTGGTATCACAGTGGTTAAGACAGGGGTGTCCAAATCGGTCTTGGAAAGTTGGTGTCCTGCGGAATTTAGCTCCAACTTGCTTCAAAACACCTACGTGTAAGTTTCAAAAATACCTAGCTTTCACCTTGATTAGTTGGTTCAGGTGTGTTTGATTAGGGTTGGACCGGAACTCTGCAGGACACCGGCCCTTCAGGAATGAGATTTGACACCCCTGGGATAAGGTGTCG
Source organism: Bagarius yarrelli (assembly GCA_005784505.1). Classification (NCBI taxonomy): domain Eukaryota; kingdom Metazoa; phylum Chordata; class Actinopteri; order Siluriformes; family Sisoridae; genus Bagarius; species Bagarius yarrelli. The sequence goes on from VCAZ01000246.1 coordinate 105,972, forward strand.
GACTGCTTATTGGAAGATCGGGGTTCGATTCCCAGCACCGCTAAGTTTCCGCTGTTGGGCCCCTAAGCAAGGCCCCAATTGCTCAGTTGTTTAAAAGAAATAAATGTAAGTCCTCTTATAAAGACGTCTGCCAAATACCGTAAATGTAAATGATTGTAAGTGTACCTTAAGGTGGCCTTGCTCCGCTCTTGCCCAGCGCAAAGGGGTAAATTTAATGGTGAACCTCTAATTTTATTCTGGGTTGAATGCTACCCTTAAAACCCCCTTCTATGTAGAACAATTTCTAGGTCTGGTGACAAGTCTATTTGTTTTCTGTAGCCCTCCTGGACTTGGGAGTAGTGAGGAATTTCATCTCTTCTGTCTTCTCGGATTGTTCATCTTGGTTTAACATGATAAACGCGCTGACACGGTGCAAAGGCATCCCGAACCATGTGCTTATGGCGAACTCGCTCGAAATGCCGTTTATGTGATTGATGATAACCTTGCTCCATGGACTGATCGTTGAAACTTATATTAATACATATAAAACCATGCTGACTCTGTAGCTGTCAGGGTTCCTTTGGTATTTGCTTAACAGTCCGCAGCCACAGCATGCCTTAACGTCTTACAAATCAGGAATCTATTTCTTTTATTAAAGCATTTAGGATATATTGTGCACCTGAGCTTGACAGGCAAAGTGTACCCCAATAACGTTTTCTTAATGTGTGTGTGTGTGAGTGTTATCTTGACGATTTATGTAGCCAATAATGAATACTCGGTGGTATATGTGTGCGTGCTCCCACACAGTCCCACCCTACTCTTTGCTTTCATCTGTTTGTGTACTATAAGTGTCTCTATTCATCACCTTTGAACTCCTTTTCTGCTCTTTTTCTTGCTTTTACCTCCATTCCATTTTATATGATAATCGCACTAGCGTATGGGTTGTTGTTGATTTTTTGGTCCATTAAAAAGGCAGACCGTGGTTATTTCATCTAAGAGCCGTGGCCATCTGCTGGGTTCTTTATCTTTACCTCCTACTACCACTGCAGAAAAAAATTGGCATCCTACAAAGGTTTATCCGATTTTTTTCATTGATTATATCCCAGGTTTATAGTAAAGTTTTTTGTTTTTTTTTTTTATTTCTAAATCCAAACTTTTACCCAGTGCTCAGCAGGTTAAAAACTGCTGTCAAATATATTGCCCTTTCTGCAAAATCCTATAGCAACAAAGTCAGATAGTTGAAAGGTCAGTAGAACAGTTGTAGCTCAAATGGTTAAAGTTCTGGGTTGTTGATTGGAGGATAAGGGTTTAAGCTTACCACTGTTAAGATCTGCCAAATCTGGGTCCTTAACAAGGGAGTAAACAGAGGAGCTTTTAAAGGGCAAGCCAAAAGGGTCAAATGTCAGTTACTATGTTGTTTTATAAACAAGGCCATTAACTCCAAATTGCTCAGTTGAATAAAAGAGATAACTGTAAGTCCCTCCAGATAAGGGTGTCTGCCAAATGATGTAAATGAATGAAAAGAACAATTAATAAAGTTGAGTTAAAACGGGTGAAGAGGAACGTGGCCGCTGTGCCGTTGTTGCAGTTCCTGGCCAGAGTGGTTGTTCATACATGCAACCAAGAAGCTCATGGGCCAAAAAGCACATAAGATCTTCTGATCCATCTTCTCAGTGAACTTAGGGTGTGTTCATACTTGTTTGGTTTGATTAAAACAAACTTTGGTTGCTCAAATGCAATTGATTTTTAGTTCAAGAAGTTTTATTGTCATTTTAACCGTATATCGCAAATGCAGTACACTGAGAAATGAAACACTTCTCCAGGACCCTATGGTGCTACACAAAACAACACACAATTACACAAACAACAAAGAGCCACTTAACAGAACAACACAGTGCTAAAGACTAAAAGTTAATTGTAAACATAAAGTGCATGTGTGCAACCTGCTGCAAACAGTGCAAGACAGACAGATGAAAATAAACAGTACAAACATTACAACAGACTATACAGTACAAAAAACAGGAAGTTTTGATTTTTACAGAAAGTTGTACAGAAAGTTTTGAATTTTATTTAAGTTTCTGCATAAAACAGGTGAAATTCTGGTGCTGTTGTGGTGCACAACATTTTCATATGACAAAGTCATATAAACATGCAGATGATGAACCTGTTAAATCCAGTTTTTTGGATTTTGAACCAATCAGGTTTTGAACATATCACTATGCATTTAGACTCGGTATCTTAAGGTTTGCTGTCAAAGATGCGACTATGCAGACCGGATGTATCATTTTTCTGGTCCGGACCAAATAAACCTTAATGTCATGCTGAATCTCCTACAGGATCATTAGTACTTGGTTTATGTTGTGGCAATTTATAAATTGATTTGTGAGTGTTTGTGGTCCACTATACAACCCAGTAGAGGAGTTTTTTCCTGCCTGGTGCTGGAAGGTCAGTGATCCAAGTAAAGCAGTGATCGGTAACCTGAAAGTCCAATAATAGTTATCCAACCGCTCCGTATTCAGACGTGCTGGCATGACATCGCAATGACATGGTGTTTGTGTTAGCTTATAAAGCTTATAAAGATAACAGCTGGAAGTAGTGTGCAGATGTAGTGTGGCTTAGATTCGGACAAGGGCTCTTTTCTGTGGTCATTGGGTGAAGGTGCCGAGGTTCCTAGAGAACCTTTTGATTGGACAAACATTTCTTGGTCCTACGCCGTCCACAAAATATATGAATACATTCAGACCAATTAACTTAATGATTGCTATCAGGATGTAAAGAGACTTTAACCAACAGGACAGGACAGGAAACTGTCTTCTGAACAAATCCAGCAAATGTAGATGGTGTTATTTAACTGAATAACGTTAGAAGAAATTCAGTAAAAGATTACACAACATAGAAGGATTGAATGACAGATAACAAATATAAAACGTATCCATGTAGAACTGATTCAGGGACCCACTGTGAGAGCGATCCATCGTCTCAAAGAACAGGTCATATTTCCCGGTTGGATTTGTCTCAGCAAAAATCCACCTCATGAACAATAAACTGCTACTAACAAGAAACTTTTACTCACATAAGTCAGGTTCCCATTTTTTTGCGCAGCTCAGCCTCTTTTCAAAATGTCGTCAAGAGTCCTAAAGCCTACAAATCCTCACTGTCTTTCTGCTGATGAATCATCGTTCCTGGCAGCTCGGAGCTGAGAGATGGAGAAAGGTGAATCTCACTGAGCTTAATGATACAAACAAAGCCTCCATCCCGTCCACACATTTTCATTCACAGTTTTATTTTTGTAGTTATAAGTATATTATATTTAAATATATTTTTTAAATTTTAAAAATATATATTTGCTGTATTTGCTTAACAATTTATACAAAATAAAAGTTTTTGCGGTTTAGGCTATGTAACTACAGCGATTTTTATAGCAATTTTTCCGCTGTGTAGCGTTTTTTTTTTTTTTACAGTCAAAATAGTAATTATTAGTAATTAGATAATTAAATAATAGTTATTAAAATAATGTAATAGTTGCTATATGTAAGAACATCCCTGTATGATCATAGGAAGAAGAAAATTATATTTATATTTATTATATTTATTATATATATGTATTTAACAGTGGCAGGCGGTGCATACCAGGTCCTTCAGTGGGTTCTTACCTGACTGATACACCTCCTAATATCACCACTATCACAACACAGTTATACATAATTACACATTTTTTATTAAAGCAAGAAACCTGTTAACACACAACTCCAAACCTCTACACTACAACCCCACAACTGTACCATATACAACATCTGGAGCAGTTTCAGAATCAATATTTATCTTAATATTAATATAACGTCACAAAAACATTACAGATATCAATAAAATCTATCAGACATTTAAAGGCTGTAAGTCAGTGTTACCTCTCGGCGGCGCTGGTCTGGAAGTGGGGAATAACTCTTTCCTGCACTGAGACAAACTAGTTATCTTCAGGGTACCGAACTCTCAGCACATCTACAACTTTTCCGGAAAAATAAAACGAATCAAAACGTATTTTTAGTTTGTCCGAGATCAAATTAATTTCTCCTCTGTCAGCCAGTGTGGACGTAAAAATTCTAATTCACCTGTACGGACGCCTTTCGCTAGACGAACTGGGCTGCAACAGTTGTATTCTGATTGACCAATCAGAGACAGAAAAATGCTGACGTTATTGTGGGCCAGCTAGCGGGCTTTGGAAAGTGGACTTGAAATCTGATTGGTTAAAAAAACGGTGTTTAATAATATTACCCAATGATCAATCTGCCACTGCTAATATAGTGTAAGTTCCACGGGCAGCGCTACTGATTCTGAAGGCAGATTAGATTAACATGGCAACACATAGAAACTGAAATCTGATTGGACAAAAAATCTAACATCCACACACACATACTGGAAGCAGTGCAGTGAGAGAAACACTACGAAATGAAGAGAATAAATTGTTGGAATAAATTAATACCATTTAATGGAACTAATATTAGAGTTTAGGTTGTAAATGGAGGTCAGTGATTCTGAGAGTGTTTAGACATTTACATTATTTGGCAGACGTCCTTATTCAGAGTGACTTTTATCTCATTAATACAACTAAGCAATTGGGGGTGAAGCAGTGGTAGCTTAGTGGAGCTGGGAATCAAGCCCACAATCTTAACCATGAGCCACCACTTCCTCTAGCAGGGGAGGACATACCGACCCGCAATGAACAACTCTGGTATTTAAACCTTTTTAAGGACAGTTTATTAAGCGTACAAAAAATTATTAATTGTAAAAAAAAATGAGTAAATCTATAAAAGGTCTTTGTGTCATTAACATAGTGAATTAATGTTTTTTTTAATGTTAAACCATGATATAAACAAAATGTTAAAGGTTTAATGAAATTAAAAAAGAACTAAACTTCACCTTAGCCATGGAATCACTCATAGTTTTCGAGTAGGAATCTCCTAGTCGTTTGGGCCGTACCATTTCATCATCATAAACATAAATCGTATTATCGTATCGCCGTGACCATTTCTGTGAACTGCATGAGGACAATAACTGAATAAAATAAGGAGGAAATAGCTGAAGACCTTTGATGGATTTCAGCTCTTGGCAAGTTTTAATGAAGCTCAGTTGCGGCCGCAAGTTATTGATGGGGTGGTGATGGTGGTGGGGGTGTCATATGAAAATGAGTTTTTATTGACCGGGAGTTAATAAAGGAGGTCAAGCGCATAAACACGCCCACCCCCTTAGGGGTTTATAATAATACGCCTGTTCTGATGTGTTATACATTTCTGTCGCATCTTATCCAGGGTTCTCTCTCTACTGTCTACCTGAATAAATGCAGGTGCTTGAAGAGCACTTCCTCTAGACCTACGCCATTTAGTGTCTTCGAGTGTCCTAGTTAAAAATGCTTGATATTTCGGCAGATTTTAACTACTTGATTTCTACTAGGAACTCCCATTCCCATGTCTTATGTCCGTAAAAACATGTTATGACTTTCTGTGAAAGTCGTACTCATATTTAATGCCAGATAATCCGGGGATTTGGTTAAATGCCTGTTGTGATGACATCCAAAGGCCCAAATTGAGATTCCAGATTTGATCATCACATTGTTTTATGCCTGAATGCCTTTTTAATAAATTGCAAATTCTTCAGAATATCATGACGTTTGCTGGGTTTTGCATTTATTTCTGTGTATTATGACACTTTGCTAACTAACACCTAATACATTTTATGTTTGCTACCACATGCTAGGTTTCCTAGCAATCCAAACCTGCACTGGACTGGGACAAAATTGGGTATCAAGTACTCATCCCAAATACTCAAATATTCATCTTAGTCCAAAAAAATTATTCGGTCATTAAATCAAAAAAGTCCAAAGAAATAAGTGTGCAAATGTAAAAATTTAGGTAAATTCCACTACCATAAACAGTTTGTTCCTATAAACCGTAGAAGTTCCATGTAGGACCCCTTAACTATTCAAAGAACCCTTGAGGAACATTTTTGTACCGTAGGAGTGTAGGTGGATTTGTAATAAACTTGAGTTTAAAAAAACAGAGAAAAGCTTAAAAAACTTCTCCAAAATCCCTCTGTGTAAGTTCAAGGACTGTAGAGAAACACAGACACTAACTTCAGATCCTTTCTGAGATATAGTGTGTGTGTGTGTGTGTGCGCGAGTGTGTGTTGTGTTTATGTCTCAGAGCGAGTGACTAACACTTTTTATGAAGGTCCAACAGTGGGAGAATATTTGATCTTTCTCTCCTAGAATTCTCCCTGCAGCTCGCTTTGATTCCGGTTACCGTTTCTCAGAGAGTGAGATGGTCAAGGTGACTTATGAAAGGCCGAGTACTTCTATTTTCAGCCCCGGAGCCTTACACTTGTGAACTTTTAGAAGAGATACTGTGTTACTTGTTAAAGGAAAAAAAATTCTAAGAAATTGCAAAGAAGAAAAAAATTTAATTCCACTGGGTTTCGTTCAAATGAAATCGCTATGGCTGCTAACTGTGCTACGTTGCGTTAACGTTTTAGAGCGTTGCGTTTTTTTTGTATTTGAACAATTTGAGGCTTGACATGTCTGGTTTTGTGATGCGGTCTGTGTGATTTCTTATTTATCCTTACAAAACGAGACAAATGATTATGTGAACAATACAATTGCATAACAATAAAATAATAAATACAGTTTCTGGAAAAAGAGAACATGTGCTGTTCATGTGAAAATAAATAAATTGTGTAAACAATAAATAATGTTTAACAAAGTACAAATGTATAATAAATATTAAATAATCAGTAAGAAAGAAAGAAATTGTGTCAAAAATAAAAATGAGGATTGAATGAATTAAGAACAACTGTCATGTAAAGAAGTTCTTTTAAGTACAAAAAGCTTATAAACTAATTTTTGATTTAAAAAATATAAAAATAATGTAAAAATGAATGAAAAAATCAAATAAAAAACAAAATAAATAAAACCTACGTAAAATAATGATGACGGGTGAAAATAAGTAAATAATTTCTAAAAGAATCAGGTCTAAATATGAATGAATCAAATGTGCAAATGAATCGTGTGTAAAAGAATCATTAAAAAAAATTAAATTATACAGTATAAACACGAATGAATCATGTGTAAAGATGAGCGTTTAAATATAAAATTATCACATAAACCCAAACGAATCACATTTAAAACAATTACACTTAAAAATATTTTAATCATGTGTAAAAAAATCATTTCTAAAAAAATTGAATCATACAGGGTATTAACATGAATGAATCAAAAAGAATCACTCTAAATATAAAAGAATCACGTCAACCTAAAATAATCATGTGTAAAAGATTCAGATTTAAATATATAAGAATCACGTAAACCTAAACGAACCACATGCAAAACAATTACTGCTGAAAATACTTGAATCATGTGTAAAGGGATTATTTCTAAAAAAAAATTAATCAATCATGCAGAGTATAAACGTGAATAAATCACAAAGAATCAATCTAAATATAAAAGAATCATATCAACCTAAAGGAATCATGTGTTAAAAAATATAACAACTTAAAAATCGCATCACGTCAATCACAATCACGTGTACTAGATGTAAAAAAATGTGAAATCTGAAATGTGTACATTTTCCTTCAGTGTGACTTGTAGGTGTGTGTGAGTTGTTTAAGGGTAAGAACTCAAAACAAGCAACAGCAGACAAAACAGATCTCACTGAAGAACAGAAACATAAACAAAGGAGACGTTTAGTAAAATTTAAAATATGTGTTTTTATCATTTTAGAAGGATATAAGAAAAGACTCCGGGGGGGGGGGGATAAAACAAATAACATTGTATAAAAAAGAGAGAGGATAAGAGAGAGGATAAAGAGAGAGGAAGAGAGAGAGAGGACATTAAGGGATAAATTGGAAGAGTGGGTGTTTTGTCATTTGGGGTGAAGACGAATTGGTGTGATGTGCTCGCGATATTAAAGCCGAATATCCAAAGCCACAAAAAATCGTAACATCGTTGTTCATCTTTTTTGTTCCTTCGGCTTTATCTCTCGATGGGACACAAGCCGAAATTTTTTCATCATTTTTTAATAAGTAGAATTCGACTTTACCTGCAGTTAAAAGCTGCATGGTCGTTTTTTATAAAAAAAAATCTGCGCATTCTTTTCTTTTACTTGTTTTTTTTTTTTTTTTTTTTAAATCAGCATGTTTGGAACCAAATAAACACCAGAAAAACTATCCAGCCTGGACTGCAACCAGAATAAGTGATAAAAATAAAACAACGCCATCTGACCAATCAGATTTGAGAATTCTGACAAGTTTTGCTGTTTCTTCGTAACAGGACAAGCTGAGTTTATTCAAATTAAGAGAAATAAATGGTGGGAATGTGGACTAAGTTGTAGGTCACAGAAGTTAATACTTTATTATTAAACATTATATACACTATTAAACCCTTATTCAGAGAGACTTATTATCTTTCTCTTAATTTTTTGCCTGAGCGTGTTAATGTTAAAGACCCAGAGGTGGCAGGTTTATGATGCTGGAAATTGAACCCACAATCCTTCAATCAGCAGCCCAAAACCTTGGTCACTGACCTACCACTACCCTTGGTCGATAGAATTGATTGGTCCAAAAAACACCAGGTCTTGTGTGGTGGTAGCTATCCAAAGCGTTCCAAGGAGGGAAAAGTGGTGAAACAGATACATCGTTGAGGATTCCCCCTAATGTGGGGAGCAAGGGCTAGCTAGTAAAGTTTGAACCCCTTATAAGTAACTTTTATTATTTTATTTAATTCCAGAAAGAATGAAAGATTGTTCTTTATAAGTGTAAGTTTGTCCCTAGTAAGCAAATCGGTGGCAACTGTGGCAAACAAAAATTCCCTGAGATAAAGTAAGGAAGAAACCTGAGTGACACCAAATGTCTGTTTATTACAGCTAAAGTATGTTGAGGTGTGCAGTGATGGTGATCAAATATAATGTAATCTGTAGCTTTGGGTCAGTGGAGCAAAGTGAGACACAGTCCATCCTTGAAGCTCCTGTGTGGCACATAATTTCATGGATCCCAGACCATAGATGAGAAACATCCCCAGCAGAGTGGCCTCCAATCGAAGAGAACACCATCCAGAGGCATGATCAACAAATTTAAGGAAAGGGGCAGGACCACTGGTCACCGGTACCTCAGGGGCATGTTTAACTCGACCCTGAGAGAGAGAGACAGAAAGAGAGTGAGAGATATGGATTATTAAATGTCCCTATTGTGGATGACTAGCTATATGGCAGCATAACGAACGCCTTGGTTCCCCTCAAAGGTTCTTCCTCTCTTTATCTCAGGGAGTTTTTTCTTGCCGCAGTCGCCATCAGCTTGTTAATTCCACAGAACACTTTTAGAGATCTTGCAGAGCCCATGTGTTCCGGGATCGGAGTGGAATTTGCGGCATATCAGGTGGGTGGTTCAAATGTCATATCTGATCAATGTGTATCAGCAAAACTGTGTGAACCGTTAAAATCCTGTATCCCGCTATTTGTTTGATCGTTTTCCTGTAACAAAATAGTTTTTGACAACGCTGATGATTTTCCCGCCTTTTTTATACATTTACAGCATTTGGCAGATGTCCAGAATGACTTACATTTAACTCAGTTATTCAGATAAGGATAGGTTCCCTATCGAGTCTGGTTCCTCTCAAGGTTTCTTCCTACTTTATCTCAGGAATTTTTTTCTTGCCACAGTTGCCACCGACTTGCTTACTAGGGACTATCCAAAGCATTCCAAGGGCCTTGCTCTGGGGCCCACGATTGGTAGCTTGGTTGAGCTGGCAATCGAACCCACACCTTAACCAGGCGCCACCACTTTTACAGAGGAACCTTGCTTACAGGCAAGATGCTAATAGGACTGTTTCGAACCTTGTATTTCTTCCTCCGTGTGCTGAACCTGAGGGATTTCTGGGCCTTATTCTTATCGATTTCTGATAATACATTCCCTCGACGTGACATAATTCTAAGCATTTGTCACAATAATTCTGTCTGTTTGAGAGCCGGTTGTGTGTGTGGGCCTCACTGATGGCTATTGAACGACAAGACAGTAATCATAAAAACGAGCTCCTTAAGCACTAGAGGACTAAACCCATGCAGAATGGAGGAAATACGACTGTCCCCCACATATTCTAGAGATTTACACTTCGTCAGGCAGAGCAGTAAATTCTTTAACGATTAGCTGTTGGGCGAAAGCCTGTCGTAACTGAAGCACCGGACATCCAACGCGCGGAGAAGTGATTTAAAATGGCAGTTAGGGGTGCTAATTAATTTTACTGCTAACCTTTGCATGGGAATGTCTCGAGAGGATGGGGAAATGTCTTGAAATGTCCTTTCATGCTATCAAGAGTTGTTACAACTGATAGCTCTGGATTGTTGATTCAGTAATGCTTAATTTTAAGGAACATTTGGCTCATGCTGGAGTTTTAGAGATGTGTTTCCTGAGCATGGATATTTTTTATCTAGCTTGGTGTTGACCTACGCAGCGGAAAGCAGTCATCAAATTTAGAGGTTTAAAAAATGTAGATCTAAGATTAACTGTAGATCTCCATTAATGTAGATGTTTCTGCCTTGAAATTTCTAAGAAAAGTAAAGAACTTGGGGGTTATATTCGACGCTCATTTAACATTTGACCCCCATGTTCACACACCGTTAAAAACATCTTTCTTTCATTTTAGAAACATTGCATGTATTCATCCCATGCTGTCGTTTCCTGTGGATGAAACATTGATTATTATATTTGTTTCTCCTGCATTGATTACTTCACCGCTCTGCTTGCAGGTGTTTCAAAAACCAACCTCAATAAAGTGCAGTATGTCCAAAAGTCAGCTTCCAAAATCCTGACAGGGATCAGAACTAGAGAGCACATCACTCCTTACACTGGCTCCCTGTTAGGATTGGTATTGATTTTGAAATACTTATCATTATGTATAAGAGCTTATATGGTTTGGCACCTCATTATTTAGTGGAAATTCTGTTTACTCTTTTGAGTATAATCTCTGCTCCTCTGATTCTGCCCTTCTGACTGTTCCCTCAACGTGTCCACATTTTTTGGGTGACCGAGCATTTTCCTCTGTTGCTCCTAAACTCTGGAACTTCCTGCCCTATAATATTAGACAAGCAGTATATTAAGGTGTTTAAATCCTCTCGCAAAATTCTCTTTTTATAAATTGCCCAGCTGTGATTTTGTTTTTAATTGTTTCTCTGTACTGTCTTTTGTTCTTTTAGTAATAATAATAGGGCAGCAAGATGGCTTAGTGGTTAGCACGGTTGCCTCACTGTAAGAAGGTCCCAGGTTCAATTTCCCTGCAGGGGAGTTTGATGTTCTCCCTGTGCTTGTGTGTATTTACTCCAGGTTCTCCGGTTTCCTCCTACAGTCAAAGAACATGTATGTTAGATTGATTAGTGATTCTAAATTGTCCATAGAAGTGTGTGTGAGTGTGTGTGTGGCCCTGTGATGGACTGGTGACCCTTTTTGGATTCCCAGCACCACCAAGTTACAACTGCTGGGCCCCTGAGCATGGTCTTTAACCCCGGATGGATCACTTGTATAAAAAAAATGAGATAATCGTGCCAAATGCTAGAAATATAAATTAAAATTCTAACGACAAATGAGCCTACAGTCAATTAAATTAAGTCAATTAAGTTATTAACAGATTCACAGTTTAATAACCACTCACTATACAGCAACTGACAACAACTGAGCGACGTTTTTAAAGGTTTAACAAAATAAAAGGACACAATTAACCTCCTTATACTGTATAGCCTAAAATCCGAGACATAATCATTCAAGACACAATAAAGCTTTGACCAGATGCGTTTGTCAACAAGTTTTTTTAAAAAAACCATTAAAGCACTTAAATATACATAACATAACAGACAAACCCCCCCTATACATTCCAGGGTAGTTTACTGTTTCTCAGAGATCAAACCTCATTTTTTATTATTTTTATAGCAGTAGGACAGGAGACATTGACCTGAGCTGGCAGGAGGAGCATTTAGATGCTACATTTAAAAAAAAAATTGTCATTACTTTAGTTTAGTATAATTTTAAAGATACCATATGGCTGTACCGGTGAGCCTAGCTTTGATTGAAAAATTCTAGTTCAGTATTGACTGTTCAGGTGCCTAGCGACCTATCAGCTTAGGGTCCCAACGTTTTAGAAAAGGAGGGAAGGGTGAAAGGGGAGCTATTTATCCCTCTGATTTAATATTGCTAAAAAAGAAAAAATAAAGCAAAAAAAAATGAGAGAAATAAATAAAGAAAGAGAGAGTAAAAACCCTGAGGGTTTCGCAATGCAGGTTACTAAGGTAGCTGTGCTCCTGAATTTTGATTAAAACATAAAAGAGATGTATCGTTTCAGATTTTCACCAGTATACGGGTCTACATGTGAATTCTGAGCCACTTGCTAGAAGGGATGTAGTCACTGGCCACTTTATAAAAGAACACCCAATAATAATAATAATTATAATAATAATAATAATAATAAATAATAAAAAAAGAAAAATTAAATTGACTTGACTTGAAATTTTGGTATTTTAGAAACTGCTAATCACCCAGGCCCGGTTCTTGCCAACCATGGAAAGGTAGGCAGATAGATACCCCAGGTGGGCAGTTTTTAGGGGTGGGGTTGAGAAGATAGATACTCTGTAAAATTTAACCGATTAAATGATGAAATAACAAAAATATTGTTGTGCTAATATTCTTGCTTGGGTTTGGTTAGGAAGACATTATGTTAAGTCAATATAAACAGAAATATGTATTTAAAATGTTAGGATTTTTTAGTTCAGAATGAAAAACTGACTGGACTAATAAACACTAATTCAGGCAAAATTATAATCTTTATAAAGTTTAAAGTGAAATTTGGGCCAAAAATCAATTAAATATTTAAGCAACATTTTGAAGAGAGAAATTGAGTAACCATTAAAAAAATGGTGGTGGATAGATAGATAGATAAGAAGTGGTGGCTAAGGTATTGGACTGATAGACCGGGGTTCTATTCCCAGCACTACCAAGCCACCACTGTTGCGCCCCTAAGCAAAGCCTTTAAGCCCCAATTGCTTAGTTGTATAAAAGAGGATAAGCGTCTGCCAAATGCTGTAAATGTAGATGTATAGATAGATAGATAGATAGATAGATAGATAGATAGATAGATAGATAGATAGATAGATAGATAGATAGATAGATATAGATAGATAGATAGATAAATTATGATAGATAGATAGATAGATAGATAGATAGATAGATAGATAGATAGATAGATAGATAGATAGATAGATAGGATAGATAGATAGATAGATAGATAAATATATGGATAGATAGATAGATAGATAGATAATGGATAGATAGATAGATAGATAGATAGATAGATAGATAGATAGATAATATATTGATACTATAGGATAGATATAGATAGATAGATAGATAGATAGATAGATAGATAAATATATGGATAGATAGATAGATAGATAAATATATGGATAGATAGATAGATAGATAGATAGATAGATAAATATATGGATAGATAGATAGATGATAGAAGTAGTAGATAGATAGATAAATATATGGATAGATAGATAGATAGATAGATAGATAGATAAATATATGGATAGATAGATAGATAGATAGATAGATGGATAGATAGATGATGATAGATAGGATAGATCATAGATAGATATAGTCCCTGTAGTCCCTGTTTCTGGAGACACTAACAGGCTTTTTTAAAGGCACTAAAACCCCTTACAGCCAATCAAAAACGGGAAACTGTTTGGTTTTGCATTGTGGTTGGTCGGAGATTTCTACACCCCTTCCTTAAATTTTTTAACACGTTGCCCGCCTCCGACTGCTTTTATCGACTAACTTATCGTACAAAAGAAAATAAACACAGATTTGTGTACCGGTGACTTTACCAAATTTTGATCGGGTTGGAAAGACAAACGTTTGGGCCCAAGCCCAGAGCCGGCCCTGTAATCACCTTAAATTTGTTCATTTTTTTTACTATAAAGTGTCAATATACAGTATATCCTCTTAATGCAGTATCTATACGCAAACTCCAGACTGCTCTCTAGTCCTGCGCATAAATCCAGTTCTCATTCGTTTTATTTAGCTTTGGGTTTTTTTTCATGATTTCTTGGCAGTGCTCTTGATGGAGTTTTGGAGTTTATGCTCTTGATGGAGTTTGCTGCCAGTTCACAGATGAAGTTATTACTGGATAGAGAGTTAATTAGTGGTGCATTTGTGTGTGTGTGTGTGTGTGTGTGTGTGTGTTTTACTCTACCGAATTAAACAATTGTGTAAAATGATACATACAAATATCTAAAACATAGACAAAACATATGTATATATATTTATATCCGTTATATTATTGTTCATTAATTATCATTTTTACCCTAATCCCAAGTGGGACCAGTTTTGTTCCCCTTCTGTCTTAAGTTGCCAGCTGGAGTGTAAAAGCATTAGCGGTGGAACCTGGCAAAAATTTCCGTTAGCAGGCACAAACACCTAATTGCTGTTAATTACAAGAATTTTTAAATAGCGTAATAAATCTGCTGATTTCTGAACACCTCCTACTGCGATGGTCAACGTTCCTAGTGCCTAGTTTCCCCCTGGGGTTTATTAAAGGGTGTTTAAACTGCAGGTGTAAAGGAAAGGACAGTCTGTAAGTGAAATACGGGAATTAAGGGGAATTAAGTAAATAAAACTTTAGGTAAGTTTGCTGTTGTTATTTAAGTTTCTGTAGTGTAAAATCATTGCTGTATTAATAACGTTCACCTGCAGGGGGCCAAACTGGCCTGTCACTTACAAGAAACCTGCTGCGTCCAAAATCACATACTATATTTGAGCAAGTCTGTTCTATATGTTATGATTACGGGTGGTATGAATGAAATCGGGATGTTGATATTGTCATGTGACATCCCAGCAGAGTGAAAGATGAATAATGTTTAACCTGGTTGACGATGAATGAGTGCAATTTAACCACAAGGAACAATGTTTTTTACCCAAAGTACCTAAAACACTTAAAAGTGCCGCGTCTTCGCTTTCCGCCATTTTGGAATATGATGCTAAATTTTAAACTACTTGGCGAGATTTACATCCCGTCCCCTCCAAAGTCTCATTTTTTTGTGTGTGTTTTGGATTTGAGACGTCTGTATTTAGAGGTAAATTGCTTTTTGGTGTAAAATGGCTAAATTTCCACCGATACTGCTTCTCTTTTTTCGTTTGCAGAACTCGCTAATTTACTAACATGTGAATGAAATCGCTTCTTATCCATTGCTTAAGTTGCTGCTTTTTTAAATCCCCTAATTAAGGCAGAATTTCATTCAAATTAGACGTAATCATACTATATAAAGCCTCATTTCAGGAATCATGTACTAACTGAAATGTAGTATTTACTTGGGTAGTATTCTCAAATGCAGCCCATGCTAGCTTTATTCACTATCTCTGTGCTAAATCCATTTCCATCTAGAGGTTAGAATGAAAATCTCACCTCGGTAATAAAATCTATATTTACTTATATTTACAGCATTTGGCAGACATCCTTATCCAGAACGACTTACTTATTCAAGAGAGCAATTAGGGGTTTAGGACCTTGCCTAAGGGCCCAGCAGTGGTGGCTTGGTGGAGCTGGAAATCGAACCCACAATCTTCGGGTTGGTAGTTCAACACCTCAAACAATGAGCCACCTCTTCCTTAATAACATAGGTGAAGCAAATATCTTACATAAAAATAGATTAAACCTACAAATCCGAATTAAATTCCCATTTTCTTTAGACTTATTGTTAAATCTCACTGCTGATGCCAATTGAGTGATTAATTCTCTCGTTCTAATGTGCTATCGTTTCTATAGTAACGTCTGGCCACAAAGTGTATTTAATTCCAAAGCTTTTTTTTCCAGGCACATTGGAACTGCAAGTTATTTGCTACAACCACAAACCAAAGCTGCTGAAGCTCCAGCACGCTGCACACTGCTAACCCACCTGGGAATAGAAAACAAACCCTTATGTAAGAATGATGTAAGTCCAGTATTCGTTCCCGGTAACGGATGCTAGTGTCTGAGTTAAAGACTCCTGCTGTAAAGCAACACATCTCTGACTTGTCTGACTGTCAGGCCAGGAGACTCCACTCTGCTCCAGACTCCATTTAAACACGACACCTCCCCAGGGATGCGAACCTCACTGCCGCTCAATTCCCTGTACACCTGCGACTGGCTTCAAACGCGTGACTCATGTTTTATCACAAAGTTTGTGGACGACTTGACAGAACTAGACCTCGTTAACGGAGATGATCTGGACACCGCAGTCAGCATGGGGTGTTGAATACAGAGTCTCCCTGCATGGAGACCAATGGGATGAACTTTGACTTTAATTGTTTACAAAATTATAGTCCATCCAGCCAACAGAGCTTGTTTTACTAATAGAGGAAGCAGTTGTTCTAATTATTTCATCATGTTCAGTTTTCAGCAGCTCGTTCAAAGCGCTAACGAACTAGCTTGGAGTCATGTTAATGCTAGTTTGGGGTCAGTGTGTAAAAACATCTCAGCATAACAAAAAAAAAAAACAAGTAAAACATCCCAACTATAAAAGTAATTTGGTGTCTGCACAAGTCGTGACTTTTAAGAAGGTGACAATCCGCCGAAAACTCAGAAGAGCGTCTCTTCCTCAAGAGACTCAAAAACCGGAAGATTTAGTTTTAGCATTTAACAAATCACATGTAACAGACAAACAAGCAAACCGAGTGGAGGCCATGTTGCTTATTGTAGCAGTTTTATTGTAGAATGTATTTCCCGTCTTACATTAAGGTGAACAGAAGGAGTCTCCAGTGCCAGTGCTTAAATAATGAGCTGAGAGAACTGGACATCTTAACGAAAACAATAAAACTCCGCTGCATCACTCTGTAGCCGAGTGGAGCGAAGGGTGAAATCCAATAAACATCGCAGATCATTAAAATGAAGGTATTTATAGCATCTACATTATTACTATGCAAATGACATGCAAATATGCAAATGGATTTAATATATTTGTAGATAAACAATAATAAATTATTAACAGAATTTTTGATGATACAATTTTTGATGATACAATTTTCGTCGTATTACATGATTCCTTTTAAAGACATATTTACAATATGGCGAATGAGGCAATACCTCATTAAATATGCACTAATTTAAATATCACAAATTCTTTTCCTCTCTTCATAAGAAAAGTAATTTTAAAAATGTTAGCGCAACATTCTGGATTTAATTATGATGCCATATTTCAGATAAAATATTTTTTTAAAAGCCTAAAGGTATTCTTTAGAGAAAATATGCAAATGAAGAAGTGGATTATTCAAATATAGATTAGTTTAAATTAGAGCAAAATCTAATTACTATTTAACACTGTCGTAGTCCAACGTGTGTTAACATTTACACACTGTCCTCTGGAAAAATATGCAAATTAGGAAATGAATGTAGGCGGAGCATGAGCTAATTTTAATATAGCATATTTATTATGTTTGAATGATTTAATTATTTTTTTTTTTATTTAAAAAAAAAAGCTGTAACAAAACTGATATCCCGTCCCGTGTTACGCTCCAGCGTCTGATGACTGAAATGTCCTCTCTCAGAGGAATCCCGCTTTCAAATGAAATGTATTTATGAATGTCCTGTCGTGGTCAGAAAGACCACACGCCAGACAAACACTCACACACACAGCATTTGGAAAGGTCTAGAAACAGATGGAAAAGGCTGGAGCTGCTTCTCATGCTCGGTTTCCATTTAGAGATCACACGAGATGACTATACGTTTTGGACTGCAGCTTGCAGAGCTGAGCTTTTTTCGATGTCCTGTGTCTCCTGCCAGGTCTGGCTGTGTGCTAATTAAAGAGGGATTGAGCGGGACTGGCGCTTCGTCTCGGAGGAATGAGCTAATTATGGATGAGAGTGCTGCGTTTTTGTCACAGGCTTCAGTCCGCGCCTCTTTGTTCTGATTAAGAGAAAGTGGCTGGTGGAGCAGAAGGAGGTGATTAGACAAGTGGACGTTCATGGAAAGTAGCTGTTCTCACTTACCTTCTTTAAATCCAGAGTATATAACTGTCAGGATTTCACCTTCCCACCACCAGAGGTCTCCGTCTCCTGAATACATTTACATTTACATTTGCAGCATTTGGCAGACGCCCTTATCCAGAGCGACTTACATTTATCTTATTTATACAATTAAGCAGTTGGGGATTAAGGGCCTTGCTCAGGGGGCCCAGCAGTAGTGACGGTTTACTTCCTGTTGGCTAGCTACTTAGGCTAGCCCTTTTTAGACTCCATCATTGCAAAGTATTGTTTACTCATGCTACTTACTAAGCTTTCTCATTGTTTATCTGTCTGCTCGGTTTCTGATCTTTGCTCGGTATCTTCGATTCTGTGTTATTGTCTTATGTCTTGGAATTGTTGGTCGGTTTTTGTTTGACGTCTCAGCCCACTTAGGTTAATAAAGGTTTTGTTCTGCACTATGGATTCATCTTCGTCTGAGTCCTCACAATAACTGCTGATGTTGGTGTAAAAACGGTCAGACTCAGCTAGCGATACGATTCGTCCTGGAGCGCTAGCGACCTGTGAGATGGCGGTATTAGTGAGAAAGTTGTTGATGAACTGAGAAAACTGGACAGACTAAAGCGCTAAAGCTTCGCTGCATCACACGCTGTAGCCCGATAGAGTAAAGGCTAAATTCCATGAACATCGCAGAGACAGACACTATTTATATCTATTTTATAGTTGATATAAAAATAAGATAAAAAATATGCAGGTCAGATTAATATATTTAAATATAATATATTATTAACTGTATTTTTTGATGATAACGCAACCAATAAATTAACTTAGTAATTTTAAAAAGACATATTTACAACAGGCAAAAACCCCCCCCCCCAAAAAAAAACAAAAAAACAAAAACAAGATTACATATTACAATTATTTCCTTTTCTTTCTTTTCTAATATTTATATTTTATTTTACCAAAAAAAAAAGCATCATTTGGAATTTAACAATGATGTCATACTTCGGCTAAACTGAACTAAAAACTAATTGTTTATCCTTTACAGAGAATATGCAAATGAATAGTGCATTCGTTAAATATGGATTAGTTAAAGTATTAAAAAATGATTACAGATGTTTATTATTTAAAATAAAATCTAATATCTAATGACTATTTAAGATTATTGCACATCCCAAATCATGACTAACACAAAGTTCTTTAAAATATGCAAATGAGGCATTGCATGTGGGCGGGGCCTGGGCTTCTTTGAATATAACCTACATGAATTTTTGGATGGTTTTATTACATAATTATTATTATTTTTCCTTTTTAAAAACTGTAGTCACAAAAAGCAGCACAATATTCAGGAGTAAAAAGGAAAAAATAAACCGAAGTGAGACAGAAAGTCCTTTTGTACATGTCTCTCAGCTGCTGTGTGATATTTGTCCCGAGTGTTTGAAATGATTAAAAAAGGCCTATTAGGAATTCCGGTCAGCCGTCGCACAGATGGACACGGCGTCCCAGAGGGCTGTGATACAACAGCATTCAGAGCTCAGACAAAAGAAGGCAAGAACAACAACATTCAGGTGGAAAAAAAATATATGAAATTTGTCAGAGGTAAGAAATTAAAGCACAGTAAATATTTTAAAAGCTGCTTCTATTAAACCAGCAGAAAATAAAAGCACATCAGTGGAATGTAACTATAACATTATTGGACATGAAGAACAAACAAACATGCAAAATATAAAATGATTTTAAAAAACAAAAAACAGAAATGTTATTATATCATAAAAAAAAAAAAAAGGTTTGCATTTATTAAACAAACGAAAGACACCAAGACACCAAAGGGTTAACCAAAGCCGGCAAAAGCTCTTTACGGATGGTGAAGTGCAGATACTCATGTTTAAAACGACTCTGGGGTAAAAGTTGAAGCACTGAATACACTTTTTACTCAAGTTAAAGTAAAGAAGTTTTGGATCTGACACGTATTTACGTAAAAAGTCAAATTAACTACCAGAAAAGTAAATCAACTACCAGAATAACGTGACCATTCCGTAAAAATAACCATTCTGCACCCAAAGGTGATGGAGATTCTGGTCTTCTAAAGAGATGACGACCCTTACAAATATATCTAGTTAGTAAGTTAACTAATGTTAACTAAAATCTGGTATTTATTACTAAACTAAACAAACGATACAATGACAACAGTGTGTAATAGAAAGACAAACGCATGAAACCTAAATGTTGGAAATAAAAATAAAGTGAATATTTATATAAAACAAATTAAAGATGAAAGAATAAAAACAAACACATGCAACGAGAATATATAAATGTTTAAGAATAAAAAAAATAGAAAATAATTTTTGGTATTTACTAAACAAACAAAAGCTGAAAGTACAAAGCATAAAAAATAAAGAGCAACAATGATAAAAAAGAAGACAAATGCAAAAACTGTTAAAATCACAATGTTCATTAGTAAAAAACAAACAAACTGGCTTAAAAAACTGTCTTCTACACACTTCCCCTTTATATTCTTCTGATATTCTTCTGTCCACACGTCCCTCCTGACATGTTCATCCATCCATTCCAACCTGCACTCGCTTCTTCATGTCTTTACCTGTTGTAATTTACATAAAACAAACAATAGTAAATATAAACTTAATCAAAAATTTTTATAATAATAAAAGTATATTTCTTACATAAAGAAGGGACAAAAAAACGTTCTTTAAGGACAACATTTTTTTTTTTAATATTGTAACAAAATAAAATATGAAATAAAGACAGGAGTGTATCCGAGTAATTGACATTTATAATAATAATAAATATCTAACAAACAGCTTCTGTACCCTGGCGGTGCACACGGAACCGAAAGGTATTTTTTTTTCCTGGCTGACTTTCACGCGCTCCAACTCTTGTTTATCCAAACAGACAATTTGGAGCCGTAGGACTGTGTATCAATTTTGCAGCGAGTGAAGAGAAATGACCAGCAGGTGGGTGTGCTCGGATGCCAGCGGGGACCGTGATTGGAACAGGGCAGCTACAGTGCTCCCCGCTGGCATCCAAGCTGCTCGTGGGTAGTGAAAGACAGTTCGGGCTTCCTATTCTTGACGCGTTGATGAAGATTGACGGCTACGTTGGACGAAGTTCAACCGCACCGACGGGCTACGAGATCCTGAAACGCCTGGCCGCTCCAATCGCACCTCTATATTTGGATAATAAGGTTTGGATGGAAATGTTTTTGAATTTGTATTCCAGGATTTTTTCGAAAACAGCACCGTGTGTCAGACAGTCGGAGAAGGAAGTGGTAGCTTAATAGTTAAAGTGTTGGACTAATTCAAAAATCATGGGTTTCAATTCTAGGACCACCAAATTGCCACTTGTTAGTGGGATTTGAGAAAAAAAAAAGAGATAAATATAAGTTGCTCTGGATAAGATCGTCTGCCAAATGCCCTAAATGTAAATGTCAAAATAAAATCATAACTAAAATCTGTTTAATTAATGTTGATGTTATTTAAAGGATTTAAGTTAATTTTATTGATAATTACTCTAACATAGCAGCACGGTGACTTAGTGTTTAGCACTGTTGCCTCACAGTAAGAAGGTCCCGGGTTGGATTCCCCTGCAGGGGTCTTTCTGTGTGGAGTTTGTATGTTCTCCCTGTGTGTGTGTGTGTGTGTTTACTCCGGGTTCTCCGGTTTTCTCCAACAGTCCAAATACATGTATGTTAGATTGATTGGTGATTCTAAATTGCCCATAGAAGTGAGTGTGTGTGTGTGTGTGTGTGTGTCTGTAATGAATTGGTGACCTGTCTAGCCTGTCCAGGGTGTCACCCTTTCAGAGACGACTGGGATAGACTCCAGCAGATCCCTGTGACCCGAATTAGGAAATAAGCGGGTAAAGAAGAAACATTCTAACATATTTACATATTTTCACCATTTTTTTAAATTTCCAGCAGTGGCAGTTTTGTTGGCGCTGGGAATTGAACCCCAGACCTTCTGAGCAGCAACCGAACATCCTAGTGTATGATTAATAAAATATGTTGCAGAACACAATATAAGGAGGTTTTCGCTAAGCTGCTAAATAATCATAATAATAGTAATAATAATTATTATCATCGCTGCAGAGGCTTTAGCTGTTTTGGTTTAATCATTGATTAAGAATAATTCCAACTTTTCATTCTTGTAACATTCATTTTTCCACAATTTTTTAAAAATGTATAAATCGATTAATAATTTTTAACTCTAATACATTTACAGAATTTGGAGCGACTTACCCTTTTTATACAACTAAGCAATCAGAGGTTAAGGGCCTTTTTCCGGGGCCCTAACCGGGTGGTGCTGGGAATCGAACCCCTGGGAATTTAACCCCGATCTACCAATTACCAGTTCAACACATTAATCAAAAGATGATTTGAATTTCCAAGTATGTCTCGCAGGATGTTAGAATATTGTTAGCGTAAAAAATGTAGATAAAACTTCTAATACATGAAAAAAAATATCACCTGTTACTGTCATACTAAAAAGTAGTAAAACGAATAGCTGTTTTTGTCGTATTGACCGTGCTAGCTGTAGTGCTAACAACTTTTAGTCCCGACACAGCATTAAATGTGTTAAAAGCCCATGTCTAAATAAACTCCCCGTGAATAAGTCTGGTTTTAGTGTCCAAGTGAGAAATCTAAAGTGGAAAATTAAAGAGGCGTTTACTGCTGCCAGTTGGCATCGCTTGGTGCCTGTAAGGCGTGAGGAATATAATGGTGCCAAGCGCCGTTCGTTTGGCCACGTCCCATCTTGGACCTGGAAAGCACTTGGACTGGGTTTTGTCCTATGCTTGACGGGTCCCGTGTCCTGTTCATCATTCATTCCCTGATACAGATATCAAAAAAGTCTATTTCAGCGGAAGGACGGATGGATGAAGCGTCGCCGATTGGCTGTTCGATCGATGACTTGCGAGTTTGTTCATTGAAGTTGGCTTTTATCAGCGTCAAAGCTGTTGTAGTTGGCAGTGCAGCTCTTTACGCTTATCTTCTTGTTATTCTTTGCTGACATTTTAGCCAGGGATTTTCTCCGTCCTGTAACCAAGCCAGGCTTCCCTTCCAAGCTCATAGAGAGAGCCTCAAAGCGCCAGATGCCACCCATTGGCTCCGTCAAATATGCTTAAAGATTACAAGGCAAAGATTTTAAAGGATGGACTCAGCAGCTAATATATTGTTGTGTTGTTATTTATTTTTCTGTACAGATTCCGAAGGTCATTACTAGCGGTGGGTTGGTCAGTTCTGTGAAGGAAATGTTTGTTTCTGTTCTGTTGCCAGGACTCGCTTGCAGCTTTGGTGTTATTTCTGATCTGTTAATTTAAGAAAGAAGAAATAAAACATAGCAACAAAGACTACGCGGCTACGATAATAATCCCCTAGTCATACAGGAAGTATCTAAGAGTTCATCCTAAATACGGACGGATTATAAAGTTTACCATTTTTAACATATATGCTAATAACTCCTTGTCAAAAAAGTCTTAATAACAGAAATACATGGATGCGATGCTGACACTGTTAAAAATAAGTCACTTGCTTGTCATCAACATGATATGCTAATTGCTAGCTTTTAAAAGAAACTAACAGACCAAACAAAATGTTTTGTATTGTTCTTTGATTAAATGGAAATGACTAGTGGTGGGAAAAAAATGTTCATCGATGCATCGCGATTCTTTCTCTAACGATTCTGAATTGATTCTCAAATAGTCAGAAGGGATTCGGAATTTTAAATTAGATGGCGACAGTGTGGGTCTGTGTGCAAGCAAGAAACGGAAAAATGATTAGTACTGATAGAAGCAAGTAGGCAAGTAGTGTTGCTTTTAGGCGTCAGACTGTGTGCAAAGTTTGTGCCATCAAATTTAAATAATTCAGGAACATGGAAAACCGATTCCACTCAGAGCTGCAAAAACTTCTCCTCCAGCGGCCTCCACTACCAGTTTCACTCAAACGAACCTTGAGCAATGGCAAATCTTCCACCGGATTCTAGGAAAAGGTAAAGGATTTGTGCCGGTTCTCTGTGGTGGATAACACAGGGTTCCACACACACTGTTACAGGTGCTTGAGTGGAGGTACATTGTGTCCTTACGCCGTTATTTAGGTGTTCTTTATAATCGTTATAATAATCAGAGCCTCAGTTCATCCTGAACACTGAACTTTATTAATAAAAGAAGATTTATGAAATCAAATCATCTTTTTTAAGGTGGATTAATATTTATACAGAAATTCCAACTATAAACAAAAAGCATAGAAACTCCAATTTTGGTTCAAATGTAAAGATGTAAACACGTATTTACACAGCAGAAGAATTAGAAAAAGGTCTAGATTAAGAATCAATTTTAGCCTTGGATCGAGACTCCCAGAATCGGAATCGGATCGGATCGTAAAAGTACCTAAAGATTCCCACCCTTAAAAATGTCGCTCTTATAGACCACCAGACGTGAACTGATGGATTGCGATCTCGCTGCAGTTTGTAATTCAATCGATTAGCAGCCAAAAAAATAACTGAAATTTTTCAAACACAAAGCTTCGCATCTTTACTAGTTGAGCCTCTGTTGTGGTTTGTGTGACCAATCACAAGCAGGAGGTAGTGCAGTGGTTAAGGTGTTGGACTGCTAATTGGCAGATCAGGGTTCGATACGCAGCACAATCAAGCTGCCACTGCTGGGCCCTTAACCCCTCTGTCGCTCAGTTGTATAAAAGAGATAAATGTATGTCACTCTAGATAAGACAGCTGCCAAATGCTGCAAAGGTAAAGTGAAGGTTTTTTAAATTCTTTTTACCCCAAACTGAAATGTATAGCTAGATCATCAAATATTTACTAAATCATTTTTTTTCTGTTTTAGATTATATAATCAACAATTTGTTACCAATCACAATTATGGATAATGTGGTGTGTCGAATGTTTAGGGCTCTCCATTGTTGATTGTTTGGGCCCTTAAGCCAGGCTCTTTGCTCCATAGTGGCTGTATCATGCTTCACTCTACTCCCTGACTCATCTTTCTATGCTGGAGTATGAAGAAACATATGATTCTATTCTGGATATTTCAGTGATTAAGGTGTTGGATTGCTGATCAGATGATTATGGCTTCAATTCCCAGCACCACCAAGCTGCCACTGTTGGGCCCCTGAGCAAGGCCCTTAACCCTCAACTGCTCAGTTGGATAAAAAATAAGATAAATGTAAGTTGATTTGGATCAGGCCATCTACCAAAAGGATTTTTACTCTATCTGGAAAAATGGCAGTAGAAGATCCGTTATGGTCACGGATGCGAGTAAAGCTGGTTGTTTTTCCAGTCTCAGCATGTGACCTGTTCAGCTTGAAACCATTGCATGTGTGAATCCAGGAATGATCTTGGTGTTAATCCTGATTTTTGCTGACACATGGGCAGATGGACCAGCGCTTGTCAGCATGCGCCAGTCTCTCCTGTGTAGCTGGTCGCGGTTTTGTTCACACAGCCACCAAATCCAGCCAAGTTCACCGCTGATATCTGAAGCGCTACCAGACCGTTTTGGAAAGCATTCCCATCCATGTGGGTGTTATGTGGGAGTCATGTCCATGTGGAATCAGTTATGAATAATTGATTAAAGGAGCTTTTGAAAACTCCATTTGGTGTACAAGGCTGTAACGGATGGGCGCTTTTACCAGTGGGAAAGGAATATTTGCTGGATTCTGCAAGAAAAAGTCAACAAGATTTAATAAGAAATAGATTAGAGTAGGTGAAAGAATCGATTTGTTCTATAAAAGAATTGATTAGTTAGATAGATAAATCAATCATGAATAAAATAAAAATGAATGCATAAGTTAAAGGAATCACATATGAAGTTGTCAAAGAGGTGAATTAATCAAATTGGTAGACAGCAGAATCAGTTGAGTAGGTGGAGGAATCAGTTTGCTCTCTAAAAGAACAATTAGGTGACTGAATCAAGTAGATAAACAGAGGATGTAGATGGAGAAATCAATAAAGTAGATAGAGTTAAATTAATACTGTTTTATTTAATGAAGGTAGATGGAGGAATCAAGTAGGTAAATAACAAAATCCAATAGCTAGAAAAAGAAGTTGAGAATTCGAAAAGGTAGCTGAAAGAATTAAATTGGTAGAGAACTAAATTAATTGGATTGCTAGATGAGTCAGCAAGGTAGAATCAAGTTGGTGGACAAATAAATATATTAAAAAGTTGAGAGAATTTATTTGGTAGAGAAATTAGGTCAATTAAATTAAATAATTAAATTAGGTTGCTCGATGAGTCAACTAGTAGACTAAGGGTGTGACGAGACATTTATCCCACTAGACGAAACGAGGCACAAAGCTGGGTTCACGAGAATGAGACAAGACTTTTTTTTTAAAGAAATCCTCAGTGATGAAATACAGGAAAAAAAATAGTCTTCTATTCAAGTCCAGTCTGTGTAGCAAGGTTTTTTGTGTGTGCGAATCCTTTGATGTGTGGCTCAAAATCCTGCCTCGCGCACAGCCACATCCATATTACACGCATTTTCTTATACAATAACAATGCAGATAGTGTTAGCAGAGGGGGAAGTGGTGGCACAGTGGCTAAGGTGTTGGACTATCAACTTCAAGACCTGGGTTTAATTCCCAGCATTCCCAGCATCCCAACAAAATTGTTGTTAAATTGATAAATGGAGGAATCGAGTATAAAGGTGAAGGAATCTTGACAGGAAGCATGATAGGAAGTATGAATGAATCACTGATCAGATTGGGGTTTAAAGTAAACTAAATTTAAATACAATCACAAGGATATGAAATACAATTTCTGCTTCATTTACTTTTCTTTAAGTTCATTGCTAGTTTTAGTCATAACTTTGATTAATACTTAATCGGGTCGATATCAGGCAAAAAAAGGGCACTTACATCAGAACGCTGAACAGAACTGTGTACTGTGTAAATTTTCTCTCTTATTATTTTCTTTACTTTTGCAGTTTCTTCTTGCTGCTCATGGATGTGTTCGTACTTTCAGGAGGCGAGAAAGGGATCCCCGACCTTGATCTTGTGTTCTGAGAGTGTTTGTAGGGACAGAATGAGAGCGGTTTGGCTCGGAGTCTAATCATTGCACATTAGATGTTCTTAATTCCCTACAGACCCCCCCCCAACAGACTAAACAGACACGCACACATACACACACACACAGATAGACGTCTGGAAACTGTTCAAAGAAGAACACTTTAACATTTTTTTGTATAGATGGAGTCAAGGACTCTAAAGCTGTGTGTGTGTGTGGGGGGGGTATTTTATAGTTATTATTGGTTTCTATGGTGCTTTGGATATGATACTAAACTGACTTCAGTATTACTGCAATTCATTTGAAAAAAGTCTCAAACCACTAGTGCGCGCACACACACACACACACACACACTTCTATATAAATAAATAAATGAGTAATTAAATTCATAGGTTGGAATAGAAGCTAATAAGTTAGAAGAAATCAATTAATAAGATAAATAAAACAACTAAGTTGATTCCTCAGTTAAATCTCTTAGTGGAAGAATCAGGAGTCTATTTAATTAACAGAATCAGTTATATAGATATCAACTTACATAGAAGAATCAATAAGGTACATAAGGAAACAATTTATCAGACAGAGAAATTGATAATAAAATAAGATTTAATTGGGCAGATAAACGAGTCAAAGAGGTAGGTTAAGGAATCATTTGGATGAATAAATGAATCAGTTTGTTTATTCAAAGATTCAAATAAAGACTATTTGGGAAAGGAAGTGGTGGCTTAGTGGTTAAGGTGTTGGACTGATAACAAAAACAAAAGACCAAGCCACCACTGTGGGCCCTTGAGCAAGGCCCTTAACACCCAATTGCTCAGTTGTTTAAAAGAGATAAATGTAAGTCGCTCTGGATTAGGACGACTGTCAAATGCTGTAAATGTATTTGGTAAGATTATAGATAGATAGATAGATAGATAGATAGATAGATAGATATTATGTGATATACTCCTTCAGCCACTTAATTGATTCCTATATCTAACCAATTGCTTCCTTCATCTTTCTGTTTGTTTAAGATCAATTTACCGTCCTTTTTATCGCTTTCAACAATCGTAAAGTTTTAAAGAGGCTTTACAGAATCGCGTCTGAAAAGACATCATTAAACACTCACTGACACACTCACACGCTCAACACATCCCTAACTAAGCAAGTCAGAGGCGACAGCGACATGGAACCAAAACTCCAACTTATCTAGCTACAGCATTTTAGCATAATAACTAAATTCATTACCTACTTAATTGATTCTTCTTAATTGATTCTTCGCTGTGCTAAATTGATTCCTTTCTCTGCATAAAGGAATCAGTTAATCAAACAGAGAAGTTGACATGATAAAATGAAGAAGCAATTAGCTACCTGAAAGATCCTGGAATTAATTAAGTGGTGGAATTGAATAGATGAATGGAAGAATCAATTATGTCAATTGTGTCAACTATCTAGAAGATTTCAGTTAGCTGCACTGAAGAAGCATTTGTGTAGATGAAATGTGAAGGAAGAAATCAGTCAGGCATACATAAAACTTAAAGCATCTTTTTATTTCTTTATTAATAAACTTTAATCCAAATCTATCCTTAAATGTGTTCCAGCATAGTTCTAAGGGTTCTCTCAGATGTCACTGCATGAAACTACACACAGACCAGAAATCGTTTGGCTTGGTATTTTGCACATGATAATGAAGAATTTGGCCTAATTGAGGCACCATATGCATATTGAGACGCTACATGCGATGTACTGGCAAAAAGAGAGAGAGAGAGAGAGAGAGAGAGAGAGAAATGGGCACCAGCCACTTGTCAGAAGACATCAGGATTAGATTCACACTCATGACACACAGATTAGACGGTGACAGAAGGAGATAATAGCTTTACTCGATCGCTATTGATGTTGCAATCTAGGTAGATTGCAAGACCACCAGATGACGGTAAAGATGAAAGTTTGCATCAGAAATAATCTTAAAAATATAATTTGACATTATAAAATTATTTTTTTTACTTCAACAATCTGGCCACTTAATTAATCTAACCACCTAATTGATTCATCTATCCATCATCAGCCAACTGATTTATTTTCCTACCACTCGGATATGCCACACTTCATAATTGAATCAAGGTGGCTCAATAGTAAAGGTGCTGAGTTTTTGATCTAAAGACCAGGAAGATCTGAGTTCAAACCCCACAACAATCAGCCAGGCACTGTTGTGTCCTTGAGTAAGCCCTCTAACCCTTCCTGCTCCAGGGACGCTGTATCATAGCTGACCCTGCGCTCTGTAAAGAAAGAATTTCACTGTGCTGAGTAAATGGGACAAAGTCCTATACAAAGTGATTTTCACTAAATTGATTTCTATAGCTAACCAACTAATTCCTTTACCTTTTTAATCCATTCGAATCTTTGAATCCGGCTAAATCGATTCCTTCAGCCACCAAATTGATTCCTAATCTCATCTTTTTGGTTATTTAAGCAATCCGGCTCTAGCATTATAGCATAATAATTGAATCCATTAATTTCTTACTTCTTTTAATTCTTTTTAACTGATCAAAAAAAACCAATTGATTCTTCCCTCTGCCTTATTTTTCCAATTTTACTGCCTTTCTGCTACTAAACTGATTTATTTACACCCTTTGATGATTCCTCTGTTGACCTGAATCGACCCCTCCGTTTCCTACGTTTAGCTAACTGATTCTATTAGCTTCCCAGTTGACTCCTTTTATATAGGTATTGGATTCTTTAAGTTGATTCTCTCATCTTTGGAATCTGTAATTTCTTTATTGTCCGCATGTTGAATCAACTTGGCTCATTTTTTTACATGATTATTTCAACTCCCTAAAAGACTTGTGAGTCATTTGTGTTTATATAAAAACAAATTTAAGAGTATTAAGGTAAAATTTTGACACCTGATTTATGCAATATAACTGAATATGAATGTAAAAGAAGTCATGAGTGATGCTCAGGGATCAAATCTAAAGCTGGGGACATTCTGGTGAGAAACAAAGGAAAGCAGCACAAAGAACTGAAAGGTTTCCAGACAGCCTGCTTATTTGATTCATTTTTAAAGAGGACGGACTTTGTTGTATTTGAAATCATTCTGCAGATACAGAGGCTCATTGAACTGTCCAAACACACAAAACATGTCAAGCTGAGGCACACTTGGACAAATACTCCATTAGGTGGGGTTTTTTTGTCCTGAATGGTTAATGGACAGATTGGGTTGTGGTTTGGTTCGTTACTTTATGGCTCGTGATGCCTGCATTGTGTGTCAAGACGGCACTTTGGGAGCGATAAGCTCAAAGGAGTGTTTAGAGTTTAGCAGCCACAAAAAAGCCACATCCCTTTGTGTAAATTGGGCATGGTAAAATTTTTTATTTGCAGGCTGTGACCAAAATCACATACCGCCATATTATGTAGTGTGGGAAAAACTGTGTATGAGGCAAGAAGTATGAATTCATAGTATGCAATGATCTACTACTGCCGTCCTGATTCGGAAGTACACGTACGAGGGACACTTTTCTCGCCGCAGAGACGACTCATCATATATCTCAGCATCCCGTGTCTCACTCGATAGCTAGTCAGACATGCGCGTTAGCAAGAGGAGTCGTCTGATCTCCAAGGTAAATGCTGTACATTATACTTAATAAAACCGGTTTATTCCAGTACATCCTATTTGATTGTTTTTATACAAAATTAATTATTTATTATAGGTTTATTTTTCTTTTCTCTTAAAAAACATTTAACAAAAAAATTGTGTTTTTTTTTAGGGACATGGAACGAATTAATTGCATTTCAATTCATTTTAATGGGAAAAATTGATTTGACATACGGGTAATTTGAGTTAGGAATCAAATAAATTCGTAAGTCGAGGCACCGCTGTATAATATTTCATTTCACAAATATAAACTAATTATTCTTACAGTTTTTAGTTCTCTTTATGTTCACCATTCGTTGGCAAATAAATTAGGACTAAGAAGTCAAACAAGTTTTTAAGATAAAAATAAATTAATACAAATGTCACCATCAATTAAGTTTTTATTTTATTACCTTTTTAAAAAAGGATGTGATTTACATTTTTGCTACATTTTTACTACTTAAAAATAAAGCAATACAAGATTAAAGTAAAAGAAATAAAAGACAAGAAAATCTCGCAAAAAGTTTGTAATTGTAAAGTTAAAAATTAAATAAAACGACATTTTGATTGAATATTTTGAAAATATATCACGAAGTTTATGATAGATTTAATTAAAAAGCAAACTTTAAATATAAATGATGTATTTACTGTATTTTGATATAGTTCTATACTCTCCACTCGCAGAATGTGTTTTCTTAGGAGCGTTT
Organism: Bagarius yarrelli; assembly: GCA_005784505.1. Taxonomy (NCBI): domain Eukaryota; kingdom Metazoa; phylum Chordata; class Actinopteri; order Siluriformes; family Sisoridae; genus Bagarius; species Bagarius yarrelli. The sequence continues at coordinate 137,307 of VCAZ01000246.1, forward strand.
ATTGATTTTAGATTTCTGCATGATTATTCGTGTCCTGAGCAACAGATTTTACACTTCCACCAATTTTTTTTCTTTTCTTTTCTTTTCCTTCACTTTTCTCCTCTGGATAAATCTGACTCGAATACATTTCATTCAAATGATAATAAAGAGTTGTGATTAGCCCGAGGTTATTCAGACTTTCATGTTAGATCAGTTTGGAAAGGTTGAAGGGATGAATGAACTCAGGCTAATCACATCGCTTTGATGAGCTGCTATTAGCCGAAATTGCTCATTTATAGAAAATGGCGAAGTACATGTAGTAAAAAGTGTGGACTGGTCCTTACAGATTTAACTCCGTGATTATACATTCCGAGTCAGGGCCAAATTTAATATTCAGAAGTGCAGTGGGCCTTGAACACACGGGATATTTAATAGCAAAGAAGCTTGAAGGTCAGTTAACTTAGTAGCTGCTTTTTTCTTTATAATTAGCATGTTTTGTCTGAGAAGTTCTGAATTTTATTCATGCTAATTTGCTTTTGCTTTTTTTAACAGACTTTTAAATAATGAAGCGAGAATAATGTATGAAAGTTAACTATGTTAGCTTACCGCTCCAAAATACTCCATTCTGATTGGTCAGAATTTGTTGATTGGTTTATTACAACAACCAAAAATGACGACTCGCTAGTTTCTTCCTTTCACATTTTGTCTACGACATTTTAAATTTTGTCCACTTTGTTTTTGTTTTTTTAACAGATTCGTTTCTAATCTTCATAATCCGTTTTTGTATTCAGGTGAGAAAAAAGGTCACTTGAAAATCTGTGTTTTATAAATTTGCAATAAAAATAAAAGTTTAACTTTCAAATGACCTTTTTTCTCACCTGAATACGAAAACGGATTATGAAGATTAGAAACGAATCTGTTAAAAAAACAAAAACAAAATGGATAAAATTTTAAATCATCGTAACTGCAAATTATTTGCAGTTATAAGGAATCAAGTACGTGTGAACACATCAAATCATGACGCTACTAAAGCATCGGAAAATATTCCTATTAAAGCGAGGATAATACATGTATATGAATGCTAATTATGCTAGCTTACTGCTCAGAAATGATCCATTCTGACTGGACAGAATTTGTTGATTGGTTTATTCCAGCAACCGAAATGTTGAATTTCTACTTTTTCGCTTTCAAATATAGTCTGGATTTTATTCATGCTTATTTTTTAATAATTGCTGATTTTAAGGATAAAACAGAAGATGAATGCTAACTATGTTAGCCTACCGCTCATAAATGTAACCCTTCTGATTGGTCAGAAATTGTGCATTGTTTGCTGTAATGATCTCAAATGACTGCTTGCTTGTTTCGTTCCTGTCTGTTTTCATTTGTATGCCATAGCGTTGTTAGATATTCAGCTAAAAAAACGTCTGAAAAAGCTGCTGTATCTGCGAGACTGAAAAAAACCTGCCTCTTTAGCTTGACCTTTGCCCTCTAGTCGTGATCTGCGTCTGCTAAACGTTTTCAGTGAATGAGCGATTGGGATTTGACAGCATGCCTCGAACAAATTGAATTTAGCCTTACGTGTGCGGAATAATGCTAAGCGAGTTTCGGATTGTAGCGCTCAGGATGACCTTGTCAGAAACTCCCTCGTCGTCTATTTGCATATCAGGCCTCATTTCTCGAGCGTCGTCACCGCGACCTATTTGTTGTCCCACCGCCTGTGAATCATTTCAGCCATGACTGTTTTCTGCATCTTGCTTTGTAACAGTTTGATACCCAGAATTGATTAAGACAAAACACACACATGGGCGCCTTATTTTCCTGCCATTTTAATGTCTAATTATCAGTTGGGATTTTTTCAGAAATAAAAAGAAATGAAAATTTTCTCACACTCACAAAGGGACACTAAGTTTTTTGTTTTTTCCCAACTTGATCTATATCTTTCCAAAATGGGGATCATATCTATATATTTCTGTGTGTGTGTGTGTGTGTGTGTGTGATGGCCTGGAGGGAAACCTTTCCATGTAAAGTTTAAGATTCTCTACTATTTCTGAGTTGTTTTTTGTACGTATCTAAAAATGTAAAAAAAAAAAAAAAAAAAAAAAACCCCGCAACTAAAAAATCAAAAAAAAAAAAAAAAAAACAAACACTGCTCAGACACAAACCCACAAAATATGCTCAGACACCCACAACTATGGCTAAAAGAGACCATCGTGTTTAAGGGCTAGAACATTAAAGATATTGTTTGATTATAAATCATAGTGATAGCCGTTAGTGATGAGTCATTCTTAAACGATTCGTTCATTTTAAACAAATCTTTAATGTTACTCGGAAAGAATTCACATTAAATTACATTAAAATTACATCCGAGTCGCCTCGGAAAGTTATTCGTTCGGTCATGCATACAGTTTTCTTTCCCGGCTCAGACTTGATTGGTTAAGTTTATAGGGCTGTCACGTGATGCACATACGACTCAAAACCAAAGACTTGATAAGAGGTGATGTGAACTAATCATGAAATAAGACCCAGATAAACAAAGAATGGACCTTTCTGTTTCTTATAGAATTATAGTTTCGTATTGTTTGTAGTGTGATCAAGGTTTGGGTAAATAGTAGATGTGTTAGGGAAGTAACACACAACATTTTGCTTATATTTTGCTTAAATTAACAAAATGACTTAAAAAAAGATTTCTTAATTTTGCTAAACGTTACTCAAAGGTCCGAGTCGGTAAAATGAACCGCACTTCCCATCACTAATGGTCGCATCCTGTAAAAAGTTTTTTATTGTCCTCCTTGTTGCTTGTCTGACAATCGTAACTAAAAATACAAATTCAATCAATCCCCAGTCATAATGTGGAGCCCTGCAATTTTATCCAATCACAGCGACACATTTGCATATTTGACAAATTATTGTGACCCAAAAGCTATTTCTTGTTTCTTATATTAAAGATGATGCATAACATTAACATGCGGAAGTAAACTTTTTTTACACCCCCTGTAATGTTGTGGTGTATTTTGCACTTAAATCTACAATTTTATTGCAGCAAAACGACTTGAATTGCAACATGCAATTTTAAAGAAAAGGTGCTGTGAATTCTGAAAAAAACAACCAGGAAATCTTAAAGGCACTGTTTGTTTTACTCAGTCACTGGTTCACAGCAGACAGCACCCTCTAGGACAGTCAGGCCCAGTTTTGAGTGGTATTTTCTTTTCAGGACTTTTGTCCCCATGATGCTATAAAATTTACTAGAATCATTCGAATTGTATTTATACCATCATGTGATGTTTAATGGCATCAGAATTAATGTTACAGTTTCCTAAAAAACAGGTGAATAACATTTTTTATTGTCTCCTAAACGATTGACTCCTGGCATCTCATTTTAAGTCAGTACTTTATCAAGCCAGTGAAACATTTTCTTACTTATGCACATGTAATGTTTATCCATTATTATTGTGGTTGATGCAGGAATTTTATTTCTGTGTCGAATGCTACACTTCACTGCGGTTGCCAGGCTTCATTTCCGTCACATGGGACGATGTAGTTGATCTGTGCCAACTGACTTACACACACACACACACACACACACACACTTTCATACACACACTCTCCTCAACAGAAATAACAACATGTTCTATATTTGCTAGAACATATCCTAGAAAATAATAATTCCTCTTAAATGTGCACATTTTTTTCTAGTCTACTTCTAATTTAGAAAATCTGTTCATACATTTCCAGAATTGCAGTAAAAGATCTTATTATTGGTGGATTGTGATTCACTCGTTTCCTCCGACTTGCTGTGACCTCTGCTGTGAATAAAATCATGGTTTGCTTTTTGTGTGATGATCCATAAACGCCACACTGTCTTCTTATTTACGTCTCTCTTCCGGTCGTTGAAGATAATTATTATCGATTTGTGCAATAAGAAGTCGAGGTGCATTTGTATGATTAAAGGCATCCTGGGGCCCATTCGTTTGCATCAAGGTTGCGGAAAGCATCGATTCTTGAAGGCGGTTTCATTTACAAGGCTTATAAATAGGACGCATGAGCACACATCTGCACCAGGACTTTCATCTCTATCCTGTATCCTGTTGCTGGACTTTTACAGATGCTGGGAGTAGTCGAAAAAATGGTTTTGTGGATTAACAAAAAAGTATCTCGAAGTAAAATTACATTTTTGGCATCATTTGCTTTTTCTAAGTAGATAATTGGAGTTATTTCCATACTAAGCATAAATGTGTGTAAAAAGGTATAATGAAAACAATCCAGATGCCTATTTTAGATATGCAAATAATAATAATAAATTAAGTGTGAATAACACCAATCTGCCATCCTTATCACTATTTATCTTGCCCTATACTTCTATTATAAAGGTTATTATAGCAGAAGAGGGTCATTGTTATTTGTGTCCCAATAGACCTCATTACACTCTTCTTGCAGTTCTGACCATTAGGTAATCCAGGGCCACGGCTAGCAATTTTGAGCCCTGTGAAAGAATATTAGACTCGGCCATCTACCACACTTATTCTAAACTATTATACTAATTAACAGACCTCTTGGTCCCCCAAAATAATTGGGCAATTAGAATTGTCCAAATCCAACCCCTCAGTAGTGGCGTCCCTGAGGTAATAGATGTTTACTTATTCATTATTTACACTGAATTCATACTGGATGCTAAATTTACCACTATTGTTATTAATCCAAGCTGTAAACTTTGTTTATTAGTGTTTTTATATCTCTATTAAATATTAAATATTTAAACATGACCATAAGTTGATGTGTAACCTGTACCCAATCTCCTCTTTGCCAAAATATACCTTTACATTTCTAGCATTAGGTTAAGCACCCTTATCTAGCTGAGCAGTTAAGGGTTAAGGTTCTCGAAGGGTCAGGCAGTTGCAGGTTGTTGGGTACCGAAAGAGGAAGTAACTCTTTCAGAGGAAGAAAACTTTGGGCCATATAAAACATTTCTACCTACTGATATTGACTTTTCCACTCTGTTGTTCTGAATAGTGGTCCTTTGCTGTAGTCCGATAGACTCGTCAATGGGATGCAGCCAAGCGGCCTCTGAAAAACAATGCTGCATGTAAACACGTAGTGGGATCAGATGTTTTCACACTCTCTCCAGCATTCTGATGTAGGCCAAATGATCAAGCAGATGGTTCTGGTCAGCCGGAGGAAGATGTGTGGTGCGTGAAAAGAAGTGTGGTTAAATAAACATCACATCAAGCTGAGATATAATTTTTCTAAAGACTAGAAGGGTTTCAGGGAGAATATTTGGATCTATGTGTAAGAAGCAAGGAATTACTACTTTCCTGTAATCAACAAACTGGTTGCTGCATTTTTATTTATTGGAGAACATTGTGTGGTTTCTTGATAGTTACATTTAGTGGCATGGAATCTCCAGCTTTAAACAGTTAATTCATTACCAGTCTCTATGTTAAGATATTACTGTTAAACTGTTGAACTGCTGATTAAAAGATCAGGGTTCGATTCTTAGCACCTCCAAGTTGACAATGCTGGGCGCCTAAGCAAGGCCCTTAACCCCCAATTGCTCAGTCGTTTAAAAGATAAATTTAAGTTACGTCTGCAAATTTTTATTTCATCCTATCAAAAGCCACAGATAAATCCACCAAAGCCTCAGACCTCACGCCTATGAACCGCTGGCTGTACTTACAAAAGTTTCAAGGACGTCCTCTGATTGGTTAAAGTGTACAGGATTTACAGGAGACGTGTGTGTGCTGTTGTATAGACTGTTTATAAGACACCCAATTTAAAAATAAACAATTTTCAAAATAAATAATCGAAGTCTTTCTGTGTTTTGCAGTGTGTGAGGGCACCGATAACAAGCTCAGCACCCTGTCAGATCTGGACCAGCACTATTACACCTTACGCAAGTTCTACGAGAATTGCGAGGTGGTGATAAACCTGGAAATCACAAGCATCGAGCGGAACCGCAACCTGAACTTTCTCAAGGTGAGAGCCAACAACCCTAAATCCTGAACACTAAAACTAACCAAACACAACCTCAAAGGTCTCCAGGAGAGTCACACCAGTAGTAACCTTTACTAAAACTTTTAACCCCTTAACATGAGACATTGAGTTACCCTTCAACCTTAACCCTGATTTCTGAATCTTAAGCCTGACCAACCAATGCATTAAATTTCTTTGAGTCTTACTGATGCTCAAACTTTTTTAGGTTAAAACCATTCAAATCTTAAACCCTTCAAACAAACCTCAACAATTTTATCATGAACATGCCTGCAATATCTTCAACCCTACAATTCAATCTCTTAAACTTCCTGAGAATTACGGTAAACCCTGAACAACCTGTAGCCTGTAAACGCTAAGATACTAAAACCATGCTAAAACCAAATCCTGAATAAGGATTCATGTGACTGGGGGCAAAAATTACCCTATATTCTGTACTGCTTGTCCTGCACAAGTCATGAGGCACCCATCCCAGAAGATGCAGGGGACACCCTGGACAGGGTAGCATACCATCTCAAAGCACAAATTCATACTTGCACATCGCAGAAAATGTAAATATGCCAGTTGGCTGCCAGTGCAAGTCTTTAGGGGAAACCGGAGGACTCTGAGGACATAAATATACCCCAAACCCTAGATCTGTCATGCAATCGAGAATAGATAATATTTGATAAACATAATAAACATTGCTTGCCCAGTTGGTTGTCCAGATAATAAGGCTAATTCTTCTTCCCTGCATTAAAATAATGACATTCTAAAAGCTTCTACTTACAGGGGTTCAAAGGGGATTTAAATCAAAGCACGGTAAAAACGCTTGGCCATTTTTAATGTAGCATGACCCATTTTGGCTGTCCTTGTGGGGACTGAAACACAGACTACTATTTGAAAGACGATGTTTATATTCCTGTCATGAGCCTGAGAGATGGTTTCAGTTTCACAGCGGCGCTGAAGCCAAAGCGGGAGCTGGAGTCTGTTGAATAGATTCAATGTAACGTGATAATGAAACTTAACAGGTTTGTACACCAATCTCACGTCTGCATTTTTGGATTATACAACCTACAACCTACTTGCTGAATTTTTAACTTTTCTGTGACTTTACACAAACTTCCTTGAGCTGTTTTTAATATGAATATCTATACTTTTGATAACACTAGCGGTTTCAAAATCAAAGCGTCTTTCATCATTAAAATACCCTCTAATGTCCCTTTGCTCTTTTTTTCTCCCTCCTTTGCAGTAAAAAGGACGCTCTCATCTTGCTTTACTTAAAGAGTCATTTGAGATTCGTTTTGAATCCAATCACAACACGATGATTTTTTTTTTGAAGAGCCACTTCTCAGAGCATCTGTAATTAGTGCGTCTTCATACCAGCTCACGGTCAGCTACGTAATGCCAATGCCGAGCTGATTTCCAAGAATACGTAGCAAAAATGTTGATTAGCTCTAGAAAATCCTGACCTGTGAATCATCTAAAGTCAAATTAGAGACATGTTTAACATGCTGAGCTCTGTTGTTTTCTTCGGTCTGTCATAACCGCCGGCTAATAAGATCGTATTGTTTGACTTCTGTATTAAATAATAAAGCAGACAGTTTAAAGGTAAACTTGTGAAATTTTATATGAGTATCTTCTTCTTCTCCTTTTCAGATTTAGCTTAAAACAAAAATATTACAAAAGTAAATGCGTTAGTAAATATTAAAGGTTTAGATTTTAGTCTGGTGATGTTATTCTAAACACTTCCTTTAGATATTTTTTTAAATTTGAACTATATAATTTATACGCCGGCACATACATGGTAGCACAGTGGTTAAGGTGTTGGGCTGCTAATATGAAGATCAGGGTTTGATTCCCAGTACCACCGGGTTGCCACCGCTGGGCCCCGAAGCAAGTAAGTAATCCCCAATTGCTCAGGTCGAAAGCTCAGGGCTTTTCTGGTCACACAACCTTAGTCCCCCCCCTTTAGCTCTGTCTTTTCCACTAAATATAGTCTATAAAATCCCAAAAATATAACTTAAAAAAATAAAAAGCAAATATTATTTTACATTTATAGCATGTGTCCTTATCCCGAATGACTTTCATTTATCTTTTATACAACTGGGCAATTGGGAGTTAAGGGCCTTGCTTAGGGGCCCAACAGTGGTAGCCGGGTGGTGCTGGGGAATTGAACCCGGATCTTCCAGATAGCAGTCCAACACCTTCACCACTAAGCCACAACTTCCCCATATTCTCTGTTTTACCAATGAAGGACACAACATGCAATCACACACTCACACTAACCGTCTACTGTATGAGGAACACCTGTAGACCTACACAAAAGTTGCTGTTGCAAAATTTAAGAATATCGGTGAGCCAAAGTTGATAAAAGCGGTAAACATGCAGATCACTAAGTTGCCAGGTAGTTTTTAGTAACTCAGATAATGACTTTTACACTTGCAGTGAGCAGAAAAACCTTGACTCGGATGAACTGCAACCGAAGACCAACGTCCTGCAGTGGAATTATGTATACTGGGTTCCTCTTCTGTTAGAACAGCTCACAGAAATCTGGAAGTCTTTCCCAAAAAAACATCTTTTTTCGAGTTTTTATACTACACGTCAGAACTGTCGACCGGTTCCTTAAATCCCAATTGTTCCGGATTTTTATGAAGTTGATGAGTGAAGAACGTGACCTGTTTCTTTTCTTTATTGGTTTATTTTTAATTATTATGCAGACGAACTTCATTCATCGAGGTTATTTTCAAGCGCAAGCTGCTTGAATTTGACACGACCCAACCTCTTACTTGATAATTACGGGAGCTGTGAGGTATAATCTGACTAATTACAGCCTGCGGCGTTTGAAGTTTCTCACGCGCTGTGCGTGGTGTCAGGGAATTGTAGTCATGGCCTGTTCTAGCTGACAGAGGTTTCACGTTAGTAGTTATGGCATAAAACTATTTTTTATGTGCACATCTTTTCTTTGCTAAAAAAGAGAGCGTGTGCATGGACATGTGACATGGAGAATAGATTAGAATTATATCCTTTTTTTCTCGTCTGGTTTTTGTGAAGAGTTTTAAATGCGGTCACTGTTTTAGCAAATGCATATAATTGCTACATCGTCTGTTAAAATAATCCATAATGTAATGTTGATTACAATGATGACTAAAGTAGATTATTAATCATACACTCTATCTTTTTATAGTAACATTTTAGTGTCTAGGAACGTACAGCAAACTTCCTGTTGTCACTTAAATGGCAGCTACATTAACACATACAAAGCACAGTGAAGACAGTGAAGACTGGAAAAGTGGTAGCCCGGTAGTTAAAGTGTTATTTTAAGATTATGGGTTTGATCCCTAGCACCACCAAACTACTGCTGGGCCCCTGAGCAAGGCCCTTAACACTGAACCACTCAGAAAATGTAAGTCACTCTGGATAAAAAAAGTCTGCCAAATGCCAAAAATGTAAATGTAAGACTGGACCCTTGTGTTTCTGCCTTTACTCAGTCCTCCTGTCCTGTTGTGTTTCAAACAGTCAATCCGTGAGGTGACCGGTTATGTCCTGGTGGCTCTGAACCAGTTCGACTATTTGCCTCTGGAGAACCTGCGCATCATCCGCGGTGCCAAACTGTATGAAGGCCGTTACGCCCTGGCCATCTTCCTCAACTACAGACGAGATGATCACGTTGGGCTGCGCCAACTCGGCCTCAACAACCTCACCGGTACCTGTTTCTGTCATCTTCTATATTCCCTTTCTTTTCTACTTTCATCCATTGATCCATCCATCCGTCCATCCATCGATCCGTTCATCAATCCAGCCATCCATCCTCCTGACTATTCATAAATTTTGTAAGAACATAGATTTTGTGCAGTATATACTACCATCCATCTATTATATTGAATAACCATTCCTCTATTCTACCAGCCATCTATTCATCCATCCATCTCATCTATTCATTCATCCAGTCATCAATCAAATTAGTCATTATTCTGCAAAGACAATCAGGGTTATGTGAAGTCTTTCATTAATACACACATGTTAATTCATCTATCCATTTATCTATCTATCTGTCAAATGATCTGTCCCACTCTCTGTATATCTATTGATCTGTCCATCCATTTACATGTATTTACAATCCTGCCATGCTTACATACATGATACATAGAGGATATGTTCATAACACAAATATATATTTCCCTCCATTCTATCCATCCATCCATCCATCCATCCATCTATCCAGCTATCCATCTGTTAAAACAAGATGGATTATTTTATTAATCCACATGTTATGATAAGTAGTGAAAGACTTTATCCTAAAACCTGCCCAGTTCTAGTGTTGGTGTATCTTTCTGCATTTTCAACCCCAAAAAAAGAAAAGAGCCCAAAGAGCATCTTCTGTTGTCATATTGATCGATGAGCTTGGGCAAATTCCATAAAGTGTGCAATATCCCCATAAACTAGCTGTCAAATGAATGACTGAAAGACAACCATTTATTTCCTTAAAGCACACCGACACATGGGACATTAGGCCCAAAAAAGCATATGGGCCTAAACGCATGCCGGTTCTTCTTCACTGCTTTCTTGAAGGTAAGCTAGGGGGAAAATGAATTGGTACATTACCTCAATGCCACCTACAATATGCACTTTAATTTATCCTGAAAATAAATAACCTTCTACTAAATAATACGGGAAAATGAGGTAAGGAAGCTTTTTTAATATACTGCAATTCAGCACGGCGATAAAACTTCAATATTCTGCAACTAAATGACTTTATGATTTGTAGTATTTTATAAATAACTTTGCTACATTAGGACGAGATCATAAAAGCTTATATAAAAATTGTCTAAGATAATAATTTAGACTGCTTTTGAGTAAAATGTTCAAAATGTTTAGGTGGAAATTACAATTGAAATGAGTTTCTGTTATGCTGCATGTGAATCCATTTAGTCATTTATTTATCCATCCATCCATTTATCCATCCATCAATCCATTTATCATTCCATCCATCCATCCATCCATCCATCCTTCTGTCCATTCGTTAATTCTGTAAGAGCATACTGTATATTACATACAACCATCCATTTATTTATGCATCTATTATCCTGTGTATCTAGTCATCTATTATTCCATCCATCCAGCCATCCATCCATCCATCCTCCACTCCATCCATCTACCCATCCATCACCCAAATCAGTCAAAATCTTGTCAATTTTCTTAATACATGGACAAAATTAGTTTTAGTCACCACTCATACTATCCATCCATCCATCCATGCATTTAGCCATTCATCCTCCTGTCCATTCGTAAATTCTGTAAGACATACTGTAAAGTACATACAACCATCTATTTATGCATCTGTTATCCTGTGTATCCATTCATCCATCCTCCCATTCATCCATCTATCCATCCATCCATCCATCCAGTAAAAATCTACTATTTATAACTATTTTGCCTTTAAGTATCATCACTTTTATTTTTGAATAAAAAGTGTCCTCTTTCTTTCATTTCTGACTCTGAGATTTACTGTGAACTCATTTATATGCATGGTGTTGAGTTCATTAATTCACTTTTAAATAATTCAGCCTTGACTTGTACTTAAATGTTAATGAGTCTCCACCAACCTAGATGAAGCGCTTTTCCCGAATCTCCTGAAGTTGTTGATATGATACAACAAATCTTTTAGTGAATAAATATTAGTTTAGCTCGGCGGCTGGATTCATGAGGTGGATGTTAATTCATCCTGTGCAGATTGGTGTGTTTTGAACTTCCTACTGAAATATGGTAGAAAGTGCTAGGGTTATTTCCACACTGGAACATTAGCTGATGCTAATCCTACTGACCTGTTTTTTTTATATATATATATAATTGTTGTGCCAGAGATCCTGAATGGTGGTGTGTATGTGGATCAGAACAAATTCCTGTGTCACATGGACACCATTCACTGGCAGGACATCATGAGGACCCCTCACGCTGAGCTTCTGGTGGTGCCGTCCAACAACAGTGGCTACTCGTGTGAGTAAAAAACTGTGTAAAAAGTTCTGCTATGATTTGTTCTTATTTGTGGCTCTGCTTTGGTTCCTTGCGTAACAGTAGCTGAGATATGGTGAACTTCTGATAAATAAAGTGTGAAAAAACCCATCTGTTATTGATTCTCTTTACTGATATAATAGAGCAGAGTTTTTCTGGTGATCTGTGAGTGTGAGTTATAGTCTATGGGCTCCTTGACTATGTTAAAATGTTTTCACTGAATTGAAGATAGCTGGAAGTACAGGATCTGTTCTATTAGCCAGATGTTTATTGTTACTAATTCTAAGAGGCCACCAAACCGGGATTAAAAGGGTGAGTCTGGTAACCTGCATAACGAACCAAGCAAATGGTAAATGTAAAAAAAAATAGTGCAGTGCCTGCCTACGATTGGTCTGAGTGTGTGTTTGGTCCATGAGCACACTAATATCACTGGAAGTAACAAAGCAACAGAGTTTTTGCCCCCTTATTAGAGGCAACAGAGTTTTTGCCCCCTTGTTAAAGCGGATTAAGATTTCTACAATGTAAAATCCGTCGTAATCCTGTGCATCGGGTTGCGGCATTAACTAGATTGCGTCAGCTCAGATAATTAGGTTATTATGTAATAGATACATATGTGTGTGCTAGCATAACAATTACACTGTCCATACTGAGGGACTTATTTATGTTTTTTGTTGTTGATTTTAGTTTTATGGTTCTCGAAACAGCAGCAAATAAATATTTGCACCCATTTTGGAGACACTTGTAGCATTCAAAATTGAGTATGTACTTTCCCAACGTTCTATAGTCTGATTACAGGGAGTAGGAATGAAAATTGGGTGAACTTCATCCGCCATGTTGATATAGTCACATGACATACAACGTGCGATGATGTTTAATTGGAATGATGATAAACGAGTGAAATTTAACTACAAGAAAAATGTTTTTTTTTTTTCTGAAGTATTTAAAGCTACTTTGCTATTTTGGACTGTCACAAGTCATCTCTCCTTCGGGATCATGAGAAAGTAAAGTGTCCATGGTATGTGTACTGAAGATTTCGGGCGGTCGCAGTAGATCATTCAGGAATTTTACACACTGTTTTTCTCATGCTGAGGATTTGGAAACACTTCACACACTCTATAATAATATGCAGGAATCCAGAGTTTCTTTAATTACCCAGTCTTTAAATAAATTAAATTCCTAGCTATACTCCTAAAAGAAATTGTTTATATATATAACCCAATATGGTGGAACCCCAAAGGGTTGATTATGTAAAACTATTTTAAAGAGCCCAATAAGGGTTCTTTATATCCAAGTTGGAGTTAGAACCTCTTTCTTCTTCTTCTTAGTTTTGTTATTATCATGTTCAACATTAGGTAAGGAAATACGGAACATTTAGGGTTTTTTGGATTGTAATGAAACATGTGTAAACTACACTACTGTCTACATCCGTACCGAAGTGTCTCCATTATTTCAGTTTAGATGATGTGAATGTTCACACAATAAATTAGCTCTTTGATCTTTTCTAAAAATATTAATTATTAATGTGAATCACTGAGATAATGGTTTTTGATGTTTCAATATAAAAGCTACATCACTCTTAAAGGACCCACAGAGAACCGCAGGTTCTATCAGCTCAGTATAAAATCCCAATCTCATATTTTAAAGACTTTCTAATAAAGGAATAAAGGGAAATCATAAGCCGGAGCAGAGACTGGATTCGCTCTGAAGTCGTATTAAAAGCTCTTCTCGTTAGTGGACAGAACAGGGTTCTGTACTTCCTGTGTAATATTTACAGTAACAGTTTTTAATCAGCTCCGTGTATAAGGTGTTAAACGGTACTTGACATCGTTTTCACACTAAATTAATTTTGTCGTTTTTTTCTCCCTTAATTACGCCACCGTTTGTATGTAATCGACTGCCTAGTAATTACCAGGCACATTTAAAGGAGGTCTTTAGTGTAATTATTTTTAACAGACTCTGTTTTGTCAGGGAGAGGGGGTGACACACACACACACACACACACACACACACACACACACACACACATGCGATCGCACACACAGAAAGCTATTAAAACCGTCAGTGTTTTATTTTTAGCTTTCAATCTTTGTGGTTTCTCTGCACTTTTAATTTGAAGCACTGACACTGGAGACTCCTTCCATCCTCATCATGATACAATACTGATTATTTAATATTAAGGGTTTTTTTTAACAGGTAAACGTTGCCATCGTTACTGTAACGGACGATGTTGGGGTCCTCATGAGGATCAATGTCAAATCTGTGAGTATTTATTAAATTGTGTTATTTCATTGTTGAATTTTTGTGTTTGGGCAATAAAACAGCTTTTAATCTATTAAACTCAACTTGGTCACGTGATTCATAAGTAAGTAAATGAAATAATGAGTAAAATTGAATAAATGCGAATAAATTTCACATGCAGTCAAATCAGGCAAAAAAACCCCAAGCCATCAGGTTTCAATCAATAATTAGAGATTATTTTTAGAGAGTGTTTAATGATGTGCTGGATTAAGAGCTATTCTATGAGTGATGATGCAATTTTGCTAAATTAACACTAATTTTGCATTTGATTATTAAAAAAATCTGAATTATATAAATACAAAAACTTATTTTATTTACAAAAAAACTTTTTTTATATAGTCTAAATTTAGGCAACCCTCCAAAATCTGGCAACACCGAAAGCATTAGTTACGCTTAAGTTCACAAAACAGTTAGCATTTTTTCAGCTATTAGTCAGCTATATTTTAAAATATAAAATCAGGTACTGGGATCATCAGGGATGCCCCTTATTTAAATATTCAACAAAATTTTACCTTTTTTGAATATTTTTTACAACCATTTTATACTCATACACTGTCTTTTGTAGTATTTATTCAAATTTGCGTTACTACAAAAATACAAATACATAAATACAAATTTATCTGTATGTTTTTAAATGAATGATTATCTTTTCCTGATTTATTTTTTATCTGAATTTAAAGACAGCCTAAATGTAGAGAAAAATCTGGCAACCATATACAAATATTAAGTACTCACTCACATATTTGGATTTCATTAATACATATTTGTCACAGCGATTTCACTCTCTATCTCCTGTAATCGTAGCATTTATTAGCGTCTGAGTAGAAAAAATATGCTACAATAAGGGGTTAAATCACCAACAGGTTACGTCAGACTCGTTTATTGTTCTTATAACAGACAGCAAATGGAGAACGTTAATTTATTTGGCAACCCTTTTTTAAAAAATCCTGACAAGTCCATCACATCCCTGGTTGCCTTTTCTTCCCACACGCTGCCTCCTCGTGACTCCTCTGATACGTCTATTGGAGGTTCGTATCGCAGCGTGGGTGATAATTACAGAGCGACTTGCCAAGTTCAGGTTGAGAGAAGGTTCCGGATCCAGAAACATATTGATACGGTTGACACACTGTACTTAACCAGTTACAGTAATTGCAGGGAATTGTCCAGCGTACAGTAGAGAGCGACAGATCACTTTTTTCCCTAAACTTTTTATGGTTGAATAAATTAAAAATAAATTATCGGGTTCTGTTAAAGGTGCATTGGTTAAAGTTGATTTTACTTGCTAACAATTAGCTGATGGAAATATTTGAATAATTTCCACTCCGTTAACTGTGAAATAATCAACAGAAGATGCAGCTAAACACAAGGACAAGTAATGAATTAAAAGTCAGTGTTTAAACTAAAAACATTGCTATGTCTGAAGTCATGTATAAATTTGTAGTAGGGATGGACCGATTTATCAGCCACCGATATTTATCGAATGCTTTTTGATGAATTTAAAGCCATTTTCATATCAACAATACCATGAAAAGGGCTGTTAGTTTTTTTCTCGGCAAAATAATAAAATAGTTCGCAAAATAGAATTTTTACAAAGTATAGTTTATAGTCAGGCATGCGTCATGGATTGCAGTGCTTTAAATCATGTGAGTAAAAATGCAAAAGCCATGTGTGCTAAATAGGTGTATTTGGCAAAAATGTCTGCTGTCTAGACCCTTTTCAATAAATCTTTGTTTGCTGATAAACTTCTGCAGAAATATCAGAGAGGGTAGCATGTCTAGGAGTTTCAACACAACTGATTTAATTTGTCACCTGATAAAGCATTCTAAAATTAATTTTATGCTAAAAGTGGC
The DNA here is from genome assembly GCA_005784505.1 of Bagarius yarrelli. Lineage (NCBI taxonomy): Eukaryota > Metazoa > Chordata > Actinopteri > Siluriformes > Sisoridae > Bagarius > Bagarius yarrelli. The sequence continues at coordinate 153,410 of VCAZ01000246.1, forward strand.
TGGTACAATTTACAAAATTTCAGCCCAAAAGTCGTTTGGTAAAACTGATAGCTTTCAAAAAAATCCTATTGGTGCATCACCCATTCGTCTGACATTTGAGTTACTGTGCATTTCCTGACTGTTAAAAAAGTCTGTTCTATATAGTATGATTACGAGGAGTATGAATAAAATTGGGACCTAGTACATCCGCCATGTTGATATTGTCACATGGCATATGACATCACAGCACCGTGTATATATCGTTGGATGATGAGATATATATATATATATATATATATATATATATTAGATATATATATATATATATATATATATATATATATACAGTGTGTCACAGAAGTGAGTACACCCCTTACATTTCTTGTAAATATTTATTACCCACAACACCACAGCACTGGCCCATTTGGATGATGATAAACGAGTAAAAGTTAAGCACAAGGAACAATGTTTATTTCCGAAAGGATTTAAAGTTACTTTAAAGGCCTCATCACCGCTTTCTTTCCGCAATTTTGGAGTCGTTTCTCCCGAGGGATCATGGGATAGTAAATTTTTTTCAGAAGGAAGTAGTCTAAGTAGTATATCAATTAAAAATTTTTTTTCACACACTCACTTACACACATTATTACATAGTATGGCAGTATCAGATTTTGGTCAGAGCCACTGTCTTTCACTAATGCTATTAAAGCTATAAAAAAGAAAAACAGAAAATATAAACCTAAATCTATCATGTAACTTAAGTAAAAATGTTGCTGTAAATAATAAGCAGTAAATATGTTGCGTATTAATAAACAGAATCTGCAGTGTGTCTCAGTAACAAAGTGTTTATGTGTGTGTTTGTGTGTCATTAACGAAGTGTTTGGTTTATGTGTGTGTTTGTGTGTCAGTAACGAAGACGGTGTGTGCTGATCAGTGTGACAGTCGCTGTTTCAGTCCTTTCGTCAGCGACTGCTGTCACCGCGAGTGTGCTGGAGGCTGTTCAGGACCCAAACACACCGACTGCTTCGTACGTCTTCTTTCTGTAACACTGATAATATCAACATCATTGTTTTTTAATCAGGTTGTTTTTTTTGTTGCTGTTTATTTAAAAAAAATGGTAGGTAAGGATAGTAAGAACAATAATAAAAAAAATATACAGATTTCTGTTTATTTTTTACTTATATATATATATATATATATATATATATATATATATATATAATTTATTTGTTTACCTGTACAAATTAACCTGTAACAAATTAAATAAACAAAAAAATTATTTACTTCATTTGCTACATTTCTTCAACATTTTTTTTTTTTTTTTTATAATTAGTTTAATAAACCAAAAATGAAAGACATCAAATATTTTAGTAATAAAATGAAATGTGTGAATACATATTTAATATTACTTTACACTGACTTCAATAAAAAATATATATTTATATATTTTGCAGCAAAATAAATACTTGGATAAGTAAATAAACATATTTTACATTTTTAAAGTTAACTAGAACTGTTGAGCCCATGAAAGAATAGAGAATTTATAGCGTAGTGGTTAAGTAGTTGAACAGCTAACTGGAGTTAGCAAGTAATTAAGTTACCACCTGGTGTCAGGGAGCGGTGGGGACATTGGTGTCTTAGGATGGAAGATACTTTCAAACTCCACTGTCCGCTGCTGGTCCTGAAACCACGCCCACTTCATATCAACCTCTTCCTCATATCATCGTTCTGGGGAAATTTAATTAGGGAGACAAACTGTTTTGTAAATGTTTGCAATCCAGAAGTATGTGTTTATGTAAGGAAGGCATAACTAACTAGAAAACTGTAGGCTATAACGAACACTTATGACGGTAACTCGTTGAGCTCTGTTATGGGAAGGGGCCATGCTCGCTGACTCGATTTCATCATCGAGTCAGGATTTTAGCTCCGCCCATAAAAATTCAATAATGAGAACTTTTTCTAAACACATAATAAATGTTAGAAATGCTTTGCTGAAACATTTTACAAAGACTATGAACACTGTAGTACTATGAGTTAGACTATGGAGTTAGACTATGGAGTTATAGTCTAAACAGTCTAAATTCATAGTTCAGTACTACAGTGTTCATAGTCTTTGTAAAATGCTTTAGCAAAGCATTTCTAACATTTATCATGTGTTTAGAAAAAGTTCTCAGAATTGATTTTTCACAGATTTCAAATTTAAAAAATAATGTATGTTTTTTATATTGATGTTTTAAAAGCTGAGGTCCTCATTATGACCTCTTTTTTAAATACTCTAGAATCATTTATTATTCGTGTCTAAACTTGACATTAATCAGAGTCAATTATGTTGCAGGCCTGTACGAACTTTAATGACAGTGGCGCTTGTGTGACTCAGTGTCCTCAACCCTTCATCTACAATTCCACCAGTTTCCAGCTGGATCACAACCCCAATGCCAAATACACCTACGGGGCGTTCTGTGTCAAGAAATGTCCGTGTAAGTGTAATGTGTTTGTGTTTATAACCCTGCGGTGGTTAAGCGATAAACAAAGACTAAACTTGACTTAGCTTGGTTTGACTAGACTATAACCCAAACATAAACTCACCAGACAGCGGTACAGGGGACAATATCTCAGACGACAAAAGAGTTATACATACACCAAACTAAACTGGGGAACATTAACTATACAATACAAACCTGAATACAATTAGGAAACAATAATCCAATGACAAGACAAGACAACATAAACATTAAGCACATAAGCTAGAACATACACATGACATTTACAGTCTCACTGTTACGGAGGTAGTGTCCAGGGGATGGAGGTTCAGACCTGTGAAGCTCCGGCCGACCTGCACCTTGGGACAACGGGAGGCTGTGGTAACATGGAGGGCTGAAAAGTAAAACGGGGCTGATCCCAGCTTCACCTCTGTAGGACCCCCCCATATATTTATAAAAGGCTTTTGTGGTTGGACAGTCTTTGGCTTGGCCGCCATGACATAAACTGATAAAATAAATAATGATCTGTGCTTGAATTTTCCTCTAGATAACTTCGTGGTGGACCACAGCTCCTGTGTTCGAGCCTGTCCGAGCAACAAGATGGAGGTGGAGGAGAACCACATCAGGATGTGTGTCCCCTGCACAGACATATGTCCTAAAGGTGTGCAGAAAAACTGAGACAATAAAAACTGTAATAAATGTGTTTTATTTCTTTTACACCACAGCAAAATACATTAATGATTGTAATTATTTATTAATTAAAGATTTATATATTATACTCTAATTAGATTAATGCTACGGAATATTGCGGAAATCGAGCATATGTGTAATTCGACCAATCAGAAAGCATTACGTCATGGACAGGTAACATCATCGACCAGGAAGTAATGCTATATAAACACAAGTGGCAATGTGACTCAGTAAGGTCTTTTTCTTCAGCTTGTGTGTGTGTGTAAGTAAAAGAAATTATGCCAAAAAGAAAGCTAAAAATGTACACTGAGAAAAAAAGAAATTGAGAAGGAATTTGAGCAGTGTGTTTATCCACGTCAGCGATTTATTTTGGGCACAGACACACACACGCAGTGTGTTCGCTGCCAGGGGGTGGAGTATGCACAGTCGCTGCTTGAGAGCACTGACTGCGAGTATTGTGAGTGTTTACCAATGCGTGCGCCCCGCTCTTGTCTGGCAATCTGCTGTGGCTCAGCGCAGGCTGATGTCTTGGGGCTCCCAAGAGAACTTTGCAGAGTAATATGAGACGGGCCTAGCCTTATCTCCCTCCCCAACTGCTAGCTTTGTGGGCCTCGAACTGGCTACAGAAGCTTACAGAATACTTTTCCCCAGGGAGAGACCAAGCTTCAGCTTTCACCTTCTGAGGAGGTGGATGCCATGAGCATTGATAGGAGTTTTGGGAGTCGCCACCATGCTTCCCAGCATATGAGGAGCTTGTGGGGGTTATGACTAGAGCTGCGCTTAAGTTAAATAACAAGTGGGCAGCTGAAAAAAGAATTTTCATCCATGAAGTGAGCTAGACAAATGAAGGGTCTTCCATTATAAACCTTATACTGTGAGAATTTTTAGTGGCTATGGTGTGCCTTATTAAAACATAGCTACCAGGCAATGCCTGTGGCATCATCTTTGAGGGCCTCTAAGCTCTTACCAAGGTTGAGGGACCTGGACGAAGAAAGGAAGTTAGAGCTCGAATTGTACAGGGCCAGACTTATTTCCTAGTGCCACCAAAGAGACAGCAAGAGCCATTAGCTATTCCATGGCAGCTATGTAGCTTTGAGAGTCATCTGTTGCTAAGCATTTTTGGTATAGAGGAAAAGGACAAGGCCTCTTCATTATTACTACAGTTGATATTGGTGCAGTTCCAAGAGAAAATACAATCTTCAGCAAAAATACAATCTTCAGCATTCCATATGTACCTACCTCACCACTCAAAGACATGTTCTTTCATTTATCCATCCTTCCTTAGCACAGGAAGTTCCTAAGGTTTGCTATTGGGTTAAAGCATCCCAATAACAAATACCTCTCCCTGTCACCCTGCACGTTCACTAAAATTTATAGATGCTGTGCTGACTCCAAGGCATCCGCATATTAAACTACATAGAAGACTGTCTAATTTTGGCAAGGTCACATCAGCAGATGGTCCAACATCAAGATGTCACACATATCCAAAGGCTAAGAATAGTAGTCAACACAAAATAGTGTGCTCTCCCCAGCTCAGATCGTTACCTACTTAGGGGTTGTCTGGGACTGACAATAGAGGCCAGGTTGATGCAATGCTAGCGACTGCAAGGGAATTCTTATTGGGCTATCATTCACCATCACGCAGCTTCAGACACTATTTGTCCTTATGGCAGCAGCGTCCAACATAATACTATTGGACTGGACTGCTGCTCATAAGACTACAGCGGTGGCTAAAAACTAAGGGTATTAAGGGTATTAAGGATAAAACCTGGGCAATTTACTTAGCAAAATGCAAGGTTTCGCGACGATGCCTTTTAGTCTTAGATAGATGAAGGGATTTGTTCCTGGTGCAAGGTCTGCAACTGGGGGTAGTCTGTCATCATGTAACACCTATGACAGATGCCTCCTTCACAGGCTGGGAAACAAGATAGAGTTGCGGAAAAGCTGTGGAACGATATTTATCTTTCCTGGCACATAAATTGCCTAGAGATGCTATACATATCTAAACAGCTGGCATGTATTACCATGCACAGACAACATATCGGCGGTTGCTTATATCAACCACCAAAGGGGAGCCAGATTGTTTAGTGAAATTATAGAAAATGTTGCATGTTGGGAGCAGTGTATATCCCTGTGTCCTTGAATCAGGAACAGACATCCTGGCAAGGCAGGGGCTGGGGCTCAGGGAATAGAGACTCCAACCAGAAGTGGTGGCGCACTTATGGAAATGGCTTGGCCAAGCTTGGTTCCCGAACCTGGTGTCTCTCCTGGTCGGCCATCCTATACAGGTAATCATAAGGAGCGACCTCCTCTTACAAGCAGGAGGAGTCTTAGTGCACCCCTACCTGTAATTATGAAAACTGTGGGCACAGCTCCTAAAGGGGCACAGCTTCTAGCAGAAGGTCTTTTGACTGAAGTTGAGCTCATAATCTAGTATAGAGCTCCAACTACAAGGAAATTTGTTTAAATTCCGGCAAAAATGGATCTCTACAGGGCCAACACTGTCCATCCTGAATGTATATGTAGCAGCCTTAGCTGCTTTCCATGCCCCTGTGGGTGGCAAATCAGTGATCAGGGACCCACTAGTATTGAGGTTTCTTCGTATCACAAGAAGGCATAGGCCTGCATGACAACTAAGATTTTAGTCATGGAGTCGGGTTAAATTGTTGAAGAGACTAACTAAACCCGCCAATAAAGCAGCCATTGAAGAGACAATGAGCATATGGCTCTTGCTATTGGGAGTACCACTACCAGACATTTGTAAGGCTGTGGGACGGGCTACCCCGTATACATTTGTCCGGTTTTACAATCTTAACCTAGCCACAATTTCTAAGTCCAGGGTTCTTGTATCACACAGTCCCCACTGGAACATTAATTTGTTGCTATGTTGACATGGGTGTTGACACAGCTTGAGTTCCTAAAAGGGGAATGTCTCTAGGTTATGTATTTAAGCATGGTTCACCGAGGGAACAAAATGCTGCATTGGCTACCATACCAAGGCGCACTGCCACTCGTGTTTATATAGCGTTACTTCCTGGTAGATGATGTCACCCACTTTCATAACAAAATATTGAATTTTTTTTTACAAAAATCTACAAAAATAAGTGATTGTTCATTTATTCATTTTTCCTTGTTTGACCGTTTCTTAGTTTGTTTTTTTTAAATTTCTTTCTTTTTTTGCCTGTTATAGTTTTACCCTTTAATATTTTAGTTTTTATACTTCTTCGACATTAACTAAATCCTTCCTCAGGCGAAACAGTTTAAAAGTTTAGTTAAGTTTTAGACTGGGTTGTTTTGTGTGTATGTGTGTATTCAAGTGTGTGATGGAATCGGGACGGGCAGTTTACACACGGCACAGACCGTCGATTCCAGCAACATCAACAAGTTTATCAACTGCACCAAAATCAACGGCAACCTGATTTTCCTCGTCACTGGAATTAAAGGGTGAGGAATGTGTTCGTCTCTTTTCTGAAAAACATTTACTAAATCATATATATTATTTATTAATAAAAGTGGGTGTACATTTTTTTAAATTCCACATCTTATTTTTCTTAATTTTAAACAAATTTGATCAAGGATGTTCCACAGGCCGTAGGTGTTTTATCCAAATGCTTTGTTTGATCTTGATGCTGGATAAAACCCCAAAATACAACAATTAATTGATTTGTTTGTGTTTGAGACTTTGCTGTGTTTTTGTGTTTATTGTTTAGCCCTTTTGGCTTTTTGTTTGTTTGTTTTTTTTGTTTTGATGTGTTTTCTAAATTTCTGTTTAGTTTTTCTTTGCTGATTTTATTTTTTGGGTTAGGGGTTAGGGTTAGGGTTAGGAGTAAGGGTTAGGGTTAGGAGTAAGGGTTAGGGTTAGGGTTAGGAGTAAGGGTTAGGGTTAGGAGTAAGGGTTAGGGTTAGGGTTAGGGTTAGGGTTAGGGTTAGGGTTAGGGTTATGGTTAACCCTATTCAGTTGATGAGTTTTCGATGTTGTTTTTCTGTTGTGCTTTAAATTTGTTTGCAATGTTTTAATTGTTTGTAATTTCTTGTGTTTATACTTTTGTTAGGTTTCTATTTTGTTTTTTCTTTACTGTGTTTTTAGTTTGTTGGGTTTTTGGTTTGTTAGCTTTTGTGTTTTACTCTGATTGAATTTACACATAATGTTGTGATTTTGTTATCTTTTCTCTCCCGTCATGGCAGAGACATGTATCACGGGATCGCAGCTCTGGACCCCGAACGCCTGAGCGTCTTCCGCACCGTCCGAGAGATTACAGGTGAGCTCAACACCCACACAAACACACAATACAGTTCCATAACCATGTTCACTGCAAAATAATTGAATTTAGGAGCATTTTAAAGGGTGTGATATGACAACATAAGTTTTGCCTTTATACTTTTTTACGTTACTTTGGTGTTTTAAGCTTTGTTGTGTTTCTGGTTTACAGGTTGTAGATTTAGTTTTGTTGGTTTTTGCTGTTGTGGTGTTTCCTTGTAAGAGCTATGTGTTGCTATATCCTGTTAGGCCACCAGAGGGCAACCAGTACAGGGTTGTCAGGGACTCTGTTTCAGTTATCCAGTGTTCTGTGTGTCACATGCTCATCTCTTGTTGTGTTGCTTTTATGGGTTTTTGCTTTGTGTTTATTTGTAACGTTTCTTTCGGTTTATGTCAGTTTGTGGGTTTTATATTTTGTATGTGAGGTGTATGTTTTTTTTCTGTATTTTTGTCTACGTTAACATCCCATTAGTGACAATCAGGTTTTTTTTTGTGTTGTTTTTGGATTTATTGTTTTTTAAAAGTTTTGTTTTAGTGTTTTTAAGATTTGCTATACTGTCGGTTTGGTTTTGGGGTTTTTTTTGTTTGGTATTTTAAATTTATTTTTTAATACAATTTTATTCAGCTTTGTTTTAATTCATTTTTTAGGGCTGTTGTCGATTTTTTTTTATCGTTTTGCTGTAATGTTTTTAAATTGTTTTAATGTTATTTACATGTTTTTCGTTTATAGTTTTTGTTTTGTTTTGTGTGGTAAGATTATAATTTTTTATTTGCTGTATCAATGTTGGTTTCATTCATATTTTTTAAAAATATTACTTTTATTTCTATAACTTTGTTTGTTTGTTTATTTATTTATTCATTTTTGGATGTTCTGTAGAGTTGTGGGTCAATTTGTATTGTTTATTTTCCGGGTTTTTGTGTGTTTGTTTTTTGGTATGCTGTAATGTTGTGTTTCAGGTTTCTTGTTATGGTGTTGGTGTCGTTGCTACATTTCTGATTTTCTTTTTATGTTGTTAAAAATTTTTGTTTTATATTGTGTTGTGTTTTTCGTTTTTTTGCTGGTCTGCTTGGTAAATGTCGGTCAGCCATTGGTTATAGTGTGATTTTGGTTGCTGTTGTGAGGAAACAAAAGTAAACATCACAAGCATTTATAAGGCTTTGATTAAAAAAAAAAATTATCTGTTGTCTTTCTATGACTTGATACTTAATAGCCTGGCGGTTTGTGTGGTTTAGGAGTCAGATGGTTCAGTTGAGAGCGTTAGATGGGATCTCTAACCCTCGAGTGACTCAGCGGCAGGTTTTATTGGTGAAGGGAAGACATTTCTTTTAAATATGACAGGAAATAGGTGTCCGGAGTGCATTAAAGGAAGGCAGTGAGAACTCCTACTGCCAGAATTTTTAGATGTATTGCAGTCTGGAGAGTTAGAAAAAACGTCGAAAGCGATGTAATTATAAAAGGCTCTGTAAAACTGAGCGTGATGTCGTACCAAATGACTTGATTAAACGGAGCAACAAACGAAACAATAAAGTGAAGTCTCATATTAAAGCTTTCTGTCACTTCGAACCCCAGCCGTGGCACCGCTAACAGCTAATATCATCAAACGCTACTTTCGTAATGCTCGAGCTGACACACAGCAAGAGCCACCAGACTTTATTTTTAACTCCCTTTTAACTCCATCAGTTTTTCTATTTCTAAGTGTCTTTGTGTAGAAAAAACACCCACAAAGGCTTAAATATCATCTTCAGGCTTTTACTGTAGTTTTCTGTATATGATTTTATAAAATTAACGACCTTTTCTGCCCGCATCGTCAATATAGTTTTTCAAGACACTTTAAAATATATTTGTATAAAAATATTTAAAATGTCTAAGAAACTAAATCGACGATCCTGACAGGTAAAGTTGTTTTTTTTTGTTTTTCTTTTTGATATTTTTCTTTTAAGGTTTAGATTAAAATCAATTATACAAAATCTGAAATAAAATGTAGAGTTTTAAACGTTTATTTAAGATCAATTTATTTGTTTAAATAATCAACACATATTTTCAGCAGAGTTTTAACCAGCCCTGTTGAATTCTCATCTCTGATTGGTCAGTTTAGAAAGCATGTTAAGAACAAAATAAAAATAAATGTACAATCTTTTTTATTTTCATAAGGAGACAATCGTGTGATTGTTTTATAGAAAAAAAAACCCTTAAGATAAGATGGTTTGGGATCAATTGTAAAAAAAGTGTTAAAATTAATCATAGCTGGGTTTTTTTTTTGGCATAAATTTAATGTGAATATAAAATGATAAAAAAAAAACTAATTGCAGAAACAGAACAGTAGAACAATAACCGTACTAACCGCCTGCAGGAACAGTACAGTAGAACAATAACCGAGTGCAGGAACAGTACAGTAGAACAGTAAAACAATAACGTAACCGAGTAGAACCAGAGAACAGTACAGTAGAACAGGAACAGTACAGTAGAACAATAACCGAGTGCAGGAACAGTACAGTAGAACAGTAACCGAGTGCAGGAACAGTACAGTAGAACAGTAACCGAGTGCAGGAACAGTACAGTAGAACAATAACCGAGTGCAAGGAACAGTACAGTAGAACAATAACCGAGTGCAGGAACAGTCACAGTAAACAATAACCGACTGCAGGAACAGTACAGTAGAACAATAACAGTAACCGAGTGCAGGAACAGTACAGTAGAACAGTAACCGACTGCAGAAACAGTACAGTGAACAGTAGAAACAGTAACCGACTGCAGGAACAGTACAGTAGAACAGTAACCGACAGGAAGTACAGTGCAGGAAACAGTACAGTAGAACAGTAACGAACAGTAACGACAGTGCAGGAACAGTACAGTAGAACAGTAACCGAGTGCAGGAACAGTACAGTAGAACAGTAACCGAGTGCAGGAACAGTACAGTAGAACAGTAACCGAGTGCAGGAACAGTACAGTAGAACAGTAACCGACTGCAGAAACAGTGCAGTAGAACAGTAACCGAGTGCAGGAACAGTACAGTAGAACAGTAACCGAGTGCAGGAACAGTACAGTAGAACAATAACCGACTGCAGGAACAGTACAGTAGAACAGTACCGACTAACCGAGAACAGTGCAGGACACAGTACAGTAGAACAGTAACATACCGACTGCAGGAACAGTACAGTAGAACAATAACCGACTGCAGGAACAGTACAGTAGAACAAACTGCAAAACAGTAACCGAGTGCAGGAACAGTACAGTAGAAACAGTAACAGTACAGTAGAACACATAACCGACTGCAGGAACAGTACAGTAGAACAGTAACCGACTGCAGGAACAGTACAGTAGAACAGTAACCGACTGCAGGAACAGTACAGTAGAACAGTAACCGACTGCAGGAACAGTACAGTAGAACAGTAACCGACTGCAGAAACAGTACAGTAGAACAGTAACCGACTGCAGGAACAGTACAGTAGAACAGTAACCGACTGCAGGAAACAGTACAGTAGAACAGTAACCGAGTGCAGGAACAGTACAGTAGAACAGTAACTACATCATGGATTGTTTAATTCTAACAACAGAAACAGTGTGCTTGAACAGTGATGTTTCTCTTCCGGTTTCAGGATATTTGAATATCCAGTCATGGCCGGAAAACATGACGGATTTCAGCGTTTTTTCGAACCTTGCTACAATTGGAGGAAGAACGCTCTATAGGTAAGACACTTCCATACATACTGTACGTGCGTGTGTGTGTGTGTGTGTAAGCTTGTGTTCTTATGCTTCTGATATATTTAATAAAAAGGTAAACTTTTGCTTAGAACTTAAAAAAGATATATAAATATATTACTAAATCCTCCAACCAACAGAGGGAACCCCTCTACTGAATATTATTGATTTTGCACACCTCCACACCTCCAACTATGCAACCACTTCTGCTTGTGGTGGCTTAGTGGTCAAGGTGTTGGATTGATACCAGCAAGACCGGGGTTCGATTCCAAGCACCACCAAGCCACCACTGTGGGCCTAAGCAAGTTCCTTAACCCCCAATTGCTCAGTTGTGTAATTGAGATAAATATAAGTCTCCCTGGATAAGGACGTCTGTTAAATGCTGTAAATGTTTTGCCTTTATTGAGTGGATAATGCAGTAAGCAAAGAGAAAGGGAGAAAGAACGAGGGATAGGGGAATGGGAATTGGGATGCCTGGAGCACAATAGAGTCATATATGTTGACAAGCTACTGACTAGGAAGACTCGAGTACCAAGACCTTTAGACGGTCTGGTAACCTTGTCCGCTTTATATAGTTGAAAGACCGACCCAAGCGGAGATATGACTGACGGCTAAAGCAACCAATGACATTTCATTTTGTGCCATGTAACTTTTAGGGGCATCACTAAGTGCATCAAGCAAAACACCTGAAAGTCTTTTAAACAGTCTGTACAGTAAATCTGGCATAATTTTAGAAATCCAGCATTTAATCGATATTGATTGATGCTTATTGCCATTAATGTAAACACAACCGCTTACTTCTTTAGACGGCTTTGGCTTGACTCCAGACGGACTGTAAAACAACGCAACACACACACATCTCCCGGAAATCCTGCACAGTTCCATCAACATTTACAAATCGATTTTTGACATTTGTGAATTCATTAACAATCGTCCAGGTTCCGTGTCACAGTACATCAAAGACTCACATTTTTCCCTTCACTCCTGGGGGACAAGCAGCTTCTGTTTATATTGGCTTATTTTCATGATTCCTGCTTGTTATTTTGGACTGCCAGTTGAACGATTATGGGTTCAGTTCTCAGCACCATCAAACTGCCACTGCTGGGGTCCCTAAGCAAGGCCCTTAAAAAATTTAATAAACGTAAGTCACTCTGGATAAAGGGCGTCTGATGAATTGCAGAAATGTTACTGCTTTAGATTGTTGGTCTGATCGGATTGTTTATTGGTTTTAGCTAAGTCTTGCTAACATTTTTTCTTTTATCTAAACATTTAATAAATTAAATTAATTATTTGTGTCTGTTTCCAATCGCAACTGAGCGTTAATTCAGTGAGAACAGAAACTAACACGTTTGATATATTATACCGACTATAAACAAAAAAAACATTTTTTTTTTTTTTTTTTACATTTACACACACTTCACTTTGCCATTAATACTGTATATAAACACACACTTCTCTAAAACTCAATTCCAACCCACTTTTGGAATCGGCTCAGAAAACGAGAGAATAAATGAAGGTCATTCGAGGATCTTATAGACTGAAAATCTGCGCTAATTAAACGCAGCATTAAGATTAGCGCAGATTTTCAGTCTATAAGATCCTCGAATGACCTTTTTACACTGTGTGTAAATTTTTATAATTGCTTTTATTTATAAATGATTCATACGATTCAGATCCATAATTTTTTTTTAATTACTTTTTGTACTATAAACAATTTGTCGTGAAAAATCTGGGGCAACACAGTATGTTCTCCCTGTGCTTGTGTGTGTATTCACTCCGGGTTCTCCGGTTTCCTCCTACAGTCCAAAAACATGTATGTTAGATTGATTATTGCTTCTAAATTGTTCATAGGAGTGAGTGTGAGTGTGTGGTCCTGTGATGGACTGGTGACCTGTCCAGGGTGTCCAGACGGCTAGACTCCTAGACTCCAGCAGATCCCCGTGACCCCAAATTAGAAAATAAGCCAGTATAGAAGATGAATAAATAAATGAATGAATGAATAAAAAATCTATTTGTACCCAAATTCCACTTCTGCCTACTGTTCACCCCCGAAATGTTTTCTGTGATTAAAACAACAGTTTTAGTGCTTTTTTTTCTATTTAAGTCTCTTTGTTTGTTTGTCTAGTTTACTAAAAGTACATTTCTGTTTCAAGAAAACTTTTTTTTCCCTTTCTTAAAATTAAAAATTATTAAATATAATTTAATTTCTCATCATCAGAAATTATTTTTAATCTGTTTTTATCTCTTTATTTCAAATAATAAATTAATTTGAAATTTATTTATATAAACCCGATATTTCCTAAGCAGATTTTCCTTCAATATCAGCAGAAGAATTTATTTCACACACTTTTGCTCCAGCCTGTTGTTTTCCTCCCTTTAGTGGAATCTCTCTGTTGATCCTGAAGCAGCGTTGGATCAGGTCCCTGAGCTTCCAGTCTCTGCAGGAGATCAGCGCCGGGAACGTCTACATCAGCAACAACAGCCAGCTGTGTTTCTACCACATGCTGAACTGGACACAGATTTTTTCCGCTCAGGCGGACAGCGAGCGCTGCTGAGCAACAACAAGGAGACGCAACAGTGCGGTGAGTCGAGTTTGAGTCACTTTCAACGTCAGCAGGAGCAGGAACGAGAACATCTTTTATTGTTGGTTTTGTTTTAGTGGAACATCTGTATCTAAAATCTACTACTGCTAATAATAATAAGATAAGAACGAATGTACATAGGGTATTTCTATTAGTGGCGGGCCTTGCATTTGGTAGCTTAATTATAGAAACTATCAATACTAAGCAAACACACAATATAACACGACGTGGAATTACAGACAGAGAGACATTTCACATATTAAGGATAAAAATCAATTTTTACTAATGCAAGAAAAAATAACTCCAAACCTCTACGCTACAACCACAACTGTACCACATACAACATCTGGAACAGTTCAGAATCAATATTTACAGCAAATCTATCAGATATTTAAAGGCTGTAAGTCAGCGTTACCGGTCGGCGGCGCTGGTCTGGGAGTGGGGAATAAACTCTTTCCCGCGCTGAGACAAGCTAGTTATCTTCAGAGTACCGAACTCTCAGCACATCTACAACTTTTCCAGAAAAATCAAACGTATCAAAACGTATTTTTAACTCGGAGACCAAGTTAATTTTTTGTCCGTCAGCCATTGTGGGTGTAAAAATTCTATTTTACCTGTACAGACAAGTTTCACTAGTTGAACTGGGCTGTAACAGTTTTACTCTGATCAACCAATCATAGGACGGAAAAATGCTGACGTCATCGGGGGCCAGTTAGCAGACCCTAAAAGGTGAATTTGAAATCTGATTGGTTGCAGAAACAGCGTTTAATAATATTACTCAATGATCAATCTGCCACTGCTAATATAGTGTAAGTTCCACGGTCAGTTCCACGCTACTGATTCTGAAGGCAGATTAGATTAACATGGCAACACATAAAAAATAAAATCTGATTGGACAAAAAAATCTAACATCCACATACACGTACTGGAAGCAGTGCAGCGAGAGAAACTTTACAAAATGAAGAGAATAAACTGTTGGAATAAATTAATACAATTTAATGGAACTAATATTAGAATTTAGGTTGTAAATGGAGGTCAGTGGTTCTGATAGTGTTTAGAACAGCAGAGAACCACTGACTGACCCGGACTGCAGTTGAAGTTCATCATCAGGTTCATAATTAAACACATTATATATCAGATACGTGGAAAAACCAGCACAACCTTCTAGAATGGCTCCACTGCAATACCAGACGGCTCCACTGGGGGGCTCTGTTGGAACTCAGTCCACAGCACAAAGTGATGAGAAGCAATAAAAGTGGACAGCAAAATGTTTACTGTAACCTATCCGGTGGATCCTCCAGATTCCTCAACAGTGATTTCAGGAGAGACTCTGGGATCCTTTTTTTTATTAGATGTTTATAATCGTTTAATTTACTGTGTTTATTCTTCAGCGATGGAGAGGAAAATAAATGAAATGATTGGAGAATTTTATTATAAGAAAGGATGAATTTTGTTTAAAATCCACCGGACAGTTTAAACCCAGAGTCAATTTTACACCAAACTTTTCCTTGTTCTGTGTACAAAAACCTGTGGATTAAACCAATAACCTCAATACACACACACACACACAAACATGCACACACACACACTCAGCTGTCAGCGTGAGGAGTTTGGGATAAAGACGTTATTGACTTCAGTGACAGCGCTGAGCTCCGAACTGTCTTATTAGTGTAGTAGTGTGTATTCATCTGTCACTCTGTGTGTGTCTGTGTGTGTGTGTGTGTGTGTGTGTGTGTGTAATATTCTTTTGGCTCTCAGTCTGGAGAAATTAAACAAATAAATTATAATTAAATCAAACCTTAAATAGTTTATCCTAAATAATGAATAAAAAAATCTTTCTTTCTTTCTTTCTTTTTTTTTCTTTCTTTCTTTCTTTCTTTCTTTCTTTCTTTCTTTCTTTCTTTCTTTCTTGTTTCTGATATCAGTGTGTATGTGTGTGTTTGTGTGTGTGTTTTACAGTGAAAGAGCAGCGTGTGTGTGATCAGCTGTGTTCTGAAGCAGGATGTTGGGGTCCCGGTCCTAAACAGTGTGTGTCCTGTAGATTCTACAGTCGTGGAAAAACGTGTGTGAAGTCCTGTAACCTCTACCACGGGTCAGTGTGTATGTGTGTGTGTGTGTGTGTGTGTGTGTGTGTGTGTGTGTGTGTGTGTGTGTGTGTCTGTGCTATATGAATATCTGTTCTCTGTGTTTCAGAGATGTTCGGGAGTTCATCAACGGCTCTGTGTGTGTGGAATGTGACCACCAGTGTGAGAAAGCTGGGGATAAAACACTGACCTGTCACGGACCAGTAAGAATGAAGCGTTATCACTTCTTTACCTAATTAATTAATTAAAATAAGGGTTTTTTTTTAGGTCATTAAAGCAACAGCGGTTTTTATTTTTCTTTAAAATGAAAGTTTAATATTTTAACTTTTGTGTAAAATGTATAACTAACTTTTCTGTCTCTGCATTTATTAAACTGGACGTCACATGGTATTTTTTTTTATGATCTGGAATTACAGCAGGTCCCTGATTGGTTCATAAATGACCAATTACAATCAACTTAAATGATAATGAAACAAACTGATTTGGTTTGAATGGAATTCTTTTACTGATGTTACGTCCCACAATCCACTGCAACAGAACAGTTTTGATTACTGAAGCAGATTTGGGGTATTAAATGGTTAACATTTAGAAACACACCCAGAATGAACACTGTGGCTTTACAACTCAGCAGAATGTTGTTATAGGTGCTGCTGTTGTGTTACTGATTTTCCTGCTCTAATGAGGCATTTTATTCCTCGGAACCCGCTGCAATTTTACGTGTCGCTTTTTATCGGTTTTCCCTCACCATCTCTCCCTTTTTCTCTCTCTTTCCTCTCTCTCTCTCTCTCTCCCTCTCTCTTTCTCTCTCCTTCTCTTTCTCCCTCTCTCCCTTTCTCTCTGTTTCTCTCTTCTTTCTTTCTCTCTCTCTCTCGTCTTCTCTCTCTCTCTCTCTCTTTCTCTCTCTCTCTCTCTCTCTTTCTCTCTCTGTTTCTCTTTCTTTCTCTCTCTCTCTCTCTCTCTCTCTCTCTCTCTCTTTTTCTCTCTCTCTCCTCTCTCTCTCTCTCTCTCTCTCTCTCTCTTTCTCCTTCTCTCTCTCTCTCATCTCTCCGCCTCTCTCTCTTTCTCCTCTCTCCTCTCTCTCTCTCTCCTCTCTCCCTCCTCTCTCTCCTCTCTCTCTCTCTCTCTCCTTCTCTCTCTCTCTCCTCTCTCTCTCCCCCCCCCTCTTTCTCTCTCGCCTCTCTCTCTCTGGTCCTCTTCTCTTTCTTTCTCTCTCTCTCTCTCTCTCTTCTTTCTCTCCTCTTCTCTCTCTTTTCTCTTCTCTCTCTCTCTCTTCTCTCCTCTCTCCTTTCTCCGATCTCCCTCTCTCTCCTCTTCTCTCTCCCTCTCCCTCTTCTCTCTCTCTTTCTTTCTTTCCTTTCTTTCCCTCTCTCCTCTCTTCTCTCTTCTCCCCTTGTTTTCTCTCTCTCTCTCTCTCTCTCCTCCCTCCTCCCCTCTCTCTCTTTCTCCTTTCTCTCTTCTCTTCTCCTCTACTCTCCTAGCTCTCGGGGTTTCTCTCTCTGTGTGTCGAAAAAACGTCGCTCGTTTGGTCAAAACGTCTCTCTTATCTCCCTTTCTTCTCTCTCTCGGTCTCTCAGTTCTCTCACTCTCTCTCTCCTTCCCTAAGATCGTTTTAATTCTCTTTCTCTTCTCGGTCTTCTCTCGTTTCGTCTCTCTCATCTCTTCTCTCTCTCTTTCCTCTCTCGTACTCCGCCTCTCTGTCTTCCCCTCTCTTTTCTCATCTCTACTCTTCTCTCTCTCCCTTCCTCTGCTCCCTTCTCCCTTCCTCTCTTTTTCCTCCTTTCTCTTTCTTCTCTCTTCTCCTCTCTCTCTTTCACTCTCTCTCTTTTCCCCCCTCTCCTCGCCCTCCCTCTCTCTCCTCTCCTCTCTCTACTCTCTCTCTTTCTCCATCTCTCCCTCTTCTCCATCTCTTTCTCTCTCTCTCTCTTTCTCTCTCTGTTTCTCTCTCTTTCTCTCTCTCCTCTCTCATCGTGTTCTCTCTTTCTCTCCATCTTACTCCGTTCTCTTTCCTTTTTTTTTCTTTTTTTTCTCTGTTCTCTCCCCCTTCCCCCTCTCTTTCTTCTTCTCTTTCTCTCTTCTCTTTTCCTCATGCTTTCACTCGACTGATGACTGACCGACTGTGGAAACGTCTCTCTCTCCCCTCCCTCCTCTTCTCTCCCTTCTTCTCTCTCTTTCTCTCTCTCTTTCTTTCTTCTCTCTCTCTCTCTCTCTTTCTCTCTCTCTCTCTCTTTCTCTCCAGGGGCCGGATCATTGCACGAAGTGTGTTCATCTTAAAGATGGACCGAACTGTGTGGAGAAATGTCCGAACGGCCTGCAAGGAGCCGAGAGCTTCATTTTTAAATACGCAGAGGCCAACAACGAGTGCCGGCCCTGCCACCCCAACTGCACCCAGGGGTAACTACTGTAACTGTGGCTTTATTACTAAAATAATTTATAGTCATTATTAAGGCTTTCTTACAGAAAGATTTAAAACAAGTCAATTAAAAAAAAAAGTAGTTTGGGTTAATTGGTGATTAATTTGTTCATTGATTGATTAAATTATCAATTCTGATTTAATTTGATGATTGATTAATTGGTTATTTTTTTAGTTGATTAACTCATTAATTTGTTAATCAATTGTTGGTTAATTGGTTGATTAATTGATTGATTCATTAGTTGGTTGATTGATTGATTGATTAATAAATAAATATCTTTTTAGGTGCACTGGATCCCACATCCAGGACTGCATTGGATTCCTGGACAGGTGCGATGCATCTCAGACATTACTGTGCAAACCGTTTATGATAACAGCACATGGAATAGTTCTACTTCCTGTCAACATGCACTTCTTTTTTAGCCTTTCTGTTTGCATCTTACCAAATACCATGTGACCACGTCTGTGGCTTTGTGTGTGTTCTCAAAACTTATTGATTGATTCATTGATTGGTTGATTTTTTAGTACTCCACTGATCATAGCTGGAATGATAGTTGGGCTCTTTGTGGTGGTCATTATTGCCCTCGGTGTGGCCATTTACCTTAGACGCAGTAGAATCAAAAAGAAAAGAGCTCTGCGTCGCTTCCTGGACACTGAGGTGAGACGAGGAGTGACAGTCCTCTGAGTTTTCTGATTGTAATTGTAATAACTAATCTGGGATCTGTTTTGTGTGTGTATTTGATGTATAGTACATGTCAGTGTGTTAGTTTAATTGACCTGTGTGTTGATCAGCTCCTGGAGCCTCTTACTGCACTGGAGGTGCACTGAATCAGGCTCAGTTACGCTTACTGAAGGAAACCGAACTTAAAAGGGTTAAAATCCTGGGATCAGGAAACTTCGGGACTGTCTTCAAGGTAAATACGCCATGTGTATTTGTTTATACACATTTAGTTTATGCTATATGTTAATGGTTCTCTTTAATTATTCATGTGTCAATATTTTCTTTTATCAGGGCGTTTGGATACCTGAAGGTGAGAGTGTAAAAATCCCAGTGGCTGTAAAAGTCCTCAGTGAAACTTCAGGACCGAAAGCCAACGCAAAGTTTATGGATGTGAGTTAATCACATTTGATGCCAGTGATTTTGATTTGAAGCTGCCCGTCATGAAAAAGCCAAATTCTTCCTTACCGCTGCTTCAATTACAATATTTTATATACTTTGATGATAAATTTTACCAGCCTTGGATAATAAAATAGTTTGTTTTTAATTCAAATATTATTTTGCATAGGAATTTATTTTTAACTGAACAATTTGCTTATATATTTAGATTTTATTCCTATTCTGTAGATTTCTCTATTTAAAAAATGGCTCCATCCCATGTGTTTCACCATGAACCATTTAGGCTCTTAAGTGGTCTTTGATGCAGTTGTAATTTGCAGACAGCAGGGGGTGCTAAAAATTACCAAATGCTCATTTAATACATACATAATTCATCATTTAGCACGTCAGCCTGTGTATTGGGAAAATGTAAATATAAAGTCATTAGTATCACATTTAACCACATTCTGTCAACTGGTGTAAGTGTGAACAGTTCAGCGGAATGAGCCGAACATGCACACACACACAGACACATACTGTGTCTGTTTGATATTGTGTGCTGTAACGCAAACAAGAATGCAATTATCAGATCCTATATATTTAGATACAGTATACTGAACGCATTCACATTAATACATTCTGGCTAACAAGACAGTTAAAGAGGCTAATTACAGAAAATAACTATTAACAATATTCAGATAATCAATAACTGTCTATTCAAAATACAAAAAAGATTAAATCTTTAAGGTTGCAGGTGCTTCTTGTACTTCTAAAACACACTTTAGAACGTAAACCGGGAATTGATATACTGTACCGTAATGAACTGCTGTTGAATTTTTTACCTTGCACCCCCTTTGTGGTTATTTGGATTTGTTTTGGTTTCATGACCGTGACCATACAATTCTTCTCAACAGATGGTGCTATTGATGTCCAGCATGGATCACCCTCATGTAGTAAGATTGCTTGGGGTGTGTATGAGCCCGAGTATACAGTTAGTGACCCAGCTTATGCCCTATGGTTGTCTACTGGACTATGTTACTGAGCAAAAGGACAACATCGGCTCTCAGCTACTGCTCAACTGGTGTGTTCAGATTGCCAAGGTAAGACTTCTCTGAATGGTACATAGTCTTGAGTTGATTTGTTGGAAATGTGTGGCAGATCACTTGAAATGTTTATATAGGTATTGAACAAAAGTCTAAGGTTTAGAGTTCCGAGTGGACCAAAAAGGTTTCTGAATGTTTCCACGCATTACTTTTTTTTTTTTTAAAGGATGGGGACCTCAGAAAGTTCTTTATTTTACACCAATGAGCAAGGTGTAAACATATAGTAAAGTTAAGGTTGTGAGTACAGGTAGCGGAAAAAGCTTTCTACACAGTGTAGATAGGCTTACTTCTAGCTATAGGGTAAGGATCTTAACTTTCAAGAATTAGAGTCGAAAGGTGATTTGCACTTTTTCCAAGTTAAGAGGAGCCCATTTTGAAGTAGGCATAGGGATCCCCCAGGAGAAGCTGGAATCTTTTGTTTGGAATATAAAAGTCTGGACTGACCTATGCAGCTTGCTGCCACTGCAGCCCCCATGGGGGAAAGGCAAAAGGAAGTGCGTGCTTAGGTCCAGATGGTGTTCATCCTCAGCTAGACAGTATGCTTGAAGAAACCTGTGAATAGATATGTTGCTATCTTCATTTTTTATGTTGGCTGCAAATATTTTTTGATCAATGTCTTTGTAGTTATTGGCTATGGTGCCTATCCTGTCCTTACCAAAACATCCAGCTGGGACTGAGTAGGCACCAGCTGTCAAAACACAAGCAGCTACTGGACAAGCTTCTATTGTCATGGCAAAATACCATACTGTCCACATCAGGGTCCAGTCCTAGCGGCAAGTCGTTGAAATTACAATTTATATGTCCAACGTACACCGTGATACAGACCAAGTCAGTGTACTGCCCGCAATTAGAGACCAAGTACCTTACTGTTTGCAATTAGGAATTGCATCAGACAAAAGTGCTTTATTAGCTGGCAAAGATTGTCAACCACCTTTCAAGGAAGTTCTAGAGCTTATGAAACTTCTTCTCTTCCTTGAAGTTCTATCAGATTTTGACTGCCTGCTTTGAATGAAGGAAGGAAGATATTGTATTATTGGTTTATAAACAGTGGCACTACTGATACTTTAATTCTGCCATAATTTCCAAATCATAGTTGTTACTAGATACAAAATTACTTTGCCTATTAACAGGGTATGATGTACTTGGAGGAAAGGAGGCTGGTTCACAGAAACCTGGCTGCTCGTAATGTTTTGGTTAGATCTCCAAACCATATCAAGATTACTGACTTTGGGCTTGTTCACCTCCTGGATGCTGATGAGAAGCCGTATAATGCAGATGGAAACAAGGTCAGACTCGAGGAAAAGAAAGTTCTAGTTCACTTGAAAAGATTTACTAATTCAACATGTTACTCTACTTGCATGTTAATTTTCTTTCTTTTTATGCTGATGTCCATCAAGTGGATGGCACTGGAGTGCATTCAATATAGAAAATTTACACACCAGAGTGATGTATGGAGCTATGGTAAGAGAGTACCATTCAAACATATAAATCATAGCACTGGTCTCTCTTTTCATTATTCAGAAGATATGTAACCATTTATTTTAGGAGTGACCGTCTGGGAGCTGATGACATTTGGAGGAAAGCCATATGAAGGCGTTCTCTCTCTTGAGATCCCGGACATTTTGGAGAAAGGAGAACGTCTGTCTCAACCCCCTATATGCACTATAGATGTCTACATTGTGATGGTTAAATGTGAGTCAGTTCTTAAACAGTCCATAGATCTCCCTCAAACCATTTTTCTCATTTTGTGGTGTTATAGAAAGTAATTAAATCCTGACTGATTTATTTTATTTACACATAGACACCATTCAAGTCTTAGCACAGATTTTTATTGAGATCATCTGGTTTTGCCATACTAACATATTTAGTTATCCCGTATTACATATTAATTTTTGATTATGTGGGATGGTCTAAATTAAGGTTAATAACGAAACCCTGGTTTATACTGTATTTTTGTAGAAGTAGTCCTTTGTGTTGATGATGCAGTTTGCTTAGGTACAGTATGTTCTTGACGACCACTGGGTTCTTCAAGAAACAGTAACATTTGGCAGACGCCATTATCCATAGCGACTTACATTTATCCTGCTTTATACAACTAAGCATTTGCCACTTAAGGAACTTGCTAAGGGCCCAGCAGTGGTAACTTGGTGGTGCCGGGAATTAAACCTAATCTACCACTTAGCACTTCAATTCCTTAAACATTGCAGTACCACCTCCCCCAGTTGTATTTAAACAGGGGTGGGCAGCCCATGTTTCTTGAGGTCCTGCTAGTTTTCCAACTATCCTGCATTAAACACTGCTGATCACCATGATTTAGTTAATTAGAAGCAGAAGAGACCATTTTAAATGAACGTGGAATGAGGGAAGACCGAGCCAATTGGTATCTCCCATCCTCTGATTGACTAAACACAGCTGATCCAGGTAAACAGCAGAAGGTTACATAAGGATAGTTGGAAAACAAGCAGGCCAAAGGAGCTTTACAAACATGTGTTGCCCACCACTGTACCACTGTCCACACATTTCACTGACTTCTAATTGGTTGCACCAGTTATTGGGTATTTACAGCAATGGATGTAAAAACTTTATACAAATGACAGTATATAGAATTCATAGAATATTAACCACCACTTATACACCCAAGCAATATAATATGCAGTTTTGTGTCATATAATTAAATTAAATTTAAGTTCCAACCTTTTTTTTGTAACAAAATTAAGACAACTTCTTTTATTATTTTTTATGAGGATTATATTTAACAATTCATTTCTGTTACTATTATAGTTTGACCAATTGCTGGTTATTTAGATTTGGACATTGTTTGTGAAGAAATCAGTGTTCAGTGGTGCATGCAAATGAGTTTTAAGGAACAAATCGTTTTTATTGTCGACAGACCAGTAATTCGAGTTGATTCCTGAGTCAGGATGTCAGCGAAACAGTGACATCTAATCTAGAGACCGATGGGACCTTTTGTCCGCAGTGTTGTTATAGCATTCAAATAAACCAATGCAGCTGCATGTGTCAAAGCTGTCACTGAGTTGCTTCACTTTCTGAATTATGTTGTCACGTTGTGTCACTACCTCAAGGCTGGATGATCGATGCTGACAGTCGACCCAGGTTTAAAGAGCTTGCTGCAGAATTCAGCCGGATGGCGAGAGACCCTCAAAGATACCTTGTTATCCAGGTGTGTAAGCTGCTGGAACATAGGCACTTTTGTTTTCATTACTATCTGAGGACACTTTCTGGAAAAGGGAGTAATTGGCATTTTTTTGTCTCAGGGGGATGACTGCATGAATGTGCCCAGTCCCAGCCACAGTAAATTCTTCCAAAGTCTGCTAGAAGATGATGACTGGGAAGAATTTTTGGATGCAGAGGAATTTTTTGGACCCCGAGCCTGTTCATCTAGAACAAAAGTGTGTGATCTAATAATATGTAGTATCCCACAAATCCTTGTTGAATACTTTAGTTTTGATTAGCAAATGGTTAATAATTGTCTCTTAAAGATGTATTTGGATGCTTTTACGAGTGTGATTACATTTATCTCATACAATCTTCTTGTAATCAGACCAACCCCTTAACCTCACAGATAACACTTCCTTTATACATTGTTGTTTCTATAGAAGCAGCTTTTCCATGTCAGGAAGTTATGTACTATATCACTCAACATAAACTGAGAAAACATTTTTCAGCATAACTTCATTTTTAAGTAATTAATTATCTAGTGTGTTAGCAGCGAATGACTGTGTTTTTTTATTTATTTATAAGCAAGATGAATAATCCTATGCCTTTTTAAAAAATCTTTGCCTTTTATTTATTTATTCTAAAATTAATCTTAACACTTTTCACATTGAACAGAA
This sequence comes from Bagarius yarrelli, assembly GCA_005784505.1. NCBI lineage: Eukaryota > Metazoa > Chordata > Actinopteri > Siluriformes > Sisoridae > Bagarius > Bagarius yarrelli. Next base: position 177,643 of record VCAZ01000246.1, read on the forward strand.
CCATATTCGAAATCATGATGGACCTCATAGCCTGAAGGAAGCAGCAGGGGGATGTACCCAGGTATCGGTCAGCCCAATTGGAACCCAGCAGGTGACTTTCAATTCACAGGATGGTGACAAAAATGTGAATAAGCAGCCCAGTGCCGGGTTTGTGGAGGGGAGCAGCGGCCTGTGTTTCATCCCAGATCCTACCAACTTTCTGCCGGCGAGGACACAGCGGGAGAAAACTGATGAGGACGGATATGTGGCGCTTAGAAAGGACAACAGCTTGACAGGTATAGAGAATCTTTTTTTCTGGGTAAAGAAATGTATTATCCAGTTCCCCATTTGAGTGGAACATTTGATTTGGTTCCTTGGAAACCTAATTTATAAGGCTACAAACAATATTTTTAACACAGTAGATTGTCACAGGGAAACCTGTACATTCTAAACATTATAATAACATATTAGCATAAAAGCCATTTTTGACCAGGCATCACCAAACTATGTCCTGGAGGACCAGTGTCCTGCAAAGTTTATTCTAACCATAATCAAACACACCTGGACCAACTAATCATGGTCTTGCTAGGTAGACTTGAAACAATTGTGATAAGGCCCAAGTCTGGTGACACCTGTTTCAGACAAAAGTGTGTTTCCACTATCGTTTGGGGAACAAACACATATGGGTATGATGACTTTGAGAAAGCATAGCATAAATAGGTTAATAGCATTGAACCCATGGATTTTGTATTAAAAAACAGCATGCTCTTATTTGGTTTTATGGCAGTGGTGTATTGCTTTGTCTTTTTATCTTTTTAGATCAACAGAATGCTGTTGAAGAAAACCCTTTTGTGACACTAAGGAAAAATGTAGAAATTCCAGCAATGGACAACCCAGCATACCACAGCACATTTGATGGAGCACCCAAAGTTGAAAAATCTAATACTGAACCTGTTTATCTTAATACTTTTCAAAACAAAGGCAATATAAACAAAGCGATTCTGAAGAAATATGAGCATTCTGCTCCATCACAGTTAACAACAACAGCCAGCACATCTATTAGTCACGCACCACTAACCACACAGGCAAAAGGAGGACGATCCCATTACAACAGCCAAGGAGCACATGTTCATTTCTCGATTCCACCAGTTCATCAACCTCAAAGTGAACCAATTCACCACAATGTCCATCATACACATTCAGCCCATGGTTTCATGTAAATCCTAACAAATTTGTATCCTCAAATCAGACTTGCCTTGTAAATCACCAAGTCCAGCCTGGTCCCGCAGATCCACTTATCCATATGGCAAAATCTATAGCTGCTGGTAAAAGTGGACTCTCAGGCCATTTGATCCACTCAGGCAGCATTACCCAACCAGTTCAACCTGGAATGGTCTTGTTGGACAAGAAATACTGGAAGACATTTGACAACCCAGAGTACTGGCAACATAGTCTTCCGCTCAAAGCCTCCCAGGGGAATCTTCATAGCTCCTCCCAGAGCTGCCATTCAAGCCTCTATAGACAAAGTGTAAGCAAGCAAAATGGCTGTGTCCGGTCTAGTGTTCCCAAAAACCCAGAGTATAATCCCGAATCTGAAGCCATGAGGCCAGCAACAAATTTGCCTCCCCCACCATACCGCCAGAGAAACACTGTAGTGTAACATGAGAGTCATCCATGTTTTTCAGAGCCTGATTCCATGACCAGCAGGCAATTCTTCTACAATCTTTCCTGAATGATTACCAAACTTTTAAATATCCTTAAGTCATCGGAAATACCATTTCAGTCAGTTATTATTCCAAGTATACTGCCTTTTCCCCTGGCCATTTCTTTATAAGTTCGTGTTTAGCAGTCTTGTCAAGGTTAATGACACTTCCTCAACGTTTGTGATGTTGTTGATGATATGGTACTGTTAAAATAAATGGCAAACGTAGACCTTTCAGCCTGGACGTCCTTTGCCAAGAAACACTGTATTGTTTTTTAAAGGTTGCACACATCATTGGCAAAACTAGCATGTTTAATAGCAAACCTGAATATTAGCCAAATGTGATGCTTTTTATTTACTCTCTGTGAGAGTGTGTCCAAAGTGCCATATTGACTGATTTATGGATGGTATGTTATTTTCCTCCACATTCCTCCTCTTCTTGCATGTTATGCTACATTTGCTGTTACGCTTATAAAATTATTTGTGGGTTTTTTCTAAACAAACCAGGACATCTTTTAAACCTGGAGCGGATGTATGTTGCCCTTGAAAATGGAAACATGTCCTGCAGTCATTGTAAGACAGATAAATACGGTTGTTTAATAATGTATTCACATCCTCTTTTTTACCTCTATCAAACATACACACATTATTTAACTAGGCTCAGTGTTTTCTTCTGTCTGGTTTCCTTCTGCTAATGTACAGTTGTCTCTTCTTTTTTGAGAAAAAATATTAAATAAATGTCTTATTTAAGGTAACATTTTCTACAAATGTATTGCCTTTAATATGTTTTCCTGTGTGACTTTGGTTGTTCTGGTTCTTTCCACATCCCTGGGCTATCACATGGCACCCCAAAGTGTTCACCTGTATGTTAGTTTCCTTACATAACCTTTACTCGTATCCTGGGCAGGTTGTAGTACATTTTCAAAGGTTTACCGTATAGCATGAGTTTCTTGATTTGGTGAAGAATGACGCAGATTAATGGTTCGGTTTGCATGTTATTCATATATATCTTTATTGTTAATGTCTCCCATCTTAGAAATTTGGGGTCAGAGCGCAGGGTCAGCTATGTTACAGCATCCCTGAAGCAGGAATGGTTAAGGGTCAAGCTCAAGGACCCAATGGTGGTTTACTGGCAGTGGTGGGGCTCAACCCCTGGTCTTCCTGGTTTTCCAATCAACAACTCAGTGTCTTAACCTTTTAAGCCACCACTGCCCAGTGGTTACATAGCAAAGGATGGTTAAATGGAAATGTGAATAGAGAATATGTGGTACATCCACTGATACTTTAAACTGACTTTACACTGCAGTTTATTATTACTTTATAAAACCATGTCAAATTTATATCAAATATGAAACTAATTAGTTATGTTTTAGCTGCTGTTGTTCTTGCACTGAAATTACATTAACATTTACATTTGCAGCATTTAGCAGACGATCTTGTCCAGAGCGATGTACAAGAAGTGCTTTGAGTCACATAAAAAACAGCTCAATACTGATAATAGTTCACAAAAAGGTGTAACAACAACAAAAAACCTGTTGAATAGAGTAAGGGTTTTTTTTTTGTTTTGTTTTTTATTTGTGCAAGGTATTTAAGAAAAAGATGAGTTTTCAAACGCCTCTTGAAGACAGCTAGTGACTCTGCTGTTCTGACATTGATAGGAAGGTCGTTCCACCATCTTGGTGCCAGAACAGAGAAAAGTCTTGAGGCAGACCTACCTCGTGTCCTAGGGGATGGTGGAACAAGCCGAGCAGTGCTTGTGGATCTGAGAGAGCGTGGTGCGATGCGTGGAGTGATAAGTGTTTGTAGGTAGGAGGGTTTCTGGCTTTGTAGGCAAGCATCAGTGTTTTGAATCTGATGCGTGCAGCTACTGGGAGCCAATGGAGGGAGCGCAGCAGTGGAGTGGTGTGTGAAAACTTTGGTAGGTTAAAAACAACACGTGCAGCTGCATTCTGAATCATCTGCAGAGGGCGAATTGCACTCAGAGGTAGGCCAGCCAGGAGCGAGTTGCGGTAGTCTAGTAAATTACAAGAGAGTGGTTAAGAAAGGTCGAATCCTCCGGATGTTATGCAGGATAAACCTGCAGGAACGTGTTATGTTGGCAACATAATTGATTGTCCATAGTTACCCCCAGGTTGCGAGCACTGGGAGACAAAAAAACAAAATGCACTCATAAATGTAATTAATATAAAAATTTTATGTTTTTAAACCTTTCAATTTCAGACCTTCTTTACATTAATTCCATGACTAGAATTAAAATTAGATGTTCAAACCCATCAATATTTATTAGCAATATTAATTAGCTCTGTACTGGTCAGTGGAAGTTGCAGATATTGCTCGAAAAAAGGGTGTCCACTGACATTATTTACAGCTGCAGAGTGTGACATTTTAAAAAGAAAAGCACACAAATCTCTGAGAAAATAAGCAGCATGCATCATTGTCTCTGCGCAATCATCGTCCTTTTCTTAGTGGAACTCCTGCTATTTACACACCGAGGATGTGGTAATGAAATCTGGAGAATAAGGCCTGCAGGTCCATGACTCCATATTATACAGCAAAATGCCACCGTCTGAATAGGGAAACGGTCCACTGATGCGTGTAGAATCGATTATAAAAGACATCTTGTACTCATCAGTGTTTTTTAGGGTCTATTTTGATATAACTGTGTATGCAAAAATATACTAGCACTTGGAAATAGATACAATAAAACGCTCAGCGTTATCGTCTGTTTGATATTCATCGTTTTACATCTTCTTGTCAAAACTTGGCCAGTTTCTCTATGTATGTCTTCACTTTTTAAAAAAATAGCAGTTTAATTAGCTGTATATATTTTAATAGATCAGTTTTATGGATACCAGCTGACTGGACTTTATATTATTTAAATAGCTATTAAAAAGTGATATCAGACAATAAAATGTGAAATAAAAGTGTGTGTTGGATCAAGTGCTATTTTATTACAGTGAAATGATACTAATTAAATTCCCAGTAATATTTTTAGACTTATGCATCAATATATATATGGACAATTTATTTATTAAATATGTAAAAAAAAAAAAAAAGGTATTTTGCTTTTGTTAAATCGTATTTTGTTAATATCAGTCCATATTTTCTAACCCCTTGTTGTTTTTTTATGTCTAATAGCTTGTATTTGTGTATGGAAGTGGGTTTTTTTGTTTGTTATTGGTCTAGTGAAGATCCCAGCAACGTTTTAATGCTCCTGTAAGAGCAAAATTGAGAGCACAAAACATCCATTAGGTCCTCAACTGACAGCAGATGGAAGAATGGAGAAAAGCAGACTTAAAAATGGTTTCAGGGAAAAAAAATTCCCTGAACAAACTGCTCCACACTTTAAAGGCTTTGTCAAAGGTTCCGATGGATTTGGCAGGTTTGAAAAATCCAATAGAAAAAGTTGTTCAAAGAAGGTTTCTATGGATTTAAGCAGGCGTGCACAGAGATTTGGAGACAAGCTCATATTAAAAATGAGAAAAGAAATAATAATAAAAAAAACTTTTTTTCTTTTCAGGCTTGAATGAGTCTGGACAATTATTGTTTATAGAGACCACAAAAATCCTGACAGGAAATTGTCTAAATCTGAAGGTGTGAGGATGTTTGTCTAAAAATGTCTAGTAAAAAGCATGAAAAATCTGATCGGATGATGTCAGTAGGTTCGGATGCTGTTTGGTAAAAAAAAAAAAAAGTATCTTCTTTCAGATATGTAGGTTTTGTCTTTTTATTGACTTTTAGTTGATAAAAGTGTTTGTTTTGTGTTAAGAATGTGATTTTGTCTTCAGAAATGTTCAATTATTCTTTTGAGACATATTAGTAAAGATAGAATACACTTTTCTATAAAATCTTTTAAAATGGTAGCAACTCTTTAAAGCGAAGTGCTGTTAATAAAAGCTGTAACGCTGCTATGTTTGTTTTCTACTTAACATCTACGTTTTGTTTGTTTTAAGTCTGTTAATGTCTTTGGTTCTGTTATGCCGTTGCTTGGGTACCTGATTGCATTGATTGAGTTGGGCAACTCGTGTTCCTAGAGGATTTTTTTGCCAATCCTTAGCTGAAAGATACCAATTGAAAATAGCTCTGTATCACATACATACTTTCATAATATAAAGTGCGAAACTGAGGCAAGCAGGATGTCCGAATGTGAAAAAAAGTGTGTGAAAATTTCCCAGGTGATCTACTACATTAGCACAGATTCTGAAATACACATACAATGGACACTTTTCTATAACACGATCCTGCGGGAGAGACGATGCGTCATATTTCAAAATGGCGGAAAGAAAGCGACAAAAAGAGCTTAAAGTAACTTTAACCGATGTTATACTGGTGGTTTTACCTTGTAACAGGATGCCTCAATCTTAGAAGATACCATCCCGGTGGAGGGTGGAGTAGAGGAGGACTAAGTAAATTGGTATTTCTCAGCTTCTGATTTAACTGAACACCAAATCTTATATTTATATTTTTAGCATTAAGCAGACGTCCTTATCCAGGGGACCTACATTTATTTCATTTATACAACTGAGGGCCTTGCTGAGGGGTCCAGCAGTGGAGCCTTGGTGGTGCTGGGAATTGAACACGAATCCCCCAATTAGCAGTCCAACACATTATCCACTAGGCTACCACTTCCTCTAAATCTTAATCCAGGTTTACAAGCTAAATATAAAATACCCAAATTTATTTTACAGGACATTTTTTACATACAATTTAAAAAAAAACATTTTTTTTCAGGAAATAAATTCTCTACAATTTCAAAAATAATCTAAATTATGCTACTATTGTATTCTTGGTATATATATATATATATCTATATATATATATATATATATATAGATATATATATATATTTTATGTGATGTCATTCAGCTCACACTTCTCCACGAAACAGCGCACTGAAGGCATGTCATACCTCTGGGGATATCAGGCAATTTTGTAGATGCTGAGTGTGTTGTTTATTTTAGCATGTGTTTCCCACAGACGGTTGTACATTCGAAACGTTATACATATGTGACTTTGTGATATTTTTTTTAGGGTCAAACCGGTGAAAATGGAGGTCACGCTGGTGGAAATCCCAACGCTGGGAAAACTCATTCAGAGCAGTAATGAGTTCTGACACTCTTCTCTCTCTCTCTCTCTCACTCTCCTTCGCTTGTCTGACTGTATCAATAGTTTTAATGTCACATTCTTGTGAAATGCCGTCTCAGCACCGCATGCTGTCCTGGAGAGCTGTGCTAAAGTGTCAAAGGAGTGTAGAGTCATTTTTAACACACAAAAAACCCTCACTGATAAAAAAACGCAATGTTTTGTGTGTTTTCTTTTATTCTTTAACTTAATTATAGCTTTAGTTTTCTTTTTTGCAGTCTCAGCTTTATACTATATATATATATATATATATATATATATATATATATATATATATTTTTTTTTTTTTTTTTTTTTTTTTTGTTCTCCTAAAAATCATTTCTAGGTTCCCAGCTGTCAGTTTTATAACCAGTCTGGAGTGAATAAAAATTGTGTGTTGCCTCAGAGAAGTGGTAGAAATATAATCGTTTTATCCTTGACTTTAAAGGAATACATCGAGAGGAACATAAAGCTCGGAGGGATAAAGTGGAGGTAAGGATTTGTGACCTTGGGTTGGCGTGATTTTTTTTTATAAAGCAGTTTCTGTGTGTTAAACTTTATAAGACTTTATTCGAGGAAGTCATTATGCAAATATGGCTCGTCAGTGGTGTGAAAGATGTCATGAATATTTAAATCTGTCCCCAGGACCTAATTTAGAAGGAGGAGCCTTTATTTTGTCAAATATACATGAAATTGTTTTTCTTTACATATTTCAAGAAATGCAATAGCAGAGATGTAAGAGCCTTGGTTAAGAACCCAACAGTGGTCATAGTTTGCTGGTCCTGGGGGGTTGAATCCCAATTTTCCAATCAACAATCCAGAGCTTTAACTGTTGGATTAATGTCAGGACACTCAATGTTCTTTTACTCCAATTAGAACACAGCATGTCTTCTTGGAGATCAGGGGTTTTGTGCACAGGGACATTGTCATAGGATATCAGAGAACTTAGAGAACACAGGATTACCCAGAACATTTGAAACAAAGGTATAACTGGCAGGCCACTGGAAGTATGCAGGCAGTCTTAGAGTCTGGAATTCTTTTATGTAGGGGAGTCTGAAGTTCATGGAAGTTTAGAGAAACCTAGGAAACGACATAACGTGGGAGTGAGTCCTTCCAGCAGTTAAGACCAGACAAGGAACCAGCGCGTAATTGTTGCGTAAGTACGGTGAGCGGGAGTGAACAGGGAAATGAGGAACAAGTGCTTGTAATTAGAACTCAGGAGACTGTAAAGGTAAAGTGTGCTTGAGCCTGGGAAGTCTGTGACAGTTGATGGTGTGGTGTTCAAAAACTTATGGCTGTATTGCGTCTATTCAGTTATTAAATTTGCAGACCTACTGCAGTGTTAGGGGATTTGAGTAAAGGTGAAATTCACTTTTTGAAGATCATAAAAATCTGATTTCTCTGCACATTTCCATCAACCTCTTCCACATAAATTATTCACATTTCCAGACGCTGTTCTTTCCCCCCACCAAAAAAAAGACTCATTCTGTCTGTCCACTGTCAAAGTGTGGACACTTCTTTCAGCAATCAGGACAAAAGAAATATAGACTTACCTGTTAGGTTTTCTGGAAAAAAGACACCATGAAATATTGATTTGTGAGCATGCTTCTCATGTGGGCTAAATCATCTCGAACAGCCTCGTCTCAAACAGCCTTGTATTGGGAGTGTGTGCAGCATCGCTGTTTCAGGGGTCTTTCTGTGTGGAGTCTGCATGCCCTCCTTGCGCTTGCAAGGGTTTACTCTGGGTTCTCCAGTTTTCTCCCCCAGTCCAAAAACATGTATCTTAGATTGATTGCGTGTGGCCCTGTGATGGATTGGTGACCCGTCCTGTCTTTCACCATTCAGAGACAGTTGGGATATACTCCAGCAGATCCAGTGTTTCTCACTCAAATGTAAATGTCTTCATTTCGTCACATATACTTTTACAGCACAGTGAAATTCTTTCTTCGCATATCCCATCTTAGTAAGTTGGGGTCAGAGTGCAGGGTCAGCTATGATACAGCGCCCCTGGAGCAGGAAGGGTTAAGGGTCTTGCTCAAGGACCCAACAGTGGTTGGCTTGCCGGTGGTGGGGCTTGAACCCAGGTATTTCTGGTCTTCAGATCAACAGCTGGCGGTGGTGGTGGGCTTGAACCCAGGTCTTCCTGGTCTTCAGATCAGCAACTCAGCGCCTTAAACCATTTGAGCCACCACTGCCCCATTTTATTTATATAGCACCTTTCCGTTGGCTTTACATAGTCTAAACAACACATACCAGCCAAGAAAGCCACATTATCCAAAACACATACATGTTAAACAGATTTTTTACAGTTTTTAGCTGTGTTTTAAAGGTGGACACAGAGGATATATTTTGAAGTGAAAGTGATTATGGTGCATTCTCATAATTTGAGAGCATTAACAGAAAAAGGTCTACCGACAGTAGACATCCGATAGCGAGGAACAGGTCAAAAGACCAAGCTCAGATGTTAGAGATTGTCCGATAATCGGTTCTTATTATATTTTTCCTGATATTTAGGCTATTATATCTTTATCGGATCCAACGATACCTGACACCATGTTGTGGCCGTGTAAAGAAATGCCACCATTACTTACCTGCTTCGTGAGGAGAGACGAGTCAACAACAGTGTCTACAGGTAAATTAACTCGATATACTTTGATTAACGTATTAGCCAATACCACAGGGGTCTAAAATACAACCTTGCTTTTGCTTAAATAAAGTATCAAGCTTTCAATTTATTTTAAACACCTTAGTGTCCAGCTGGGCCTCCCCTGAGACACTGAATGCATTGTGTGTAAACTATCTGATCTACATGGATGCATGGTTTAGAATTTTTTATTTAAATATATTTTTAATGTTTTTGTTATTTCTTTATTCTTTTTTTAATTTTACAATTGCACAATGCACTCTATTTCTTCAGTTTCAGACTCCTCTTTTTATACTGATGTAGTAATAAGTGTAGGTTTAATTATGATTGATGTGAGAAAGTAAACTGACTGTATTGTCAATGTTTTAAATAAAACAATTGTTAAGTTCAGTACTGATTAACACAATAAGTAAAGAAGTAAAACAGTCAATAAAACATATATCGGTTATTAAAAAAAAATCAGTTCTGCATATCGGTAATCGCTCATATATAAACAATGTAAGTAATCTGTATCGGTTCTGAAAAAAATCCATATTGATCCATTTCTTGTCTTTGTTTGTCTTACACATTAATTTTTATAGGTTAATTTATAATATTCAGGAATGTTTGTGTGTTTTAGTATATTTTAGCTATTTTAAACCCAAACGCTTATATACTATTAGCATTTGTTTCTCTGCATGATTTGTCCTCCCACTTTCTCATTATTTCCCACTCACTTCACAATCCGGAGCCATTAGCAGGTCATACAGGACATTGAGCGCCACCGGATTTCCTGCCATTAGCCCATAATGCTAATTTAAGTGTGATTGAATTTAGTCTCATAAAGACGGTTTTTGGCGAACGGCGCTACCCTGCCGCGATCTGAGGTAATTGAGGTCAGTCGAAGAATGTTAAAGCACAATTATTTCAGAAGTTAGACACCCTCACATAGCCGCCACTGATGTCCCTCGCTCTTTATGACCAGCACATTTCAGAGCTCAGCGCCGGGAATGGAGCGAGAAAAGGTCAGTGCCGGTGCCAAATTTTAAAGTTGCCGAGTGAGAGCCAACTTGATTAGACAGTTACAGCCTAACAGACACCGAGTTAGACACTGAGTCAGATGATCTCATCATTATACCTCCTGCATCCTCTTCACGCCATATCGACCTGTCAATCAAAAAATAATGTTTCCTGTGTTTTTACCCTTGTTGATAAATGTAGCACGTTTTTTTTAAACATTATTGTAAAATCATTTATTTTAATATTAGAATATTTGATTTAATCTGTGAATACAGAGACAGGGAAATAAATGGACAGATAGTGTGAGGAGGAAGAGCGAGTGAGAGAGTAAGAGAAAGGAAGAGAGAGAGACAGAAAAAGAGAGAAAGAAAGAGAGAGAGACAGTAGGAGAGAGAGAGGGAGTGAGAAAGATAGATGAGGTAGAGAGAAAGTGACAGACAGAAAAAAGAGAAAAAGACAGATAAAGATAGAACGTGGGGGAGAGAGAGAGAGAAATGGGGTGAAAAGAAGAGAGGGAGCAGTGAAAGTAAAAGATATAGAGAGGGTGAAAGGGACAGAGACATAAAAGGAGAGCAGATAAAGGAATAGATAAAAAGAATGGTGTAGAGAAAAACAATGAGATAAAGAGAGAGAGAAATAAAGCGAGGGAGGGAGATAGTAAAGAGAGACCTGATGAAAGAGAGAGATAGCTGGAGGGGTGGAGAGCAAATATATACAAGAATAAAGAGAAAGATGGCAGAGAGAAAAGGAAATAGGTATATTTGAACAGGATGATAAATAGAGATGTAACAAGAGAGCGAGCATATGAAAGAGGGGTAACAAAGATTTAAAAAGACTAGGTAAAAAGATGGACAGAAGAAAAGGGTAGATAGAAAAAATAGGTACCTAGATGGGGAGACAGAAAGAAAGATAGAGAGAGAGAAAGAGAGAGAAGACTAGAATTAAAGATGTAAGACGTAAAGAAAAAGTGAAAGATAAAGAAAGAGATATTAAGAACAAGAAAAACAGAGAAAGATATAAAGATATTTTTATATAAGGAGAGAGAGAGAAAAAGAAATAAAGAGAAAGGGAGATGAGGAGTAATGAAAAGATGAAGATAGAGTGGGAGAGATAGATAAAGAGATTTAGATTTTAAACAAGACTTTTATTACCAAAAAGAAGCTTGCCTAAATACACTTGTAATAAATAAATTATAACAATCACATAATCTATGTGAAGATCAATTCACCCTCATACACAAAGCACAGAGCCTCATTATAACACCAGATGGATTCAAATTTGGTAAGATCATCAACAGACTTATAATAAAGAGTGTCAATCATAACTCTTAATTCCACCAAATTAGAAAACAATTCTATAATGTTCTGATTTGTGTTTTGTTCTATTTTCTTTTTCTCTACTTGTGTAAATGGCCAGTTTTGCTTGGCCCGGAACAAAATTCAGTAGTTGACACAAAACTTTTTTTTTCTTCACATACTTAAATCCCAAAATAAAAGTCTTACAAGAAGAGGTTTCATTATATCTTCTAAAAACATTATTTATAGTTAGAAATAAAGGTGGCAATCTACACTTCATAAATGTGTAAAAGATGGTTTCTCTATTTGCACAAAATGGACATGTAGAAGTAACCGTAGCCTTTAAAGCTGAGATAAAAGCATTAACAGAGATAGCACCATGAAGAATTCTCCACTGCAAATCACCTGTTCTCTTGTTCAACGGTGGTTTGTATAATGATCTCCACTCGGGTTTCCTGCATATATCAAACCTTGTGCCAGGGAGTGTCAACTTTTTCCATTTAGACTCCTCTTACAAAAACCAAAACACAAGATTTGTACAAGTCACCGCTACTTGAAAAAAAGTCATTGCACAGAGGTGCATTTTGAATGAAACAGGAGGTGATCACCTCAACACTGATAGACAAAAATACGCAGACAAATAGGTCTTTGGGGTTGGAAACCCTGGAACCGTCACCGTGTCCTGGTTACAAGCCTAACTCAGTTGTTTTGAGGGTAGTTTGCCATTTCATGCGCATCCAATACCCAGCAATTGGATCTGATACCCAAGCGTTGGGCCAGCGCTGTATTGTTTTTAAAAATTCAACCCTGCAATGTAGTTGCCTTAGAGTAACAACTTTGCATTCGATCAGCAACCTACTAAGTCCAGGAAAGAAGCCCGTTATGTCCAGCCGGTAGCCATATACTAGAGGCTCCTCTAGTAACCAGTGAAGAGATTGCAGATTTCCTGGTCGTTGGAGAACAAAGATACTCCAGACTTTAAAAATGTTTTTATAAAAAATTAGCAGCATGGAAGTGTCCAGTTTTAGAGCCTCCATCAAGAACAATGTCTTATCCAGCCCTGGCTGTGCAAAGCTACGCAACACCGGCATGCAATCGTACACCAGCTGAAATGTAACAGTCCATTCACATGCACATGATATCGGTCAGGTCAACCTTTTTAGGCAAGAGAGTCAGAACTGCTCAAGAGCAACTCATTGGCAGTAGCCCTCCAGCTAAACTGTCATTGAGTACTTCTCAGACTATCTATCCATGGTGCCCTTCTCAGCTCCATGCCTTAGAGGGCTTTATACTATTCCCCTATTGTCAAGACACTTGAAATAGTTGTCTTGACTTCTTCTGACACTTAAGAAAGATTATCAAAAATGTACTGTCCTTGCTATAATCTGGACCCATTTCGTAACTCTGCTCTATTACAGATTTCTTTGGGGTCGGTCAATAATACTCCAGATTCAGAGCGTAGAGCATGAATGACTCTTAACAATATTGCCCTGATGTTTAAAAATATAAAACTTATATAGTCCTGCCAGTGAATTCATGTTATCACACAAATAAGACCGGAGGAATATTGTTTTCGTTCTCTGCTGATCTGCCTCCAAATATCGATTAAATCATGTGTTCTAAAAGCTAAATAAGACATTATCGAGAAGGTAAATGTGGCTCATTATGATTCCTATCTAGGTTGGATTCTGTGCATTTAAAATCACCTCCATTCATCAGATGCAACACTTTTTAAAACAGACCACAATGTGTTAAAGAATACCCTTCTTTCAATAGCGGAGGTTGGAATATACACACAATTAAAAACAAAAACTTTTAAAAGTCTACCTTTAATAACTTCCTCAACTTCCTAAAAAATCTTAGCAAAAAGGATGGCAACTACAGCACTGAGCGAAGTATTATAACTTAAAATTTAGATCCCGTTCCATTCTACTGTCCAGTCAGCCACATTATGACAGACGCTATGTGTCTCTTATAACAGAGAGGCATCAGTTTCCTGAATTAAAAGATTTACTACCTACAGAAAAAAACCTATTTAAACACAAAAAGTTAACCTGTCTCACTGTCTGTATTGTTCAGCTCAGAATTAAGTTTTCTAACAATTATTTTCCGATAAACCTCTTTATTATTAAACAAGTTCAAGTTCAAAAAGTGAGTAAAGTGACTATAGTATTGTAAAGTGACTGTGCTTAACAAAAAATGTTTGAGTGTGTGCGTATTTGTGGGTTGAGGTAGTTCAGTTCGGTGTGTTGAGCAGCCTGATGGCTTGAGGAAAAAACTGTTACACATTCGGGTTGTGAGGGTCTGAATGCTATGGTATGTTTTCCCAGAGAGCAGGAGTGTGAAAAGTGTGAAAAGAATGACGAAAGATGAAACAGCTAACAGCTTGGTGTAAAGTCAATAACCTGTCTCTAAATGTTGACAAGACTAAGGAGATAGTTGTTGACTTCAGAAAAACGAAGAGCGACCATTTTCTGCTGAACATCAACGGCTTCTCTGTAGAGATCATCAAGGACAATACATTTCTTGGTGTCCACCTAATAATTAACCTCACCTGGTCACTCAACACCAGCTCTATTAGCAAAAAAGCCCAGCAGCGCCTCTACTTCCTGCAAAGACTGACGAAAGCCCACCTTCCACCTCCCATGCTGTTAGCATTGCGGATGCAGCATGTGGTATAGATGTACCCTTATAGAGGGAAGAGAGACTCTTCTCAGAGATGATCTTCTCAGCTGTTCTCACTGTCCTCTGCAGGGTCTTGCGATCCGAAACGGTGCAGTTCCCAAACCAGGCAGCGATGCAGATGCTCAGAATGCTCTCAATGGTCCCTCTGTAGAACATTGTCAGGATGGGAGGTGGAAGGTGTGTTTCTAAAACAGAAGGCTTTCCTCAGTCTTCGCAGGCGAGGTTCTCCGTCAGGTGGACACCAAGAAATTTAGTGTCCTTGACGATCTCTACCGAGGAGCCGTTGATGTTCAGCGGAGAAAGGTATTTGTTTTTCTGAAGTGGCTTTTCAGAAATGGATCGCTAATAGTACAGTACATAAAGCGCCTCCTTAGCATTAGCACTCGGTGGAATGAAAACAGCAGTGAATTCCCGTGGTAAATAAAATGGCCTGCATCTAACAGTCACAAACTCCACTAGCGATGAACAGAAAGTAGAAACAATCATGATGTAAACACACACGCCACCACCACGAGTCTTACCGCACAGAGCTGCATTTCTGTCGGCGAAACGATGTTAGCCCATCTAGCTGAAAGGCGGCGTCCGGGTTTGTTTTTAGCCTAGCATGGACACCCACCCGCTTTCCGCGCTTCCGCTTCCTCACGCAACGCTTTCGACATCCCTTCTCCCGGCCGCCGCCATCAGGTGACGCCAAGGGCTGGGGGCATGGTCCCCGTAGCAAGCTGAGGTCAAGAAGTTTGTCTTGTAGATCTTTATGCAGGTATGTTGCTGCATGATTTTTATATTCTAAAAGCGTCTGGTGGTCGTATACATGAACACCAATGCTTTTGGTGACCATGTGGCATTTTTGGTCGGGCTAAAAACATAAATAGCACCATTTTAGATCTGGAGTGGCCGCTGCGTGCTACTGCCGCGCCGCCATCTTGGATCAAAAAGGAGCCTTTTATCATAAAACTATTTCTTTTCAACAAACTGTTTTATGTTGGGGAGGTATTTGTTAACACGCACTTCTCTTTTTTTAATGTCCTCCACCTTATAGTGTTTTTCTGAGAAGTCCAGTTGAGACAGACTGATACTGGAGTCGGATGACTCACTCTTACTTTCTGTTTCGTGATTATTACTGGACTTGAGGATGTCTGCTTTCTTAACCTGTCTACCGATTACACCTTTACTGCCTTTCTTTCTCTTTAACGGGACTTTAAAATCCACCTGTCCTGTTTCTGTTTCCATGTCCTAGCATTAATTTACACGTTTATTATAGACCGCGGGTCGTTATTAAGAGCCTTGTTTATTTGTACTGGTTCACTAACGGATTCCTCCTCTTGAACATTAGACGTTTTACACCGGAGGCGGTGTTTTCAGGATTTAATTCTTTAGTTTCATTCACTACGTTTACCGTTACATTATTATTATTTTTGTCCTTCACTGTTCGCACCACCAATGCACTCTGTGTCTCATCTGACGTCCATCGGGTTCAGAGTTAATTAACAACTCAAGATAGAGAGAGAGAGATAAAGAGACAGAGAGACAGAGAGAGAGGGGGGGAAGAGAGAGGGAGAGAGAGAGAGAGAGAGAGAGAGAGAGAGAGAGAGACTCTTGTGTATTTTGCTCTCCTATCATTTTTTCCAGCAGTTCCTTTGGTTCTGTTTTGACCCTTTTTACTGGAAGGTAATATCGTTTAGCCTTTCGTACAAGAGCGCTAATCACATCAATCATTCTATTCCAAGAGGTCTGGATTGTGAGTGTGTATACAAGTCTGTGTGTGTGTGTGAATCCTTACATACATTGTCTCCTGCAGCATCGGTGATTACTACACAACAGGGAAACTGATGAAAGGGTGAAATGATGAAAAGAAGCTCTCAGTGCCTCTCCCGGCGGTGGTTTATGATACGATATGGGAGCTGGCGAGCAGGTGCTCAGGGTGGAGATCTTATCTTTAAATTGCTCTTGTCCGAACTGCTGAATGGAGATCATCTGCTGAGGATGGATGACTGAAGGATTCACCTTCAGCTGTGAAACTTCCAACGTTCAAAAGAAACTCAGTTACAGTTACAATCAGGAAGATTCTCACCGCCGGATCTCCTACATGAGGAACGTTCTAGATCAAACGTTCTACTGTGACGGTCACATGATTGTTCCTGTCTATAATAAAGAGGTTGGACTCCCAGTATATCTGTGTTGATTTAATGATGATTTTAAATGTATTTATTTATTTGGTCTCCTAATGTTAATTAATTTATTATTTAGTTCTGATCTCACATAGAAACAGAAAGAGAGATAAAAGAAAACTAACACTGAAAAAAGAAACAAATAACGAAACATAGGGAGAGATAAAGAAAGAGTAAATAATAAAGAATGAGAGAGATCATAAGAACGAAAGAGAAGGAGAGAGAGAGCGACAAGAGAAAGAAAGAAAGAAAGAAAAAAAAAGAAAGAAAAAAAAAGAAAGAAAGAAAAAACACATTTACATTTTCAAAATCTATATCGGGTAGCACGATAGCGTAGTAGTTAGCACTGTTGCCTCACTGGTGATTGATGATTCTAAATTGTCCATTGGAGTGAGGGTGTGTGTGGCCCATTGATGGACTGGTGACCTGTCGAGGGTGTCCCCCTCCTGCCTGTCAACCTTTCAGAGACCGCTGGGATAGACTCCAGCAGATCCCAGTGACCCCAAATTAGGGATGAATGATGAAGATAAATAAATGAAAATGAAAATCTATATCTGGCCTTGTTTAGAAGGCTGGACTAAATGTGAGGGTGGGGGCATAGCTTGGGGGCCCCTACTATGACACTGATGTGAATGTTCTACTGATTTTTCTCTGTGACTGTTGTTGGGCAGGAATCCCTGATTACCCCAATTTCAAGCACAATCCTGTGTCGTTGTGAAGCTCTTGTCTCTTGTCCTTGATAAGTGATTGATGGGAGCTGCTGTGAGAAAGCTTCTGTCATGTTCCTGGAGTTTGCAGTAATCACCCCCTCAAACTCGTACAAAAAATAAATCCAGTTTTTCTTTTTGCTTCAAACAACTTTGCTTGTTTATCTCCTGGTCCCAATACCTTTTTTAGAGGACCCAAAACATTTAAACTTTGGACCTGGTAGTTTTTAATATTATTCCATATACAGTGGTTCCTTGACCTATGAGTTTGTTACATAACTCAAATTACTTGTATGTCAAATCAATTTTTCCACTGAAATGAATTGAAATGCTATTAATTCATTTTGGGTCCCCAAAAAAACACTGCATGTGTTTTACATGTTTTTAAATAAGAAAAATAAACTCATAAATAACAATTATTGTGTAAAAACAATACAATAGAATGTACTGCAATTAACTGGTTTTATTAAGTATAATGTACAGCATTTACATTGGAGATAAGATGACTCCACTTGCTAACGCGCATGTCTGACTAGCTATTGAGTGAGACACGGGATGCTGGGCGGATGTTACAGCGTTCAATGTAGCGTTCGTCTTGTGTCGTTTATTGGCGGTTGACAAGCTAAGTTATGGTGTATTACTGCCACCAACTGGACTAGAATGTAAAGCATTGATGGGACATCAACTGGCGGTTGGGTGTCTGAAGCTCATAACCTAAATTTTAGCTCACAACTCAAAGCAAACAACCATCCGAGAGATGACTCTTATCTCGAAAAACTCGTTAGTTGGGACACTCGTAAGTCATGGTACCACTGTACAGTGCAGGGGCAGTGGTGGTTTAAAAGGTTAAGGTGCTGAGTTGTTGATCTAACCAGGATGACCTGGGTTCAAACCCTACCACCACCAGCCTGAGTTGCTGATCTGAAGACCAGGAAGGACCTGGGTTTATGCCCCACCGCCAGCCACTGTCAGGTCCTTGAGCAAGACCCTTTACCCTTTCTGCTCCAGGGGTGCTACATCATAGCTGACCCCATTTTACTAAAGATGGGATATGTGAAAAAACAAATTTCACTGTGCTGTAAAAACTATATATATAACAATATATAAAGGCTTTTACTATTTTACTTTACAGTATTGTCTCATATTTAACTTTGTGGGCTCGAGATACTCATCACTTCCAAACATTATTACTTGGCCTCCATATATTGTCTCATAGCCGCATCATCTTGTGGCATCTTAAACAAATATTTAAAGTTACACAAACAACATAAACTATGAGTTACTATCAAAATACACCAAAATCCAATCACACCATATTCCCACCTGTCCAAAGGAGATACTGTAACCATGACATCATCTTTCAGACCCTTTAACTCCTGTAGTTAACTCGAGCCTGGAAACACACACACACTGTGATTTATTCAGGTTATCGATCTGTTCAATTTAGAATTTTTTCCCCACAGTACCTGAACGCGCTGATGATGTATCCTGTTGGTAAATGAGAGTAATTATAAAAAAAACAAAACAATGAAAGTACATTTGGTAACATAGTCGTAATATTTTTTGAGAAGCTTTTACAATGTTTACAAAAGTAAGTCGAGTCGGTGAAACAGAGATGGGACAGAAGCCCGACAGAATGCTAATCAATACTAATTAAACCTGCATGTATAAAAAAACTGCTGAAGTTTTCTTTCTTTCTTTTCTTCTTCTTCTTGTTCCTTTTTGCTTATCACAGCTTGCACATTTTACACTAATTCCCTAATTTGCCCCACTGCTGAGATCCACAGTGATTATATTCGGAGGGCTTTTCTTTGTTTGAGGCTAATTGCACTATCCTAGACCTTCGCTCGCAGACAGAGCAACAAAGCAGCGGGCAAACCGGGGTATTTTTCCCTTATTTCCTCTTTTAATGACGTTCTATGAGGTTATTTTTAAGGTCTCAACTTTTCAGGTCAATTCTATGGCCATGAATCCGAAAATACCAAAGAAACGTTAATGCTACGTATAAAAGCTAGTGACTAAGGCTAATGGTGAGGACTGAATGCTGGATTCTGTTCTTTAATGGACTAATGATTTATGTTGCTCACACACACACAATGTAACCACTTAATTTCTACTACCTGTTTTTTACCCAAATGAGGATGGGTTCTCTGTTGAGTCTGGTTCCTCTCAAGGTTTCTTCCTATTTCCATCTCAGGGAGTTTTTCCAACTGATTTCTGTCTCATTGTCATCTTATAGTTTCTTCGATTGTGTAAAGCTGCTTTGTGACAATCACCATTGTAAAAAGCGGCAAACAAATAAAACTGAATTGAATTGAATTGAATTGGATGCTACAACTTTTATTAATTACTGCAGAATCACACGAAACCTCGATCGCGCACCATACAGGAACACACACAATCACATACATTCTAAATAACGTTTAATTCTGTAGTCACAGCTGAGCTCTAAATACTCATGTACAGCCTCAAGATAGCAGCCCATTGCTGGACGACTCCACAGAGGTTCATGAGCGGTTTTAGAGATTTAGCACACACCCGTGCACAGACAGACACATACACACACACACACACACACACACAAACAGTGTTTAGCATCAACTCTGCTGGATAGCTGACTGCTGTGAGAAAGAAAAGAACATTATTCTGCACCATGTAGTGTGTAGTGGACCTGCAGGCAGTAATGATAAAAGGCTGCGTGTGTGTGTATGTCTGTGTGTGTGTGTGTGTGTGTGATTGTGAGAAATGTGATTCTGACCATATAACCCTGACCATTGCTCTGGGAACGAAATGTTATATTATATGATAAAAAACGAAATAATATAATATAATAGTTGTTTTTTCATTTAAAAATAAAAATAATTCTTTAAAATTACAAAAAAATAATTTTTGACTCCTAGTAATTCCTGTCTATGTGTCTTATCATATTTCATTGGCATGTGTAGTCAGATATTATTTATAAAGAAAAAAAAAACAATTACACAACACAAATAAGAAATCACTTTTATCCCAGTAAGTCGCTATAAATAAAATAGAAGAGAAGAAGAACAGCAGGCGTCTAATTACAGAGTCATCAAGAATAATTAGGGAATCTAAAAGTGGACTTTGTTGTTGTTGCTTTGAAATGATATGACAAGCTGTGGGTGCTAAATAAAATCCGGATGGTCATGTGACTGGGAGGAATCACTGTGGCACCAAATGACGAAACCAGATGATTTTGCAGTGACTGAATTTCAAACATCCACCAAATGTAAAACGTTTAAACAAATATATATGTACCGAGCAGACCAGAATCTCAGTGTAACCAGATCGTTGTGGTTTAATTAGAATTTTTTTTTATTTTATTAGATTAAAATTAAACTGACAAAAAATCCAGTTTTTAAGGTAAACTGTAAATGCTAGAGAGTTAAAACAATAGTTTAAAAATAGGTTAAAAACTGATTTAACATAAATAGGGAATGTAGTTCATTTGAAATAAAAAAAATAAAAAAAATAAAAAATCTAAATAATATTATGCTTTAAAAACACAAAAATTAATTTAAAAAAAAATGAAAACCATTCCAGTCAAGATGAGGTACAAAACTGTCTACTTCGATATTTACCTTAAAAATACAAATATAAAAATCTACATTTTTACCCATCAACTGACATTTTATTCTTTAAAAAAAATAATTTTAAATACCAAAATGTTATGCTTTTTTGCCTAAAACATTTTAAAACATTTTATTTTAGAAGGTTTTCTGGGCAAATGACTTAAATAACATTTTAACAGATTTGACTGTTAACATTATCAATAAGTGTGTACCAGTTTGTGGGTCAGTGCTTCATCAATGGTCTCACCTCAGCTGTGGTATTTAGGGTAAAAGGGAGTGTTGGTCATTCACACCCCCAACTACAAACTTTGCTGATACTGAGACTGAAAACACCACCTTTCAGTTACAAGTCTGTCTCTCTCCAACCCTTAACCCTTTCTTTTCAAGGGGCGCTACATTATAGCTGACCCTGCGCTCTGACCCCATTTTACTAAAGATGGGATATGTGAAGAAACAAATTTCACTGTGCTGTAAAAAGTATGACAGAATAAAGGCATTTACTATTTTACTTTACTATTTTATCCCATTAGGGCATGACTGCCTCTATGTGTGTGTGTGTGTGTGTGTGTGTATCTTGTGAAAGGTTATACTATTCTACACTAATATAAGAATCATACTAACCATTAAGCGTTACTGCATCCTCTGCATATAATTATTTATTAAGTGCCAGTTACTGTTTTTATTTACTGTAACTGCTTCACATAAACAAAAAGCCCATGTGACACCTGAACTGGGGGAAAAATCAGACAATCAGAGCTGCTTCCAGTGATCCAGTCTCAATATTACACACTCACAATATCTTATCTCATCTTGTCTTTTCTTTAACAAAAAAAAGAATAATTTTGGCTTTCATCATATTTAATTTCTGCAATGCCTTTTTAATGTCTTTCTTTAAAATGTCTTTATAAAAACCCTTTATATGGCCATGCAGCAAGCCAAAATCCCCACTTCATTCATAACATCCACAAAATAAAAGATTATATGAAAATTGTAGCCAAAGATGCAATAAAAGCTCACATTTTTTTTCTGATTAAATACTAACAAAGCAATCTTTAAAATATCTGCTGGTCCTCCGAACTCGTCACCGAGACCTCTGGCGCCTGAGCCACAGGCCTCAAAATCACTCTGTTATCAAAATAAAAGCTTCGAAATGATTTGAACACTGGGTGTCTAATAAATAGCCAGTGGAAATGTTTTAATCCGAGCGCTTCATGGTAGCGCTGCACCACACCGCTAGCACATCCCCTCTGTTTCCCTTCGCTGCACTCGCTCCCGACTTAATTGCAGCAGTTTGTCTCTGTTCAGGCTAATTTCCTGAGGGATCTGATCGGCTAAATCAGTCGTCTCTATGCACAGACACAAGTCATACAGCGTCAGAGCCGCGGGGTTTAGCATCCCTTCTAGCTTGAAGGTCACACACCGGCAGATCCGCAGAGAGATGGTTAGACAGAATGAATACAAATACACTGATACCCCAGAGTACCTCTTAGATGAGGTCTATGAGTATAGCAAGAGATGCTCAAGACGGTGTGCGGTGTGGTCGCCGTAGTCGCCTGTACAACAGAACAATAGTCTGACAGCAGCGGACACATTAATCAGAAGTTTTAATAAACCTCAGAAAGGAAATAGATCTCGCTGACATTTACACACTTTCTGTAATTTGGTTCTTTTAATTTAATGCGAAACAAAATTTGTTTCTTACACACTAGTCAATCTTAGTCCCGCCCCTTACGGATCTTACTCTCTTTTAAAACCCACCCCTTTACATTTACATTTCTTCTATTTGGCAGACTTCCTCATCCAGACCAACTTATATTCATCTAATTTATACAACTGAACAGTTGTGGGTTAAGGACCTAACTCAGAGGACCGGCATTGGTAGCTTGGTGGTGCTGGGAATTGAACCCATGACCATTTTTTTTAACATAACACTAATCTCTAAAAGATCCGGCGACCTGTGGTTATGAGTCGCCTCTAAAGTATTGCACTATTTTTTTTCTTTTCTCCTTTGTCATCATTGCCATAGTTTTTAAAGATGGCCGCTCTGCAGTGCCACGTCAGCATTTCTGTGCGCAGACATCTTTACAGACAGGGGTGTGCACATCTAAGTGAGCTCAAGTGGTCCAGAATTGCTGGTGAAGCCTTTAAAAGGTTTGTCCTTGAGTATAGAGGTTGAATGCTGAGTGATGGACTGAGTGATGGTTCAGACTTGTGACTTGGTCCCGCGCATAGTAATGCTATTAGATCCTCACTTCTTATTACTATAATTGCAGCACTCAGTCGTGGCGTATTTGCTACAGACATACAGGTAAAGGGTTTAAGACACAAATTGTTTTAAAACAGTAGGTAAAGGAACAGTAGGTAAAGAAAATGCTAGTAAAGAAAAATAATTGAGCATTCTTTGACACCACAGACATTTTTATAGATATTGTAACTATAGAAACCTAGTAAAAGTGATTTAAAAATTAATCAAAACCTTCTGACCAATCAGGATCCAGAATTTATCAATGGCACAGTGTCTAATTCATCTTTAATCTCATTTTGTTAATAGGACGTTATTTTTACACAGTTACCCATAATCCTTTGCTGGACCAGGCAGCTCATTGAAGTCACTCTGACCTTCAAGGTGTCCAAATCTTAAAACAAATTTTAACAAATTCCATACGATGCTGATGTGACCATTTCGCTGCACATTTAAAATCTAACTATAAATTGCTGAAAACCACATTGTGACATTGTGTTTAGGGTGAGAGAAGTACCATTTTTCTGGAATTTTATTTCTTTCATTCATCACAAATTCTTTTAAAGGAAGTGTTTTTATGGCATCTGCCAGATGTGAAGGATCAGAGTAATCATGGACTCCAGCTGTGCTGTTTCGAGTCCATGTGTGTTTATTAGCGATGGAGTTTATGGAGCCGTCCTTGTGGCACTGCTGACACAGAGGATTTTGTTTTTATTTAGTTGTTTATGTGAATTCTGTCACTCTTTAACCTTGTTTACTGACGGCAGATACAGATTCAGAGTCTAAGAGGGTTCGATAGCAAGAATCATTCAACTCAACAAATTCTAAAACTTTATGCGAACTTGTCGATTATTTTACAAAATAACTAAAGAAAACCAGGAAATGGGTGGGAATAATAAAGTAATAACCTGCTATTGCTGTAGCTGAATTTGAAAAATTGGTCAGCATAAACTAGAATTCTCATAAGCACCAACTTATCGATTTTTTTCCAGCATTAGCAGGCCAAAATTCAATCTCAGGTCTTTCTCTAAAGTTCACTCTTCTCTCTTCTCCTCTCTTCTCCTCCTAATCTCCATCTGGTGGTACATCTTCTACCATCTAGCTCAGGTTCTCCTCTATCTTTTTCCTGATTTTCCCTGGCTAAATTCCTTTCAGGAGCCTGAGCTGCATGCAAACGCTTTGGGAATGCTTGCTGTGTGAACGCAGTCTGAAGCACTCATGAAAGCGTAACATTGGCAACCAAGAGGTACGAGATACCTGTCCAGCCAAGGTAAAATAGGCCTCTTTTCTTCAGCACTTGGTTTGTGTGTAATACTACAAATAGAGATCATGCCAACGAAGAGAAGGTCAAAACAATCTGGCAAGCGAATAGGACCAAAATAAAAATCTTTTTTTACCTATATGCATTTAGTTATTACTGGCAGTAATACTTACATTTTTATGCGTGGTGCTGGGAGTGGAGTGTGGTTGGATAGCTTTCGAGCTAGCTGCGCTTATAGCTGGGAGTGGGGCATGGATATTTATCTTTCGAACTGGCTGTGGTAATGGCTTGGATTGGGGCACGGTTGGGTGCTAATGGGTCTGAGTGGAGAATAGTTTTGAGCTAGCTGGGTGGCCAACTGGTTCCCAAGGGCGTTAGTTGTGCTAATAATGCTGGCAGCTGGGCATCAGCTTTGCTCCTGCTTAAGATGGCTTGTTGGGAGTATGCTTGGATAGCTCGAAAAGCGGCCCGAGAAGTATGATCCACCCCCATCGTTTCCAAGCCTGTGACACAAAGGTGCGAGATCCACACAAAAAGAGGTTGACCTTGAGAAATCGGATACCCTATTTGGCACGAGTGCTGAATATCAGGTACAGCTGGTCCCCCACAAAAGTGGTGCTGCCAGGCAGGTAGAAAGAAGGTTCCAGAGGTCTGCTTGTAGGGTTGATGCAGGCAACACTGGGTTCTCTTTTCTATTCAGTCATTAAGGCAGAAATCACTGGCCAAGGCCACCAAGACCTCATGTTGATGGTTGGAGACAGGAGGAATTTCCCAAGGAGAAAACCGCTCTAATTGAGGTGCACACCTTTGCTCCTGGTGCTAGTAGGTCCAGCCTTTTTTGCTACGTGTCGTTGGATAAAGCTTATGGCACAAGCTTTCCCCAAGGGTCATAAGGCAACCAGGAATGTTCGCAACACCCAGAAACCAGAGAAAAGATTCTCCGCAATTGACATGATCTAGAGTCACTGGTGGGGCTATAACAGACATTAGCCGCCCCCAACCCCACCCCAAAATTAAAAAAATAAATATTTAAAAAAAATTGCTGTAATGAATTAATACTTTTAATTTGAAACTAAAGCTGTTTTAAGCTTGAGATGAAATTATTATTTGTGTTCAATACAAATATTTTTCAACACAATTTTTTGTTGTTGAAAATGTCGACTGATTGTTTTAGCCCAGTTTCGCATAAAAGAAATTTCACTGAATAGCAATTATGCCCACGACTGATAAGGCATAAAAAATGACTTGTATTTGTAGCTTCTAAGGCAGGATAAAGGTTTTGAAGTATTTATGCTGTGGCTATAGTGTTTGTATCATATATTAACCTTAGATAAAAAGATTACAAGTCCCCAAAAGTAGGCAGAGAAAAGAAAATTAATGTATCGCATTATCTAACAGAGGCATTCACATCCATTCTAATTGGTCATGTAGCTGTGAGTCAGTGTGGCACTAAATCTTGTTCAGTGGAAGTCAGACCCTGAGAGTGGCGCCATTAGAGCTCAAGCAGAAGCCTGACAAATGGGATAAATTTGTGCTGACAGCCCCTGCTTCCTCCCCACACCGGCTGAAGGGCTGGATATCAGTGGTGCTGCATGTTAATCCACTCGTTTTTGGCTCTCAGAGAAGTGATGGACTCTTCTATGCAGGAAAAGAGCCATAGCTGATGGGCCAACAGCAGATCTTGTACGAGGCGAGCCTGTACACACACCTGCACACTCATTTGGATGGATATGGCAGGAATCTACACACACCTACAGTCTGGATAACACAAACAGTGACAGTCGTGCCAAATGGACTCGGTTTATGAGTACTCATAGACTGCCAAGATCTGGTGTGATTGCCAGGATTTAGAATAAACTCGAAATGCATTTACACAAACAAAAAGAAAAAATGGAAGCGCAGACATTCTGTTTAGGATAAAAGGGACAGTGTTTTTATTAAAGACTTTCAGTTTTTAAATTCTTTACTAAAAATGCCAGTTTATATGCAAGAGTAACTTTATGTTTATTCCTATAGATTCTAGCATTTTGAAGTGATGTCTTTCTTTCTTTTGTTTTTTTTTACCTTGTGTTGTGGTCCAGCTGAAGGAGCAGATGGTTCTATTTAGTCAGAAGATGGTGTGTGATGGACTTAAAGAGGTGTTCGTAATTAAGCATCACAGTTTTTTCCTCAACAGCGTTTGCCAGGTGTTTGCAAAACCAGGTCAGACACGATTCACACTTTGTTTTAAAGTTAGACGAAAAAAACCTATGTTGCTCCTAGTGAGTATTTAATTCCCTGTTAATTATGTGCCAAATCATCTAAACTGGTTAAGTTTTTTTCTGTTCAACCCTTCCCTGTGAGCCGCTCCAGTTGATGATCACATCACCAGGGTGACCGAGGACGTTTCCACGAAGACGTTCCAGCCGTTCTTAAGGACTTATGATGTAAGTTGCTCACACACACAACTACATAATTCCTGCTACCTGTTTTTCACCCAAATGAGGATGGGTTCTCTGTTGAGTCCGGTTCCTCTCAAGGTTTCTTTCTATTTTCATCCCAGGGAGTTTTTCCTTGCCACCGTTGCCCCCGTCTTCCTCATCAGGGACAAACTGATTTCTCATCATTCTCATTTGCATCTTATAATTTCTCCGATTGTGTAAAGCTGCTTTGTGACAATGACCACTGTAAAAAGCACCAAACAAATAAAATTGAATGGTCTAAAATTTTAAGACATCTCTGACAATGCAAAATTAATAATTGTTTGAATTCATATAAGCTCCAAACATTTAAACAATATCTCTTTTGGGCCTCTTTTTATGTCTGGACCAAAACTTTTACAACTTGCAGAAGTTCTGTGAGCTGGCAATGGATGATTTGGGGCTCACCAGAATTTCAACCACTACCTAAAACTTGTGAGTGATGGCAACATTTTTAACACTTTGAACTCTAACTTTTAAACCATCTAACTAGCCAACCACAGCCTAAGCTTCTTCGAGGTAAGTTATAACAATATTAGCAATTGGGATTAAGGTTAAAGGGAAAACATTACATGACTTCAGCTATCTAAAGGTGAGCATTAGTTTTTTTCTTTCAACCTGAACTCCAAATCTTAAATCATACATTAAAAAACAAATAAATTCTTAGCTTTTTTTAAAGTGAGTACGGATGACTCACCAACTGAAACCTAGCCAACTTCAATTTCAAACATATACATTTATGACATTTGGCAGACGCCCGTATGAAGAGTGTTTGCATATCATTGTACATCTAAGAAGGGTTAGAGGTCTTGCCCAAGGGACCAGCAGTTGGAGTTTGCTGTGGCTGGGAATTAAATCAATGAGCTTCTGTCCAATACCTGAAACACTAAAATGGGGGCACAGATTTAGGACAAATCTAAGCACCCATGCACTTTGGGGCCTGCCACAAATTTGTTTTGTTATTAACAGTACATAACAGTACAGATTGGCTGTAGTAGAGGGCAATAAGCTAACAGTTGCCCTAAAACCCACAATGACACAAGCAAAACTTCAGCTTTCTCAAGGTGAGTAATAATCCTTCACCCTCAACCTCCACTCCTAAGCCCTACACTTAGACAACCACAACCTCAGCTTCCTCAAGCGAGTATCATCATCGTCAATTTTTTTTTTACTTTTATGGTTAGGAATTAATTTATTCTGATTGCTAAAATACCAAGACAAGAATAAAGATTTTAAAAGCTTTTCGAGATGCTTTGGGTGTGAATGTGTGTCCTTGTGTCCAGTGTAAGCTTATTCAAATAACCTCTTCTGAGTGTTGAGATAAGTGTTTAATCAGAACCTAATCAGAACTTGATCCACTTTTATTTGCATCACTGGATATTCCTGGATGAACTCTTAATCAGTGACGAGAAAGACCTTAGGAAGAAATTACGTCTGTCTGAAAAGCTTCCTCATGTAAGAGAATACATTTGGAAAAGGAATAAAAGTTGTCCTCATTGTCCTCCTCTAGTCTCATTGTAAATCAGCATTACATTTTACATTTAAAGCATTTGGCAGACGCTCCGTATCCTGTAGTAGTAGTAATAGTAGAGTGACTATTCAACTGAGCAATTGGGTGTTAAGGGCCTTGCTCGGGGGCCCAATAGTGGGAACTTAGTTGTGCTGGGAATCAAACAAATCAAGCTCAGGGGTGATAACCCATGCGCCATTTAGCTATGGGTGTCTTTTTCCTTTTAGCTCATTTTCAAACTTGCCCCAACACATCTACCTGTAAGTTTCAAGTCTACCTAGCAAAATCTTGATTAGTTGGTTCAGGTTGGAGCTAAACTCTGCAGGATACCCTGACCCTCCAGGACCAAGATTGAACTCCCCTGCTCTAATGTTATACCCGTGTGGGTCGTAAGGATGACTGGAGCATCAATTGTGTGATAAAACTGGGTGTTGTAACTTAGATAATACATTAACAGCTTCTTTTGGAATCGTTATTTTGCATCAGATGTTTTTCTTTTTTTTGTATGGAGAAACTCCTATAAACCGTGTATCACTAAGCATAATATTACATCTATCCAAAAAAAAAAAAAAACACTTCCACAACTGGAATATCAATGAACCCACACTACTCTGCACATTAATTCCTGGCAGAAGGAAAGTAAATATTTACTCCCAAAAGGTGTTACTAGAGCCTTGTCTCAAACCAGAGTTCGGGTTACAGTCTGTCTGGTTTCCAAGGTTCTCCCTGTGTTCATGTCACCATCCATCTGCTTTCCCCCAATGTGTATGTGTGCATGGTGATTCGTGATGATCCACCATGCATGATTTATTACCCAGAGCTCATCCACAGTGTTCCTGGAACCAGTGCAACCCTGGCCAGAGTACAGCGGTTACTAAAGATGAATAAATACATAGAAAATAGAAATCTATATAGAAGTTGTTGTAAACTTTTTCTTTTTGTCGCAGCAGAGACCAGGAGACGTTTGGAGATGTTTCAAGCAGAATTTACTGTTTATTAAGAACTCGCTGTTTGTCGCTGTAGTCATCCAAGTCATGGACAGCTGTACCTTGATCTTAGCATTTACATTAAACTTGCCTGGTGGTCAGGAAGTGCCTAGAGACAAAGAGTTATTATCTCAGACTCCTGGGCTGCCTGACTTGATTTTCTCAGAATGTTATCATTTTTGTCATCAACTTTGTCAGTTTATATATTATTATATTGAAACCCAGATTTAACATTTTCTAAATTTGTAATCTAACAAAGGTTATCCACATCTTGGTAAATAGACTATTTTAGCAACCCTAGGTGTGTTTACATGGAGCATTACATTCTGATTACACCTATTTTAAATGTCCAATCTAAATGAAAATGCTCCATGTGAACAAACAAAAAAAATGAAAACATCCAAATCTGATTTAAAATTCTGAGCTGTAAATTTCACAACACAACTTTTACCAGTCCTTCTTAAGACCTTTATTTACATCCGTTTGCATTTTTGTAAAAGGGCAGGAAATCCACATCACGACAGAAAAATATCTCTAAATATTTTCATCTTTTTAAGATTTCAGCAACAGCGTTTACTTGCATACTTACGTTCCTAATAGCAGCATAATGCTAATAACTAGCGGGACTCAGCGACATGGCTCATCTTTACAGAATAAATAACCACAGGAAATAAGATGAGCACTCAATCGGAATCATTCGATCGGAAAGGCTGTTATTCAGGGCCTTACTTGAGGGCCAAAACTTCTGAGAGTTGAACCCACAATCTTCCGGTCAGAAATTCAATACCATCATTTCTAATATCCTCCCATTGTGAAGTTTTGGGTGAGTTTTTTCTCTCAGTCTGAATATCACTGAAAATCGATCATAAAGCAGGTGGGATTTGAAGCTTTATTTCCCAGTTCTTCCTCTCTCAGTATTTTTCACTTACAAAGACCTGGAGGCAAAGAAAGAAAGCACATTTTAGAGATCCTCATCCCTTCTTCTAGAAGCTTCTTCACTCTTCATTTTCCTTAAGATTTTTTTCATCTCACCTGCAGGCCACAACATCCCATCAGCGCCTAATGTGCGAAACCTTAACTTATCTTCTTATACTACAACAACATTAAGCATCACATCTAATATTTATTTATTTATTTTACTTAATTTTAATCAGGTTAAAGCATCAACACCCTCGTTTTTATGGAAAGTTCTCTGAAAAGCAGATGGATATGTAGAAAAAATCAGATTCATTTATTTAAACTTCTTAAGACTATAAACATCAATCTCACACATTTCACTACCACTTTAGTGCACTAGATTTTACATACTCTGAAAAATGATATAATTATTTTCTTTAATTAATTGTTTAGTGTTTTGGCTTAAAATTACTAAAATAATGTATTTTTTGAAATCATTAATATTCAAAAGTTGTTTTTTTTTAAATAAATGTGACATTTGATTCACATTTACAATTACTTTTTAAATTAGTTTTTTTTTCTTCTTATACATTTTTACAATATTTTCCTCTAAATAATTATCTTTTCTTTTACATATTTTTCACATCCTTTCAAATTTTACCTCATTTTTTGTCTTGATGTACACGTTAATATTTACATCATGCATAAAAATAATTTTAATAGTCAATTAAAAAATTATAGGTTGTTTGTATTCTTAATTCTTAATAAAACATGTATCTTATTTTTTCCCCAGAATTTTTAACACATACTTTTCTTTCGTAATAACATTTTTATATGTTATTTTATATGTGAGGATTTTTAATGCTTTTGCAAGTGTGTGCTTTTGACAGAAAAAAACGAAAACCATCAGTTTGATTTGACCTTCAATCACAAGATGAACAAATCCGTACCCCAATTCACAGGCAGGAAAAAAATATATTCACATAAAATCAATTCATGTGAAAATAAAGTCAGACTGCAGAAAAGCTTGAGTTCCTGGAGTCCTGCACCATTAGAGGGTTGTGATTGGTTAAAATATGGTGCGCTTACATTTGATTGGCTAAAGAGTATGAGTGACCCACATGGTTGGGGTGTGGTGTTAGGAAAGTCTCAAAAATACACAACTATTTGCACATTAAACAGTCACAACAAAGTTTTAACATTGAAAACTTTTTTTCCATACAGTTTTACATTTGTAAATTATTTTATAAAACATATTTTTATGATTTGATCCTATTTTGTGATCCTAAATAGTTTTTGGTTAAATATACATAATTTTGCATGTGTGTGTCGTGTCTTTTGCATAAATTGTTTAATGAAACAAGTTCAGCTCCATATAAATCCTGTGTGTTTTATGTTTTATCGTTAAACGTGAGCTGATTGGTGAAGTTGGGTTGCGTTTGTGTAAAAGGAATTAGTGGAAAATGAAACTGCTCATAAATCAAAGAAAAGCTGCTGATTAAAGTCCGAAACAATACAAAGAATGTTACACACACACACACACACACACATACACATATACACACACAAAGGAATGCCTTTTTTTTCATTTTTACTTTCATTTCTTTTATTTCAAACATGTTTTAGTTTCAGAGTTTAATAATAATTAGGTAAAATGATGCCATTTAAAGAGGTTTCTCTGGTTTCTTGATTTTTTTTCCAGATTTATTGGGTTTCTCAGATTTTTCTGGTTCATCAGGTTTATTGCTTTTTTTGGGTTCTCTGGTTTCTCAGGTTTATCGGGTTTCTCAGGTTTATCGGGTTTATCGGGTTTCTCGGGTTCTCTGGTTTCTCAGGTTTATCGGGTTTTCTCGGGTTCTCTGGTTTCTCTGGTTTATCTGGTTTCTCAGGTTTATTGGGTTTCTCGGGTTCTCTGGTTTCTCTTCGGTTTATGGGGTTTCTCAGGTTTATTGGGTTTCTTTTTATTTAAATGTTAAATTCTATTGTAAGATAAAGATACTTTTTCAGTGACCTACCAAACCATTAAAGCCAATGTTCCATCACCTCTGAGTTTTCCCTCACACACACATACCACACACACACACACACACACACGCAAAAATGTGTGTTAAAGTTTGACTGTGTAAATAGAAAATTTAAAGACCTGCTCATAATTTACAATTTCTATATCGTTATTTATTGTACTATATTTTTCTGCTAGATGTTTAAAGCTTTAAAGATGCACTAGCCCTGTTTTTACATTCTTTATTAAGTGGTAAATAATTCTTATGTAGTTAGATAAGACATGACAGATCTGTTAGCACATCCTGATCCGGTAGCCCATCTGGTGCTCAGTTGAGGCTGGAATCACATGCTATCTCTTGTTATCTCTCCAGTTATTTCCTATTTATTCTACACGTTCTAAAAACTTGTTTACTGGAGGTAAACACTGCGGTTGCCATTTCCCCACTAACTTCTCATCTGTTTCTCTAGTCAGACTTGGAGTTTCCTCTTTGTCCAGCGAGCGAAAACACAGCACAGGTCTATTTTATTTTTCATTTTATTATATTTTGCATTAATCTTATATTAAAACTGCAGCACATAAGCAGTACAATAAAAACTCGAATTGCCGGGCAGACAAATCATCAGGAATGGCAGCTCACCGGCTGAAACTCAACCCGTGCAAACTGAGCTACTTTTTATCCCAGCTGACTCGTACCCGTACCAGGATCTCACAATCACCCTGGACAATTCGCTGATCTTTTCTTTGACCAGTGCTCGCAACCTTGGGATAACTATGGACCATCAATTATCCTTTTCCGCACATATTGCCAACTTAACTCGATCCTGCAGGTTTATCCTTTATAACATCTGGAGGATTCGACCATTCCTATCTATTAGGGCCTTTTAGTTGCCTGTGCAGTCTCTTGTAATTTCTAAACTAGACTACTGCAACTCGCTCCTGGCAGGCCTCTACCTCTGAGTGCAATTCGTCTCTGCAGATGAGTCAGAATGCAGCTTGCATAGCATTACGCTCCATCAGATCCACAAGTACTGCTCGACTTCTTCCACTATCCCCTAAGACACAAGGTACATCTGCCTCAGGACTTTTCTCTGTTCTGGCACCAAGATGGTGGAATGAACTTCCCATCAATGTAAGAACAGCAGAGTCACTGGCCGTCTTCAAGCAACGTTTGAAAACCCACCTCGTTCTTAAATACCTGGCTTTGACATAAAAAAAAAATCCCATGCTGCTCTTTTTTATCAAATAAAATAAAATGCAAAACACAGCTGCATACTGTAGCATATAGCATAACTTTATAGTGAGTTAGTGTGAAGATGGAATAGGAGATTTTAGCATTAGCAACATGCTCTCAGTTAGGCAGCTAACATGTTTTCAGTGATCTGTAATTGCAGTAATATGGACACAAACTGATTCCCCAGTTGTGTTAAAATTCATGAAGCAAAAAAGACAAAAAGTAAGTCAGCTTTAGCAGCATTAACAGTATCAGCAGTTTAAGCTAAATTAGCAGAATCAGCAGCATAACAGTAGCACTATTAGCAGCATTAGCAGTATAAGCTGAGTTGGCCGTATAAGCAGTATTAGCTTGCTGTAGGTGGACTGATAATTAGTAACTGGTGCTGTAGCACTTTGTGTTAGCGGGTGGAATAGACCACACTGATGCTACAGTGTAAATTCAGCAGGGACCGCACACGAGTCATTTTCTCCCTCTCTCTCTCTCTCGCGGTCTCTCTCTCTCTCTCAATCTCTCTCTCTGATGTAATAATCCTGACTTTTCTGATGTTATTTTCTCAGAGAAACTTTGCCATGTGCTGATGATAAACGGGGTCTCCGGATGTGTCCACAAGTCATGTGGGTCTAAGATAATAAGCGTCTGACCAAACTGCACCTCATGTTGTACTCCTGCTTGACAGAACCCCAATTTCCCGCCTTCAGCTCTGACACCACACACAATGAGTGAGCATTAGCGGACCGCTGCACGCTGTAATTAGCACAATTACAGCTTTTAGTCTGTCATGTCATTACATCGCAAACTGGTGCTGCTGCATCGCAAAAATCACCAAGAATTTAGAAAATAAACAGACTTTCAATACTCGATGTCTGTTAAAAAACATTCACAATTTATTAAAAGCACTTTATCATATTCGTCTTCGTCCCTATTATCATAATAATTCATCTTTCTCGTTACCCACAACATAAACATTCTGTTACATACTAATCCTCATCATAAATGTCATTATCCTCATCATTATCC
This sequence comes from Bagarius yarrelli, assembly GCA_005784505.1. NCBI lineage: Eukaryota > Metazoa > Chordata > Actinopteri > Siluriformes > Sisoridae > Bagarius > Bagarius yarrelli. Next base: position 212,147 of record VCAZ01000246.1, read on the forward strand.
ATATCATTATCATCATCCTCATCATCATCATTATTATCATCATTCTCATCATCATCCTCATCCTTATCATTATTATCATCATTATTTATCTTTATTGTTAACCACAACATAAACATTCTTCCACATCCTAATCCTCATCAATAATGTCATCATCCTCATCAATATCGTCCTCATTCTTATCCTTATTATTATTATCATTATTACCATTATCATCAACCTCATTATCATCCTCATCATCACTCTTCTTCTTATTCTTCTTTATCATCCTCATCCTTATCATCATCATCATAATTTATGTTTATCGTTACCCAAAAAATAAACATTTTTCTACATCCTGATCCTCATCATTATCATCATTTTTTTATAGTATTTAGCAGATGTCCTTATCCAGAGCGACTTACATTTATCTCTTCTTTACATCTGAGCAATTGGGCATTCAGGGGCCCAGCAGTGGCAATGTGGTGGTGCTGAGAATCATACCCCAATCTCCTAATTGGCAGTCCAGCACCGCTGTGATACCTCCACCACCACCACCATCATCATCATCTGTCTTCACACAGCTTAGTAAGCAGCAGGTATCTGGATGCTTTTCTTCCTCCTTTAATTTCATTACACTTCTCTGTTTTTTTCCCTTTTCACCCATAATTCAGTTTTCTTTTATATAATCACATTTTCTCTTGTTCTCTAAACTGTTAAAAAGGTCAGTTTGCTTTCAAAGGCGGCAAACAAAAAAGCTGCAATGCAGAAGGTCTGTTTTAGAAAAACTGTTTTTCTTTTCTGTTCAGTGGGAAATGGGACATCCTTACACAGAATTTCCTTTAATATATAACATTTTTTAAAGCTTTTTAATTCCTGTAAGGCAGCAATCCATTAGAGAAAGAGAGAGAGAGAGAGAGAGAGAGAGAGAGAAAGAGAGAGAAAGAGAGAGAGAGAGAGAGAGAGAGGGAGAGTGACAAAGAGGGAGATAGTGAGAAAAGGAATATAGCCGAGAGAGAGAGAGACAGAAGAGAAAGAGAGAGAGAGAGAGAGAGAGAGAGAGAGAGAGAGAGAGAGAGAGAGAGACAGAGAGAGAGACAGAGCAGAGAAGAGACCTGAGAAAGACTAAGGTGCTGATGTTTACTGAGTAAATTCAGGGCACAAACACTAGAGATCTGACATGTGCACTCAAACCTACACAAAATGTTGCACTTTCTGATTTTTAAAGAATCCATAATTTATAATTTACAGGAATTAAACAAAATATCAACTAAAAAACTTTCCACGTTTCAGCTTATTTACCCGATTTTGTTTAGCAAATTTATAAGAGCAGCTGGTCCAAACGTGAGCAAAGAGACAAATGCGAATCAACGAGTGCCAGAAAACCCTCAATGTCGTCAGGGTCAGAGTTTATGGAGCGCAGCCCATTCTGCATTTCAACTGAAAAAAGAGGAATCCAAATGCCACCAATTAATGTAATTTATTTATTCAGCTTGTGAAGTGGGCAAAAAGAGGCAGGCCAATTTACCGGAGCCCAGCTGTCACTGCCAGATTACACAGTCCCACTGAGGGAGGAGGTTTGTAAATAAATGGAAGCACAGCCTCATTTTCATATCATGCTGCACCGGTGGTGAAGTCTGGCTGCTATGCCAGTCCCTCGTTGTGAGACTTCCCGACTGGTTTTCAGCGTTAAACGGAATGGGATTGTAATAGCAACACTGGATGGGTGGGGGACTCCCAAAACTTGCACTCTACTTTTATACTCTACTTTTAAAGTATGCTCTGAAGATTTCTGCATTTGGTGGCTTAAAAGTTATGCCGGGTACACACCAAAAGATAATGGGGCTGATTTGGGACTGATTTCTTTGCTTCTGACAATCCTAGGTGATGTCCAGATTATCTTGGTGGTTCCACAGATTATTTTATTAGATTTTCCTGTGATGTGAGGTTTGTTAAGAGTGAATGAATCGGCTCTGGAGAACGTCAAAAGAGCGCCGATCGCAAATCGTAAATATTTACCATTTACGATCTGGAGATAATCACTTGAAATGAAACAACAACCAATCAGAAAGTGAGCTGACAGAAGACAGGTCTCAAGAGATTTTGCGAGTTCCTGTGTTCACAGTCGGGACTCTGGTTGAAAATTATAGATGTCTGATGTGATGTTTATGTCAAATCATGGCACACCACACACTATAGGATCAAACTGGTTAAATCCTTATATCTTTGGTCTGATTGACTACTATTGACCTTTTCTGTTTTAGGGTTGCTGTATCATCCCTGATGCCATCATAATATGTAAGAGATATTTGAAAAAGTTGCTTCAATATGTATCATGTAACAAAATCAAACTCATTCTTCTTTTATTGAAAACACCACCAGTAACATACAATATATTTGTCTATTGTAAATCAAATGGTATCTACACTAACATAAGTCTGTTTCTTTCCTATACCAAGCTCAACGTCGCCACCAGATCCAGTCTGTATCCAGTCCAGTTGGTGGATCAGCAAGGAAACAATAAACCTCAGTGGCAGTTTTCTAGTGATGACCTTGTCTTCTAGACGACCATCCAGACAAAACCACGAAAACTTTACTGCAGCATAGAACGACCTACTGGTTTGTCTGTTCAAAGGACAACTGTTTTGTCACTGATGGAGTTTTGGTTTCTTGCCACTGTTTTTGTTAGTTGGGGACAAAATTCTATTGTCAAAAAGCACTGTAGAAATAAAGGTGCCTTGACTATTTACCTCAAAGAACTTCTGATTCAGCCAATACTCCAAAGATATTAAAAATGAGTATGCCAAAGTTTTACTCTTGATTCTAACCGAATGTTTAGCTGTGTGGGATTTTTTGCTAATGTTTCCTCTGGTTTGTTGAAGTGAGTAAAATTGAGCCCTGGTTGGTTTTCCTTTGATCCCCACAAAACACTACATATTATTGGGTAGAAGGATTCAAGATGAATGAGTCTTAATTTTATCACACTAAAATCCTTTTCCTTACATCTCCCATTTTGGGACTTTGGCATTAGAGCGCAAGGTCAGCCATGTTACCACACTTCTGGAGCAGAGAGAATTAAGGGCCTTACTGAAGAGCTTAGTTACTTGGTGGATTAAACATTAATCCTCTGACCACCAACCCAAAACTTTAATCATTTGAGAAATCACTTGCTCAAGGAGGTAGTGCCCAAGTTTGTAGTTTTGAGAGAGAGAGAGAGACAGACAGAGGGTGAGAGAGAGAGCGAGAGATCCATTCTAGAATTTATTGGATTTGGTCATAAATCCATGGATTATTTTGAATCATGGACATTTTTCAGCACTTTAGTTTTTTGTGTATGTGTGTGTGTGTAGTTTTGATAATGGTGATGATGATTCTGATGGTGGTGATAGTGGTGATGATTATAATTATGATGATGATGATTGTGATGATGGTGTTAATAATGACTATGATGATAATGCTGGTGATGATAATGATGATAATGATGATGATGGTGGTGGTGTTGATGATTGGGATGACGGTCATTTCAGCCATATATAGCAGATGCAGTACACAGTGAAATGAGATAACGTTTCTCCAGGACCCCCTGGTGCTACACAAAACACAGAATTTCACAAAACAACAAAGAGCCATTGAACAGAATAGACATAAAGTGCATGTGTGCAACCTGGTGCAGACAGTGCAGAACAGACAGTGCAATAAACAATACAAACATTACAAAGACAGAGCAAAGAAGACAACAGAGAACAGAACATAACGCTGGACAGAACATTCAATAGCACCAACCAAAATTGTAAAATGAGGCAAGACATCGAATTGAAAATTAACAGCAATGCTGTGCAAATAGCATTGTAAAGTGCTTAACAAAAAATGTTTTTTTGTTGTTTTTTTTAGTCTACTTGTGTTGAATGTGTGTGTCTGTAGTTCTGGTATATATTTGTAGGCTGAGGTAGTTCAGATCAGTGTGTTGAGCAGCCTGATGGCTTGAGGGAAGTAACTGTTACACATTCAGGTTGTGAGGGCCCGAATGCTACGGTACCTTTTTCCAGAGGGCGGGAGTGTGAAGAGTGAGTGTGAGGGGTGTGTGGGGTCGTCCACAATGCTGTTAGCTTTGCAGATGCAGCGTGTAGTGTAGATGTCCATTATGGAGGGAAAAGAGACTCCAATGATCTTCTCAGCTGTTTGCTGTCCTCTGCAGGGTTTTGCTCAGAATGCTCTCGATGGTCCCTCTGTAGAACATTGTCAGGATGGGAGGTGGAAGGTGGGCTTTCCTCAGTCTTTGCAGGAAGTAGAGGCACTGCTGCGCTGTTTTACTAATAGAGCTGGTGTTGAGTGACCAGGTGAGGTTCTCCATCAGGTGGACACCAAGCAATTTAGTGTCCTTGACGATCTTTACAGAGGATAATAATGACTATGATGGTGATGCCGGTGATCATGATGATGATGGTGATGACAACGATGATGATAGTGATAATGATGATAATGGTGATAATGATGATGATAATGATATTGATGATGATGGTGAGGATAATCATAGTGATGACGATGATTGTGATGATGGTGATGATGGCGGTGATAAGGATTATACTGAGGATGATGACTGTGATGATGATGATGAAGATAAGAAAATCATATGACACTTTTTTTCTCAAATTTACCCCAAGATATTGTTATTTAATACTCAGAGATTAGACTTTCCATTTTAGGCATGGTGCTGATGCTTGGCCACTTTTAAAGTTAATGACTAGGAAAAGTTTCTAGTATTTAGAGTTGACTTTACATTTACATTTACAGCATTTACCAGACGCTCTAATCCAGAGCAGATCTCATTCATACAACTGAGCAATTAGGGGTTAAGGGCCTTGCTTAGAGGCCCAACAGTCATGGCTTGGTGGAGCTGAGAACTGAACCCACAATCATAACCATTTTATAACCACCACTTTTCCACTTATACAGGTACTTTAACTGGTTTATCCCAAATATCATCGGAATACTGTGCACAAGGCAGGAACACACCCTGAATGGGTTGCCAGTCTATTGCTGTGTAAATCCGCTCATTTGCACAGACAGTAACCTAAGATCCTTACTGAAATTAGAAGCTTAAACATCATTAATTTAAATGCCACATACAACAGAGATGTATTGCAATAAACCTTCTTCATAATCCATAACATGCTAAGCAAATGTTCCTTTCATGCATTTTACTGTAACATTTGAAAGCAAATCTGTGTGTGGGATGTAAATTAACCCTAGTAGGAGGTGAAGAGGATCAAGGGCTTACACTATTCTCATTTCACCATAAAGAGCAATAATTACGCTAATGCTTTTGCCCATTACACTGATGGAAGAGTGGAGCAGTGAGATAAAGAGGTGATGTTACTAACCCACTGTCGATATTAGAGTTCTCCATTCTATTGTCTCTCTGGAAGCAGCAAAAATGGGCAGGTTCAGTGCCGTAAGACTTATACCACAGAGCTGTTCAACTGGAATAGTTTTCCTAAAACTTTCTTAACCCTTATTAAAGCACTTTGTATTACAGTGACTAGAGTTATTATAGTATAACAAATAACACCTGACCCTGACATGGATTAAAGTACGGTTTCTTTAAAGGAAGCCTCAGACCAACATTTATAAAAGAACCATGGGTTGGTTCTTCAACCACCAAGCATGAGATTAAAAACATGTTAACAGAAATACCATTCATAGCCATGTAGTGACTGTCCGGAGTGCCAATCAGATATGCAAAAACTACCCTTATCTGGTTTTTGCCCTTTACATAGGAGAATAGGCAGTTGTCCCAATACCAGAATTTTCAGCAAACCTTTGGCTAAACTTTGTGAAAATTGATATTTTGCTCTGGTTCTTCGTTAAGAATGTAAGTAATATGTGCCTAATTCACTTCCATGGGCCGAGTGCCAAAGACAGACCAGTTAACACTCAATAGTCCTTACAAATTACAGTCCTTTGTTGTTTTAATTTTATCACTTCCTTAAACAAGTCATCAGAAGTCCTCAAACAAACACTTATTCTGTTATTCTTTTGTGCTTAATTGGTATCGTATAGTCCAAACACAAAATCGACTGCTTGTGCCTGACTTCTGCTTACACAAGCAGTTGGGTCGGGTGCCATATTACCCAGCATCTTTAATCGGTGAAAACATGCTCTGATTGCATATTTAAAGAGGGACAATGTACTTTTTTAAGTAATGTGGATAACAAACCCTTTTGATTAAGTAAACAGAATTGAATTTATGGTGTGTGTGTGTGTGGCCTAATGCACTTTGTGATCATTGAGATGGTGGAAATCAGGATAGTCTAGGCATTGGGCAGTATTGTATATATTTTAATGTGGATTAGATTCTAGGTACAATACAATAAGTATAGTCGTTATAGTCGTTAGCACTGGATCAAAAAAGGTCATTAAAATTGTCCCAAAAACCGGTATTGTTTTGGTTCCAGGAAAAATTCGATGAAATGTATTGCTCCACTTTAAATGTTAACTAGTATAGTTTGGTTTGGGTTCTGGGAGCAGTGCGTTAGCTTGATTTGGGTTCTGAGTGTGGGGATGTAGCAGGGTTTAGGCTCTGGGTGCAAGATTTGGAATGTGAGTTAAATATTGTTTTAGGGGCAGAACGGTAGTTCTCTTTTGAATGTTGTATAGCAGGTGGGTTTTGGATTTATGCATAAACTTAACTGGCATACATGTGTTCCTGGTTTCTAGGTCTGCGTCCAGAAATTGCTACTGGTATCCCAAATCCAGGGAAGTGGTAGCGCGGTGGTTAAGGTGTTGGATTGCTAATTGGATGATTGAGATTTGATTCCCAGCACTACCCAGTGGCCACTGCTGGGCCCCCAAATAAAGCATTTAACCTCCTAACTGTTTAGTTGTATAAGGAGATAAATGTAAGTTGCTCTGGATAAGGGCGTCTGCTAAATGCTATAAATGTTAATGTAATCCCTTTTTTTTTGGGATAAATGTTTTTATACTCTTATAACTGTACTAAAGCATTTTTTGGTGAAACTCTACTGGTGAAACATACAAAAAAATCATGATACAGAAAGGGGACAAAACTGGAAACTTTGTAAAGTAATCAAGAGTTTGATTTCCCCGGAGTGTGTTCATTTTTTTACCAGAATGGTTGCATTGATTCTCAATAGCATGCAGTTATTTTAGTCATGAAATGTGTTGTATAGCTCCTTTTCTGACAGTCTGTTATTGCCTGTCACTCAGCAAAATTGTAAAAAACTCCATTCTGTGTTTTTTTATGATGCCTTGTTGTTATGAGACGTCATTTATCCAGCTGCTGCTCTATGAGGGTGTTTTCCCACCAGAACTCCTAAAGGCACCATTACCAATTAACCCCATTTTAACCCACACACTAACATGCTTTAGTTTTAACGTGTTTGTCATTCCATTCTGTTTCATACACTTGAGAATGTATTGGATTTTGGGATACAGGATACAAGGACATGATCCTGAAAGCCTGTGGTTTTCTTTGCGTTCATAATTTTACCTTTATTTCCTAACCATGTTCTTTTGCTATTTGAAATTCACCAGCTGTAGTAATTTATTTACATCTTTTGTAAAAAAAAAAAAGTTTGTACTATTATACGTCCTGGTCTGGTATTTTGTCAGGGTAAATTCATGCCTCTGACTGCGCCTTGTAGCTAATGGGGCAAAACGTTCTTATAATGAAAAGTACACCATGTAGAAAATGTAATGACGGCTCACAAGTTGTTCCACTCGAAAACACATCATTTATACGTGTGACACGACAAATAGTGAGACCCTGCAAGTTTTATTTATTCCCAGTTACACAGGATATCAGAGCGTCCCTGTTTCCTAGTGCTAATTTAAATGTCATGCGTGAATGTCAAATGTTTTACCAGTGTTGCTTGGTATTTATTAATTTTTAAAAATTGTGTTAAATGTATACTAATTGGATTCTATAGATTTTACGGATGTTTCCGGATCTGTTTAGTATTTAACACATTCATATCTGTGACGTGGGCTGGGCATAAATTAGAGAAAATGTATTCCTTTGTGCTGAAAAAAAATGAAAAACATGGAAGCAACCAAAAAAACATAGAATTGGCATCAATAAAGCTAGAGAGAGTCCTGCCTTTGTCCCTGTCCTTTTATCAGATGTTTGTCCTATTATCAACTTGTTTTTATGGTCTGTCTATAGACTCTTAGTTACAGTACCGTGACTATCTGTAGTTTTCTGCTACGTCTGAATGCATACAAATAAAATAAATTAACCTTAACCTACAATATAGGGCCAAACTGTTAAAGATACATTGCCACAAACTCAGTCACACAGTTGTTTGGAATGTCTTTTGTATGTTGTAGCATTCCATTACTCCTTCACTGGAGCTAAGAGACTCGAACCCTGTTCCAGTATGATAATATTACCAGGATAGCGTTCTATCATCTCGGAAATATCGCTAAAATAATAAATATGTTGTCACTAAATGGTGCAAAAAAATTATTCCACGCGTTTATCTCATCCAGGCTGGATTACTGTAACGCTTTACTGTCTGGATGTTCAACTAGGTGCATTTATAAACTTCAGTTAGTCCAGAACGCAGCAGCGGGAGTCCTCACTAAAACTAAAAGATATAAGCACATCACGCCAGTCTTACCCGCACTGCACTGGCTCCCAGTGAGACACCGCATCGATTTTAAAATACTACTTTTAACCTATAAAGCTCTAAATGAAGCCCGTTTTTGCCCCCAACAAATTGACAATGACCATTGTAAAAAGCGCTATACCAATAAAATTGAATTAAATTGAATTGAATGTCCCTGTGCGCAAATCTTTATTAAGACATGCTGTGTTCTGGATGTTTTGGAGTGGAAGATCTCCTGTACGGAGTCTTGATTCTGACACAACCCCTTTAAACTGAACACCTTCGGGATAAACTGGAACACCGACTGAACCCCAGACCTCCTCACCTCAACATTAGTGTCTGATCTCATTAATACTACTGTAGCTGAATGATCAAATCCAGACAGTCACATGACACAATCTAGTGAAAAACCTGCCCAGAAGAACGGCAAGGATTATAAGAACAAGAGTGGATTTGCAAATAAATTCTTGGACAGTAGTTAGTTTTACATTTCTGGCATTTGGAAGACGTCCTTATCCAGAGCAACTTACGTTTATCTCTTTTCTACAACTAAGCAATTGGGGGTCAGGTGCCTTGCTCAGGGGCCCAACAGTGGCAGCTTGGTAGTGCTGGAAATTAAACCTGAATCTTCCAATTAGCAGTCCAACACCTTAACCAATGCGCTACCATTTCTTTAAAAGAAAAGCATAAAAAAATACCCTACTTTCTAAATTCCCACAAAAACTCTTTTGTGTGTGTCAAGAAAAATATCAGTAAAGTAAATAGTAAATAAGTAAAACAAGAGGACTATTACACCAAATCTCACACATCCAAATCCAGACATTTTGAAATGTTATATAACGAATCCCTACACATCATTTAGGCTATAGTGCTCTTTTATCAAACACACCAAAACACAGCTTTCCCCGGTTCACACAATCCTTCACACAATGAACGCACGTCGTTCCCTCAACAAGAGGAAATTATCGTTTTGCTCCAGTGAGACTGCTGGAAAATAGCGCTGCTGAACAATAGCAGTCCCCAACTGTGTACACCGTATGAATGCGGCTGCCCATTGATAGCAATGTTCACTTCAGGTCTGAAAATAGACACCAGCTCTGGGAGAACCTCGGAAGCTTGATGAATTAAGGCGGGTTTGATTTGGCTTTTGCTACTTTGATTTATTTATCATTCGATTTAAAATGTTTTTGTTCGAGGCAGATACGACATGTCCCTATGCGCCGATAGGAGAATTCATATTACTGCATTTAAGTTTACTTTCTGTCTTTAATCCATAAAGATTTAAATAAAGTCATAAATTCCAATAAAAATGACCCGATCTTATAAAGGGCTTTGTTTTATTTTATTGGTTATTTTATTAAATTAAGAATAGTTAACTGATAAACTTCCGTCTCTTCTCACCCCTTTCGTTAAACCAATAATATTTGTGCCCAATAACTTTAACAAAAACATATTAATTAATTAAACAAGAAATATAAACTGGAGCTAACTTGTTTTATAAATCTAGAACAGTAAAAATACATTGTTAATGTATAATTACTAAAATTAGCCATTTTGCCTTCTTTAGTTTAAAACTAAATTTTTGTTTTAAAAATATAAGCAATATAAAATAAATAAAAACTGACTATTAAACAACATGTTCTATTTTATAGATAGCAAATAAATTTCAAGTATAAAAAGACAAAATCCTTCGAATGTTTGTAAAGTTATTGTGATAAAATACAATTCTCCGAATTCAGTGTTTAAACAGCACCTGACTGGCTAAATCACCCAGCTGAGAAATTTATATGCGTTAACAAAACGTAGCCCACACGAAGCCCCAGAGTTGCACGAAGCGGTCTCACTTTGTTCTCCTATAATTATCAAGCCATGCAGGTTTCCAAGTTGTTTACTACCACTCCAGACGCTTGGTTTTTTCCACTCTGCAGGGCCTCCTCGCTGCCCCAAATGATTAGTGATGGAACCCTGCAGCGTTTGCCCTGTGAGGTCCCGCTCTTCTTTCGTCTCCTCTACCCTCTAGGTTGCAGCCAAGGATGGATTTTTAAAGCTCTTGCTCTTTCATGCTCACGCCCCAGAAACATGTGTGTGAATGCACTGTGGAAATTACGAGCGCCATTTTTTTTTTAAATTTAACTCGGCACCATACCGTTGTATTTTAAGACAGGCACCCTGTGTATAAAGAGCAAATTATTTCTATCAAAAACGGTCATGTACATCGGCTAATATTTACCCCGGATACTATTTTAGGAACACTCTAGAATGCTATTATCCTAAATGTGATACATGTCAAGAGCTTTAGTTTTACACCAGACCATCAGATCACATTTAGGGGGGAAGTGGTAGCACAGGGGTTGAGGTGTTGGACTGCTACTTGAAAGATCTAAGTTTGATTCTGCTGGGACCCTGAGGAAGGCACTTAAACCCAATGTATAAAGGAGATAAATGTAGGTTGCTCTGAATAAGGACGTCTGCCCAATGCCATAAATGTAAATGGAATGTAAACTTTGGAGCTTCTGACTGTCCCATCAGCTGGTTTGAGGACTTCAGAAATTGCTGATTTGTGAATGAGTATGTTAGTTCAAGTCAGAGGCAGATTGGCCATCTGACAGGTAGGGCATTTATCTACTGGACTGACATACTTTTTGGACAATACTTTTTTTTTTGGACAATGGGGGGGCAGTGGTGGCTCAAATGGTTAAGGCGCTGAGTTGCTAATCTAAAGACCAGGAAGACCTGGGTCCAAGCCCCACCACCGCCAGCTGTTGATCTGAAGACCAGAATCACCTGGGTTTAAGCCCCACCACTGTTGGGTCCTTAAGCAAGACCTCAACTGTTATAACAGCATTTACATTATACTTTTTGGACAATTCATCTTACAATAAATTTTGTTTGATTTGCACATACAACTTATATCAGTCTTTTTTTTCAGCTTAATTAGTTGACAAAGCCGAGGTCTTTGCAGAGGTGTAACGTATTTGTCAAAGTAGTGGTGCATTTGATCAGTAGCACATTTGTTCTTTTCTTAATTGACATTGGGCTGATCTAATCATGACCACTGAGACTTCCTCGATAACTGTCTTCCTAATACAAAAAGTGTCTTACAAAAGGTTAATCAATATATTGTTTTATGTGATTAATTTTAAAAATGATTTTTACACTTTTGTGTAGAAAAATCTCTGGCCCACCACATTTAGTACTAAAAGGTATGGTAAACAGATTTTTGGTGTTTTCTTCCCTTATTTTCATGATTTTCTCAAAAATAAAAAGATGTGTATGTATGTGGTATATACAGTATTATTGTAGCTTAGCCTGTGCTGTATTTAGTGTTACCATACTTCAAAAATTCAAGGGCTTAAAAAAGCTGAAATATCAGATCATGTCTGGAATGAAAACAACTCCCCTTTCGGGCTCTTAGTCAGAGTGCGGCGTCAGTGTGTATCTGTCAAAATAGTCAGAAAAAGATGGAGATGAAACACAAAGAAGAAACTGCATGAAAAAAAACCCCAGGACCTTCAGCTAGACGCTGCAAGGGCATGTAAAGATGAGAAGTATTTGTGATCATATGTAGTGGGTAAATCTGGACCAAAATGCCAGGGCCAAATTAATTGTCCCAATCCAGCCCTTTTTCAGGCAGACAGAAAAGCTTTGGTAACTCAGATACTCACTCTTTACAACCACGGTGAGCTGGGAAGTGTTAGATTCGAAGATCAGGGTTCGATTCCCAGCACCAAAAAGTTGCCACTTTTGGGCTCCTAAGCAAGACCCTTTACCCCCAAAGGCTTAGCTGTAAAAAAAAAAATAGATAAATGTGAGTCTCTCTGGATAAGGACGTCTGCCAAATTCTGCAAATGTGATGCGATGTAATGAAAAGCAAGAAGGTCACTTGAGGTTACACTCCTGTTAGCCATGAACAGGAATTTGTCTCTAACAGTGACCTTCTGAAAGTCGATGATTGGAGAAGCAACTAGAATCAACTTAACTTCCTGTATTACTGAAATACTTTGAACACACCCTTGTTGAATGTGAGATCAGAATTGCTCTGCATTTGAGTTGTTTTGAGTTATTGGTGTTCCACACCGTAAGATAAGGCTTTGTGTTCTGGTACTTTGGAGACACGGCTTTTGTTAGCCTGCTCTGTGATCTGTGACAGTGTCGGGTCACCTCTTCTCTGCAAATCAATGGCTTGAGTGTAAAAGACAGGCACCGGCTCTTCATCATAAACTGGATCGGACACTGACTTAATAACGTCTATCCATCAAGACTCTGGGAGAGAGAATCGCTTCAGCAGTGTGACTGTCCATAACTCAGAAGTCCAGGACAGTGACGCCGCTTCTCCTGGACATTCCGGTGAAAATTTTCATGTTCAGGCACTGTAATGGGAATGTGAAAAAAATGTAAAATAAATTAAAATTGGTGTCAGAGGTGGGTAGTAATGGTTATATTTACTTTCTTATGTTTACTGGCATGGATTTGTGGGAAAAAAATTCTCTTTAAGAGTCAGTTTTACTGGCGTTTTACTGAAATTTACTTTTACTTCGCTATATTTGATGGCGTTTCTCTGTTACTCTTAAAGGTTACTAATGTAAATGTAGTTTTAATATAATAATACGTTTTTATCATGTTCCGTACCATGTGCATCCCCACTCACCCTGGACATCATCTTTTCTCATCTCTACCTTCGTCGAGAAGATATGGAATGATAAAATCCAAAACAAACAGACTAAAAAATAGCTTCTTCCCTCAGGCAGTCATATGCTCAAATGCAAAAATCTAATTTCTTCAGGACTCGTGCAATAAACCACCATCTACCAAAGTGCAATAATCCTTCCCCCATTACATTACCATACTGCACTATCACTTTATGCCTCAGTGTAATTATATTCTTAGATTTACAGGTGAATCTAAAAAAATTAAAATATCACAAAAAAGGTCAATAATTTTTGTCACTCATTTCAGGAAGTTAAACCCATGTGTTATATAGATTCATTACACACAGAGTGAAATATTTCCAGCCTTTATTTCTTAAATTTTGATGATTATGGTTTACAGATAATGAAACCCTAAAATTCAGTGTCTATAAAATCTCACACAGTCACTTCATTTATCTCTTTATTTATGTGTATTTTATGTAGTTGTTATTGTTAGTATTTCCCTTTATTTAATGAGACCCAAAGTAACTAATAACTCACTAGACAAGTCATGTCAAGTCTCTTTTATTTATTTTGCGCTTTTTAACAATAGAGATTGTGTGAAAGCAGCTTTACAGAATTACATCAAAAAAGATAATCAAAACAATCAGTTCAGTTGAATTAATATTTACAAATTAAGAGTCCCCAAACTCAGTAAGTCAGAGGCGACAATGGCAAGAAACCAAAATTCCATCAGTGACAGAATGGAGAAAAAAATCTTGGGAGAAACCGGTCAAGGGGTTGATTCTCCTCTGACCAGACAAACCGGCAGGTTACCCATACTGCAGTAAAGTTTCAGTAGTTTTGTCTGCATGGCCGTCTAGAAGACGGGGACAAAACTGTTCAACATCAGTGGTGGCTCAAATGCTTAAGGTGCTAATCTGAAGACCAGAAACACCTGGGGTCAAACCCCACCACCAGCAAGCCAACCACTGTTGGGTCCTTGAGCAAGACCCTTAACCCCTCCTGCTTCAGGGGCGCTGTATAATAGCTGACCCTGTGCTCTGACCCCAAACTTACTAAGATGGGATATGTGAAAAAAAAAGAATTTCACTGTGCTGTAAAAAAGTATATAGACAAAATAAAGGCATTTACATTACAGAAACTGCCACTGGGGCTTATTGTCTGTGTGCTGATCCACCAAGTAGACTGGATCTGGTGGTGAAATATAGAAAAGAAGCAGATGTATGTTAGTGTATGTGTAGTGTAGTGATGCCATTTGACTTATTCCTGCTTATTGCAGCCTAACAATGTTTTAACGGATTTACATTTACATTTCTGGCATTTGGCAGACGTTCTTATCCAGAGCGACTTACATTTATCTCATTTATACAACGGAGCAATTGGGAGTTAAGGGCTTTGCTCAGGAGCCCAACAGTTGTGGCTTGATTGAGCTGGGGATTGAACACAATCTTCGGCTTGGTAGTTCAATACATTAACCATAAGCCACCACTTCCAATTTGGATAATGTAATCTAATCATTCCAGACTTTATTACTCTCTTAATTAATGAACCTTAAAACATTAATACTTTTACTGTTCAGTAATTATTATTATTATAATACTCTACCCACTGCTGATAAATACAAAAATATCATGCACTGATATCTGGCCATGTTTAATGAATTTTTATTAACCCCGCCCAAGTAATGCTAAACTACTGGAACACATGACTGGTGGCTTTTTTTACCCTTTTTTAAATATTTTTAAATTTGTAATCAAGAAAATAGTTTGGTATTTTTGCATAATTCTACACCTCATAAATTCATTTTTCAAATCCATCACGTCTTTAGTCTCAGAGCGAAGTGTCATCATACTTGTCTAAAGAATTCAAGCATTTTTTTTTGTTTTGGTTTCATTTTAAAGCAATAAGTAAATCCACAAAGACATGGCAGTCGTCTTCTCCAGTGGGTTCTGGCTCTGAACTTTCTTCAGAAATGAGCATGTGGAAGACAGTGGAGTGGAGTTTAGATAAATATGCCCCTGAACTTTCCGATTTCCTGCTGGAATCGACTGCATTAACAGATTTTTTTTTCATCCATGCAGGGGCTTCACTGCAGTAAATGATTCAGGAAGCTCAGATTAAAATAGAATAAACCACTCTTGCTGTAATGTTGATATTGTAATGGCTTCTCTAGCCAGAATTTACACAGAGATACTTCAGATACTAAATCTGAAGTGCTTCAAGGAGCAAAGTAAGATCTTCATCCATTCCTTTTACATCAGAAAGTGAGACGAACAAGAGACTCGTAGTAAAGCATTTACTGTAGCTCTGAATTGGGACAGCCCAGCAGATAGGGTGTTGAACAACTAATCAGAAGATCATAGGTTTAATTTGTAGCACCACCAAGCCGCCACTGCCGGGCCCCTAAACGAGGCCCTTAATCCCCAAATGCTTAATAAGCTTAATAAGATAAAAAAAACAATAGATAAGTAAGTCACTCTGGATAAGGGTGTCTGCTGCTAAACTTCCAGAGATGATTCAATTCAATTAATTTTATAAATTTGTGTTGCACTTTTAACAATAGACATTGTCTCAGAGCAGCTTTACACAGAAAGCAGTAGTAGCAGTAAAAAAGTGTTAGTTTGTCCCTAATAAACAAGTCGGAGGAAACTGTGGAAAGAAAAAACTCTCTGAGATGAAGTAGGAAGAAAAACTATGAGAGGACCCAGACTCAATAGGGAACCTACCCTCATCTGGGGGACACCGCATGTTATTGTTAATTACAGTTTATAGTAATGGAGATTGTAGCTTTGAGTCAGTGGAGCAGAGTAAGTCCCAGTTCCATCCTTGAAGCTCCTCGAATTTGAGGAAAAGGGGCAGGAAACTGGTTACTGGTACCTCAGGGGCAATGAACCTACCCCTGAGAGAGAGAGATATAGAGAGATGGATTATTAAGTGTATTTTTTGTGTAAAAGTTAAGGTTAAAGTTGGGGACTCCGGCTATGAAGGTAACACAGACATGAGGGATCTCTGGAATAAAGGCCGGCCCACCACACCACCGTCAACAAACCTAAGTGAACATGTAAGTGTGGTTTGAACGACACTATTCAAATATTCCAGTTGACTAAACACTCTATATCCACAATTCTTCCAGTTCTGCTCCTCTACCTAAGAAAAAAACTACAGATTAAAGGCCTGACAGATGCTCCACACTGGGATGTGGTTTCATTTTATTGAAGCAGAATCTGCACAATCTAACTTTACTAAAATATGGAATAACGTAATGGTTTGTTTGGTCAGAGGAGAACTGACCCCTGTCACCGATGGAGTTTGGGTTTCTTAATGCTGTCGCCTTTGACTTGCTTAGTTGGGGACTTTACAAAACATCAGTTAAACTGATCAGAGTGTTTTAGTGAGTGTTTCACTGTTGTCCTATTGCTTCACTATTCCGCTATTTGATTCTGTAGAGCTGATTTAAGATAAGATAAGATAAGATAATCTTTATTGATCCCACAGTGGGGAAATTAAATTGCTACGGTGGCTCAGATACAGAAACAATTATGTGCAAAGTAGGAAAATAGAAAAAATGTGCAATAGAATAGTGCAAATTGTGAGAAATTAAAACAATTTACGATAAACATTTTTTTTTAAAAATCTAAAAAATTATTTACAGTTAGTTATGTGCATCTGTAGTTTAGACTGTTGAGTTGTGCAGTCTAACAGCGGTGGGTATGAAAGACCTGCGGAACCGCTCCTTCCTACACGGAGGGTGTGTAACAGTCTGCTACTGAAGGAGCTGCTCATAACCTCCACAGTCTGATGCAGTGGGTGAGAGGTATTGTCTGTGATAGATGTCAGCTTAACCAACATCTTCCTCTCACCCACCTCCTCCACAGAGTCCAGTGGACAGCCCAGGACAGACCTGCCCTCCTGACCAGTTTGTTGAGTCTCTTTCTGTCCCGGTCCATGCTGCCTGCTCCCCAGCAGACCACAGCATAGTGGATAGCAGAGGCTACCACAGAGAGTCATAAAAAGTCCTTAAGAGAGGCCTGCCCACTCCAAAGGACCTCACTCTCCTCAGAAGGTGGAGGCGACTTTGGCCCTTCTTGTACAGGGCATTATGAGTCTAGTCCAGTTTATTGTTAAGGTAAACACCCGGGTACTTAAAACTGTCTTCCGTCCACTCCTGCCCTTCCAGATTCTCTCTCAGAAGAGCCGGCTGGATGGTGTTAAAGGCACTGGAGAAGTCAAATAACATGACCCTCACAGCAGTTCCAGCGGCCTCCAGGTGAGTCAGCGCCCGGTGCAGCAGGTAGATGACAGCGTCATCCACTCCGATGTTCGGCCTGTAGGCAAACTGCAGCGGGTCCATTGTGGTGCTGACCACACAGCGAAGGTGGCTGAGGATGAGCCTCTCCATGGTCTTCATCAGATGGGAGGTCAACGCTACTGGTCTGTAGTGGTTTGGCTCCTTAGGGTATTTTAACAAAATTTCTATTGTTAAAAGCACAATAGAAATAAAATTGATGAATTAAATTATGAAACAAGTTACAGGCTACCACCATCCTGCTTTACTTTGTAGATGACTCTAGTACAGACTTTCTCTCCATTTCTTTTATTGTGAGATTATAAATAGACAAAACACATTTTCATTTCTCTCATCTATTTCACTGCTGGGCAGCATGGTGGCTTAGTGGTTAGCACTGTTGCCACACAGCAAGGAGGCCCGGGTTTGATTCCCGGCCAGGGGGGTTTTCTGTGTGGAGTTTGCATGTTCTCCCTGTGCTTGTGTAAGTTTACTCTGGGTTCTAAATTGCCCATAGGAGTGTGTGTATGTGTGGCCCTGTGATGGACTGGCAACCTGTCCAGGGTGTACCCCTCCTGCCCTTCGCCCTTGCAGAGGCGGCTAGGATGGGCTTCTGTGACCCTGAATTAGGGAATATGAATGTTTCACTGCTGATACTTATTTATATAAGTTTATTTTAGACATATTTAATTTCTTAACTTATTTACTCTGATTCTACTGTGAGCAACTGTAACATGATAATTTTACTGAGAGAATTAATAAAGTATTCCAATTCTGATGAGGATAAAAGTTACAAGCTTCCACCACTGTGCTTCACTTTGTAAATTATGACTATAAGTGGGACAAACAGAACCAAATAATTATTCAGTACATTATTCTTCTCTAGTTTCTTCACAAAGGGTTCTAAAATAGACAGATAGAAACAGACCATAACTCTACTTTACTGTGTGAGTGATGTTATTAGGTAAATACATCAACATACAAGTAATTAATGTTCAGAGTACTATTTCTTTGTATAGGTGGTTAGTGAAGACAGAAGTTACAAGTGACCTCTATCAAAACCACCACCACCATACTTCACTATGTAGATGTTTTCAAGACAAACAGGTCAAATTTTCCTTTATAGATTTGTTTAAACAAAACAAAAATGAAAAGCTACCCATTTTACTAATTAGAATAGACAAAAGACAGAAGCTACCACCACCATCTCTATAGATTAGAACAAACAGATAAAAAAACAGATTGAACACGAAACAAAAGTAATGTACCACCACCACCACATGCTTCATTAGGTGGACAAACACAGACACTAACTGTATCTTTCAGTACAGATTTTTTCTCCTTATTTCCTTATATAGAAGGTTTTCTAACAAGCTACCACCACCATGCTTCTCTATATAGATGGCACATTAAATAGACTACAAGTAAAAGTTTCTTTATACAGAGCAAAATAGACAAAAGTTACAAGCCACTGTATAGTTCGGTAAAGAATTTCTCTTAAGTTTTCAAACAGAAAGCATTAGAATAGACAGAAAATAAAATTCCACCCACCATGCTTCATTGTGTGGACAAACAGAACAGAAACCCCCCCCCATTTTTCTTATATAGAAGGCATTACAATAGGGGGCAAAAAGTAATCACCACCACCACCATGCTTGTCTATATAACTAATGTTATTAAATTGATAAGTTCCCCTATACAGAACTTTCGAACAAAAAGTAATGTAATTAATAAATTACTTTCTATTTCCTTAACTAGAGAGCATTAGAATAAAAAGAAGACAAAAGTAACCAGCTACCACCACCAGGCCTCCCAACACAGATGATGTCATCAGTAAAATCATCCATTCACCATGTTGTTTAGTAGGATCAGATTGTTAATATGTGTCCTGAGATTTGGCAGATAGTTTACGATTCCAGCAGCAGCACATAGAAAGCAAATCGAAATTATAACAATGGTCTATTTTAATTCCCAGCTATAAATATGCTCAGGAGAAGCATATAAAAAAGATTTAATGAACACAAGGTCATCAGGTCATCGGGAGCCCTGAGAATTTTTTAAAAACAGCGCAAAGGCCAAATAATTAGCAACAAATGTGTAAATGAGTTCCACCTTTTCTCCAGGGTTGTGACTCACACCCTTGTGATTTACGTCTCTCTAATGAGCCTCTCCGCAGTTATAAGCCCCTGCTTTATTTTCTTAGCCAGAGAATGGATATTGTTGTAATAATGCACGTAGGAAGCTCCGGCATCCGAGTCGGAATGAGGGATGGTGCGTTACTGCTATCTGTTAACTCACACACCATCCTTAGTGCATAAAAATGCAACGGGCCAGATGCTGTGCTAATTGACTCGAGCGGAGTTTGATCAGGTTGGTCTGGTATTTATCACGTCATCTCAGTGAAGTGTGTGAGGACCCGCATCAGGTTTATCAGCTTCTAGTATAGTGTAAAATATTAAGCTACTGTGCACAAACCAAATATTTGTAGTTTTATGGCAAATATTAAACACGTGCAGGGGTTTTTAAAAGATAAAACTCTCAGATTCTGGAACAGAAAGAAAGAAATACCTTTTTTTATGCTTTGATAGGAAAATTATCCCCGCTCAGATCCACTGTAATGTCAATTATGCCAAATATACAATGAGCTTTAACTAGATATTAATCTCAATCCATTCCTATAGCACTACTGAATTTAAAGGTACTGTAGCCTGATAGCAATAAAAGTGGACTTCCCACTCTCCCTGTAAATCACCGTTCAAACCACCGCCTTCTAAATGCAAGAACACGCACCGATCAGAAGCGACATAACTACAATACATCATTCAGTGGTGAGAAAACTATATATTAGTTAGTAATAGTACTAAAATACCAAACATAACAATATTTTCTGATTACACAATGCTGCTGGAGTTACACTCATCAATAAAATTACACAAACTACATTAACTATGAGTTACTATTAAAACACACTAAAATCCAATCACACCATATTCCTATCTGTCCAAAAGAAAAACTATGACATCATCTTTTGGACCCTTTTCGAAAACACAACACTGATTTTATTTTGGGTTTTCACTCTGTTTTAATCCAGACTGTTTTTTCTCAGCACTGTCATCAGTATGTTCACTTGTTGAAGGTTTTCAGACCAAAAACTCTTTATTTAAAAAACCTTGAAAGGGGCAGCAATCCCATTCTATTTTTAATATCAACATTTACAATTGGGTTTTGTTAAATATTTTATAATTGTACATGCTTTAAAACCTTATCTAAAATTTTGTACACCTGCCCAAGCCGAATTTTACCAACAAATTAAAATTCATATGCTATCTGATGATGAATCCTGTCTGTGTGAACAAAGGTATGCATTTATTCCTTGATCTTATGCCTTCCGCAGAATATTTATCTGTGGGGGAAAAAAAATGGGGTTTGATTTCCAGCACCCCATTTGGCATTGCTGGTCTGCTGAGCAAGACCCTTAATCCCTAATAGTTTAAAAGTAATGGATGAACTCCGAGGTCTGCCTCATGCTGAAAGCAAGAGATGCTGCTTTTAAATCTGGTGAGGCAGAGGGCTAAAGTACAGCCAGGGCAAACCTGAAAATGGGCGTTAGGAAAACTAAGCATGCACATAAACTAGCATCAAGGAGCATTTCAACTGCAAATCCAAATCACTGACCACAAACCATCAATACAGTCTCTACCAACCAGCAATGCCGTCTTCCCAGACAAGCGCAACCATTTTTGCTTGCCTCAACAAAAACGTTATACACCATACCAGAAAAGCTGACCTACTCCATGTTGGTTCATCAAATATCACTCTCCACAACAGAAGTACACTCAGCACTGAACAGACTAGATCAGTAGTCAGCTGGTCCTGATGCAATACCTATGCTCTGGAGAGTGTCTAAATGATTTTCAACCTATTGCACTCACCCCCATTATTATTAAGTACTTTGTGAAGCTAGTTCTAACTCACCACATAGCGAGTCTGCCACCTACACTGGACCCACACCACTTTGCCAACCGTCTGAATAGGTCAACAAAGCTGCCATTTCCACTGCTATTCATCTAGCTCTCACCCACTTGGGCAATAACAATGCATACATTCGGATGTCGTTCACTGATTTTAGCTTAGCTTTAATACAGTCGTCCCCAGTAAACTGATTGCTAAGCTCAGTGACATTGGTACCTGTACATCCATATGCAGTTGAATAGAACTTGGTCTGTAAGGTTGGATTATCTTTATTTTATATTAATAAAGATTTATTTTATATTACTTTATCAACCCTCATACTGAACCCTGGCATCCCACAAGGCTGTGTACTGAGCCCACTGCTCTACTCCCTGCAGCAACAATGAATTGGCTTACAGGGAGAAGAGCCAAAGCCAGTCAGCATATTGTTTTGGAAATCTAACAGCAGCGGACACTTCCCTATCTACATTAACAGGTCTTAAGTAGAGCATGTCTCCAACTTTAAAATCCTAGGCATTCACATCTCTGAGGATCTCTCTTAGCATATGGACACCTCATGTGGGGACAGTGGCCTGGGCCAGTGACAGTTTGAAAATATCAGGCACAACAGCGTCCTTACTTCCTTAGAAAAATAAAAATATACCCCCCAAGATCTTGACCATTACAGAGAGCATATTGACGAGCTCCAAGGTGTTTAAAAAGAAATCACTTTCACCGGCCAACACATAGTCGGCATCCGACTACCTGCCATTGAGTTTCCACCATGGTAGATGTCTGCGCAGAGCACACAAAATCATTAAAGACTTCTCCCACCCAAGTCACCAGAACCAGATTCAGGGCCACAACCATAAATCTTCTGAACTCTATATTACAACACTAGGACGCTTAAGCCTCACTACACCACCTTGCAGTTGTGCTTTACTCTGTACATTCTGTACAGGTATAATTTATTTTTAATGTATATATTGCACATTTTTTAGGATTGCACTAGTTTATCTATCTACAAATATATTCGATCTGTACAATGCACACATTTTGCACAATGTAATAACCCTTTATATCCTGTTAGTACATACCGACAGAGCTTTATTCATTAATGTACATACATATTTATCTGCAGTTTTTTATTTGCACAGTTTTACTATTTGCACTTCTGGTAGATGCTAAACAGCATTTAGTTGCTATGTAACTGTACCTTCCAATTTGTTTGTAGCTGTTTGTATGTATGTATCTCGGTTGTGTAAAGAGATAAATCTAAGTCACTCTGAATAAAGGAGTCTGCCAATGCAAATGTAAATATAGATACATTAAAAAAACATTGCTGCTTCATAGCTCACATGGAAATTTTATAATGGTCAGGACCCCATTTTCTTTTCTGATGTATGTTTTGTTAGTGGTGGGTGAACCCACGCTTCAGCACCTGCATTTTTATCTTGTTATTTGACTTGCTGAAGGAGCTTTTCCTGGCATGAGCTCATACTCCTCACGTATCTCAGCAAGCCTCGATTGATTTTTTTCCTTCTTAAATTGTCTATGAGATCATCCTGCTGTGTTCTTTCAGTGTTCTTCTCACCTTCTCTCAGAGTTCACTCATGATGTTACCGCCTCATGCTGAGCAAGGTCACATTTTGGCCCACATCCTCACACGTTCTGAGGGACGGGATCTGTGGGGAGCGATCTTTCATTCTGTGTCCCGAATTGATTTTGAAGTTCTTACAGGCCAGGACACGGTGTGGGACATGTCTGTGGATGCGATTTGTGAATTTGTGCTCGCTTTGAAGGACAAAATAAGCTGTTAAAAAAACACCAACAGGTTTGTATTGATTGTATTGTAAAAGTTTTATAAAAAGTTTATCCAGACAACTTATATCTTAGGGTTAAACAAGTAACCAAAAGTAAATAATATACACCTTGCTGTGAATTTAACCACTGAATACACTTAAATTAACAGTATCTTTTTTTTGCGAAAAAAATAAGCATATAATACAACTTAATAAAATACATTTTATAAAAATAAATAAAATAGGTGCAAAAATTGCACTTAAGCAAGAATAATTGAAATTAAAATTTAAAAAATCATTTAGGGAGGAAAAGGATTCAGCACAGAAATAAAATCAATCATATGAAACGACAAAAATTAGAAAGAAAATATAAACTGTATGAAAAATAAAATAATAAACTGTATGAATCTTAGCAAATGAATCACAAGTGAACATTGTAACTAAAATATCACAAATCATATGTGGAAAAAATATCACAAATCATATGTGGAAAATTGATTCATCTTTTCCAAAGAAAGAAGCAGCCTCATCATTTTAACAAAATGACTCATATGTAAACACAAACCACATGAAAAGGAATAAAAAATCATTTAACAAATAACAAATATTTTATGTGTATAAGAAATAAAAGGAATCATATTCAAACAGATCGCATATATAACTAATTGATTCATATCACAACCTTGCTCCAACTGAAGCTGAGGCAAAGAAAAGGACACAGCAAAATTAATGCCTTAACTTTCTTTTTTTTATGTTTATAACATAAAAACTAAAAAATAAAACAAAAGAAAAGGACACAGCAAAATCTAAATGAATAAATTAACTTTCCAATTTTTTATGTCACTAAAATTGTAAATAAAATCCCCCCCTTTTAACAGTACAAAAAACCAAAAACAAAAAACAAATGAAAAAAAAACCCAACAAAAATAAAAACAAAAGGAAAAATCCCCTTTAAACCGAAACAACATGAAAAAAAACCCAACAAATAAAAAGAGGAAAACCTCCTAAGAAATTTATGGATGACGGGAACAGATAGCATCATGTCCTAGCCACGCCCCTGTGAAAATTACACATGAAAACAAATAAATCATTTGTAATAATTTATGTGAGAATACAGTGAATTATTGTGTAATGAAGAGTTTTATGCCAAATAAATGAATAAATCAACAAAAAAACTCACAAAAATAAAACTAACAATTCAGTGTAAATATAAAAATTTACAAAAGTCCTATATAAAAGTATTTTTTTTGTCAACAGTGATAAATATAAAAGTACGTAAATTTTACGTTTAAATAATGTTTTTGTCTTTTTGTTTACGGTTTTTGGTTTATCAAAAGTCAAACAGAAAGTTAGAACAATCCCAGAACAATTCCCACACAGTTAATTCGAGAGCAGCAGCTTCAGGCTCCCACACCCAGCATTATCTTGTAATCAGGTGCAACTTTCCCTGGGTTATATCATTTACAGTGAGGTTGCAACTTTCTTGTTTACAAAATGCACAGCAATGCGGAATCATTTAAAAAATTGCCAGATGCACTAAAATGCGTGCACTAAAAATTTTTTATGGAATATATTATCTCTTATGTAATAATCCAGACAGCACTGTTGCCTCACAGCAAGGAGGGTTCGATTCCCATGCAGGGGTCTTTTTTGTGTAAAATTTGCATATTCTCTTTGTGCTTGCGTGGGTTTCCTCCGGGTCCTCCGATTTCTCCCCACACTCCAAAAAGTGTGTCTGTTAGGTTGAATGGTGATTCTAAATTATCCTTAGGAGTAAGTGTAAGTGTTAGTCCTGGGATGGACTGTCCAGGGTGTCCCCCTCCTGCCTTTCGCCCTTTCAGAGACGGCTGGGATAGACTCCAGCAGATTCCAGTGACCCCAAATTAGGGAATAAGCGGATATAGAAGATGAAGAATGAATGTAATAATCCTCTCTTTTATAATTTTCAACTAATTAACATATAATTCAGTCTATTTTTTGTATCTCATTTTGCACCTCTGATTGATTCCATAACATTGATTTAATCATTGTCCAACCGAGAGAGAATCCAGATCATGGATGGGATAAACTCCTTGTGGATTACTGATTCTTTCTTCAGATGAACCCCCGACATGGTGGTGACCTGGAATCCGTCAGGATCATAGTAATCTGAGTGCCTATTGATCTCCTGTTTAAACTCCCAGAAAAACACACACTCGCACGGTTGCACTCTTTCCTCAGTTGTATGTGTATTGGATAGTGAGGGAAATAATTAACCTGGGAATCGACTTGAGTCAATTTCTGTTTGTACTTGACTGCAATATTGTTTCCTAATAAACTCACTTGAGTCTATAGATCATTAAAAACAATTGCTTAAATGATGAGTGTGAGTGAGTGTGAGTGTGGCCCTGTGATGGACTGGTTGACCTGTCCAGGGTGTCCCCCTCCTGATAGACTCCAGCAGATCCCCATGACCCCAAATTAGAGAATAAATGGGTATAGAAGATGAATGAATGAATGATTGTACTTTTACTTTTACTGACTGTACTTTTACCAACTGTAATATAAAGTTTTTTCACCTTGTGTGTGTGTGTGTGTGTGTGTATATAGCCCCACTGTAGCCTCATGTCTTTGTGGATGTTTATCATTGTACCACTGTGGTGAGTTTGGTCATGTTCTTGGTTATGCTAATGTTCATGTTAGTCAAGTCAAGTTAAGTTAATCAAGTCTAGTTTAGTTGATCACTTTGTAAATAAATTTCACTCTTGGGTCCTAAATACGTCCTGCCTCAGTTAACAAATCCCAGAAAAATATTAATGAATCATGTGAAAACAGCAAATATATATAAAAAAATGAATTGTTGCTGTTTCGTTGTTTTTCATTTCAGAAT
Source organism: Bagarius yarrelli (assembly GCA_005784505.1). Lineage (NCBI taxonomy): Eukaryota > Metazoa > Chordata > Actinopteri > Siluriformes > Sisoridae > Bagarius > Bagarius yarrelli. The sequence goes on from VCAZ01000246.1 coordinate 238,312, forward strand.
TTATTCCACATAAAACAAAACCTCTCCCTAAACACTGCCTCAAGTTTCTCACACACTCATTTGAACATGCTGAGCCCTGAGGACCACAACTGTCCTCCAAACTCAGTGATCTGTGTCTCAGACATGGTTATGAATCAGCAGCTCCAGAAGCAGCAAGATGATAGACGACATCAGCGTCTCCGGTTGTCCACCGGATGCTTTACTGCTGAGTAACTTATTTTCAAAAGTTCTACCAAATAATTTTTTACACCTTTTAGACATTTTTCCCCTGTAATTCTTCAGAATGACTCATTTTTTTGCCATGATTTTACTCACTTTTACCTTTTTTGGTGATTTTCTTTTCTTTTATGAACGTTTTTTTATTTGCTTTTTTAAATCATTTGCTGTTCTTGTGATTCTTTGGGTTGATTGTTTTTCCTTCTTGATTTGTTTTGTAATTCTTTAACACGACTTATTTGCTTTCATAATTGACTAGTTTTTCTATGTGATTTCTTGGCATACTCTTTTTTTTCCACATGATTCTTCTGCATGACTTTATTTGGGTTTTTTAACATGTGATTCTGAAATATTTATTTGTTTTTACATGTGATTCATCTACATGATTCGTTTGTTTCTGTAGATCATCATTTATTTATTGTTAAGATGTGATTTAAAAAACAAAAAAAAGACAAAAGGTTTTTATATAATAAAAAAGAACTCACTTATAATTTGCTATAAAGTGTTGATGCATGTCATAAAGTTTACATGTGCAACTTTACCTGATACCCAAACCAATATATAGAATATGCAAATTCCTCAAATAATGTGTGTGTGTGTGTGTGTGTGTGAAAAAGTGTGTGTGGTATTACATTGCCTCTCTGACCTGTAATAATGCAGATCAGCAGAGCTGAGAATAAGGCATTGACTTTCCACTAAACGATGGAGGTGAAGGACTAGCAGCTATTGTGTTTTCCTGTTAGGAGATAAAAGATGGATAGAAAGATGACTATAACATCATAACTTTCGCACACCATGTCTCTGTCCCAACTGTACAGGAAAATAAAGGAAATTGATTGTGTTACAGCGGCTCTGCAGAACAACGTCCAGTTCTCTCCTGTATTCAAATGCTTTTAACATCAAATCTCCAACAGAACGGAGAAAGCAATGGTGTGTGTCAGCTGATGGACTTTATGGGTTTTATGATCCAGGGATTCGATTAATTCAATATCAAGCCAGAGCTTCATATCATTTTAGAAGTATAAAAAATCTTAAATAGATCTTAAAGGTCAGTCAAGTGTCGTATAAAACTTAAACGAGTCAAATTTGTTTAGGACTTTTATATCGACTAGGATTTTTTTTTTTAGGTGTATAAGCTAGCTGTGTGAGGTGTAGAAGCTAGCAGTAGGGCTTATAAGCTAGCTATTTTTAAACTTTCAATGGGCTGTTCACATATTGTGTCTTTCATGCACTTAAATCTGTTATTTTAAATGCAGATAAGCAACGCGAGTGTGTCAAGCATGCGGCGGGAAACACTCATTTTTTCCAGATGCGTCTGTGCCACACCATTTTCCATTAGATTGAAACCTCAGCAGAAAAATGGAGGAGCAGCTCATAACCGTGTTTTCTTTCCATGTTTGTACAACCTGAATCATGGAAAGGTTTTACTTTTATTTGAATAAAATGACGTTGTTATCGGGTTGTGAATAAATTTATGTAGCTTACATAATTATGTAGCTTTACATACAGCAAAAGGTGGAGCTCTATTGCCGATATCTCTTTGCTTTAATGGAGAGCTCAGCTGATGGTTGCTTAGCAACGACATACGCCTTAGGAGTACAGGCAACCAAGCGATGCATCCCAAGATCTGGAACAGAATTTGGTGGAAGAGTGCAGTCTTTAATGTTCAGGCCATCTTAGATAAAATGTTTAGAAAACACGATAACAACGAAATGTCTTCCTCTTGCCATCTGCTGTGGCGACTTTGCTGTTTAATTATAAAGGTTCTTCTGAGAATTTACAGCTAGTCTAAACAGTATCAGGTAGAAACACATGGGCAGCCAATATAACCCAGTATAATTAGGGTTGTTCACTAGGAAACAGACAAAATGTAAATTATTTATTTACATTTAACCCAATACTGAGAAACAGAAATTAGCTTTACATGATGGAATTAATTTAATAATCAAAAAATGAATTAAAAACCCATCGCCAATGAGCAAAAAGAAAAAGAAAACTATGAGGATAAGAAACTCTGATAAGTTTCTTAAGCAAACTAAAGAAGAGATTTTATAAACTATTCCTAAAAAAACCAAATGAAACCCTGAAAGCAACTCATAAACTATTTTTCTCAAGCAATCAAAAACTAAATTGACAGACGTAAAACACTTTCTTTTTCTATATTGTTTTTAATAACGTGACTGGGCAGGATGTGTGCGCGTGCAAGTGTAAGCATGTATTATTGAGCTAAGCTAAATATATGCATCTCTCTTTACTGCCCCTATTTATGTTTTACAAAGCCGAATTACCTGTAATAAACTGTAACAACTATTAACTGTGTAATATCAGTGTAATAACAGTGTAATAACTGTGATAAACCATGTAATAACTATTGGCACGCAAATCAGCTCTTATAATGCATCCCTCCCCACACTTCTATCAGCTGTTTATTTCTTCCCATTTTTATTCTGTATCTTTAGTTTCTTTTTACTTTTTATTCCTTCCGTTGTTAATTATTTTCTTTCTCAGTCTGTCTTTTCTTGATATCTTCTTTGTTTTCATTTCAATGTTTTTGTTTTTTTTTTATTTTTTTGGTTCAGTTTATTTTCTTTCCTTTTCTTTCTTCTTTTTCACATCTGAATTGTTTATTAGGGACTAAAATCCCTAATATTTATACCCCTTTATTTCTCGCCCTGTGTAAATTCTACATACAGTAATTAGATCTCTTTCTTAAAATAAAACACACTGATTTTTCTAACACTCTTATTTTCTCTGGGTGTTATTATTCTGGTATCTGACACTCATTGACTCACTGTAAATGTTGTTCCCTCACTCTCTCTCTCTATCTCTGTAATCCTCCTTCATTGCAGAAGGAAAGCAGGAGATTCATTCGACTGAGACGAAGCTCTTCTCTCCCTTTTTGTGGACAGACAATGTGAGTAATGAGACAGAAAGGGAGACGGAGAGAGAAAGTGATCATCTCCGTGGTGCTTAAATCAGTCATTAGTCTTCGGTGAGAGCAGACTAAACCCCAGCGTTAACACCATTACTACTATTCAACAGAAATCACCACTTCAATGCACCTGAACATCATCCGAAAGATCAACAAGCTTAATATTCAATTGGTTCTTTTTACTACTTTTGTTTGCATTTTCTTTCTCTCTTATTTCTTTTATATCTCTTTTAAACACTTTTTTAATCTATTTTCTTTTTCCCTTTTCTTCCTTTATTTTACTTATAACTGTGTCAGTGCATTATTGTTAAACCAACATAAAATGCTTCATTACATAAATGAGCAATTAAATTACCAGCTGTTTTATATACATACACATAATATATATAGTCTATCCGTCTGTGTGAACAGCAGGAGGTTGTGGAGGATGTTTACAGCGACTACCTTTTACTCGCAGTGTAAAAATGTGCGAGTGAAAAGGTAAAAGCACTGGAGACTCTTTCAGACTCCTTCAGACACTGGAGACTCCTTCAGACACTGGAGACTCCTTCAAACACTGGAGACTCCTTCAGACACTGGAGACTCCTTCAGACACTGGAGACTCCATCTCTAAAAGTATTAACCTACTAAGGTGTGTGATTATTATTTATGTAAATTGTTTAATGGATTTTGGGTTTAGGTGTTGGACTGCTGACCAGAAGACTGCAAGTTTGATTACCAGAACCATAAAACATGCCATTGCTTGGCCCCTGAGCATGGCCCCTGACCCTAAATGCTGAAATAGATAAAATTAGATAATGTAATTACATTTAAAAATAAAAAAATTCCCCTTCTTTAACCATCTTTATTCTGTTTATTTTTGTTTTCAGTTGTTTCTTCCTGTCTAAAAACCATTATAAGAATTCCCAAAAGGAACTGCAGATTGAGACTCATCACAGACCGGTTCATAAATTAATACCTTGCTGATGATGTTGAATTATTAGCACAAAATTCTTCGTTTTTATCTAATTGTTCAATAAGTTCATTGCTCAGTACTGAAACAGAAGTAAAACTTTGACAGCAGTTCAGATGATCACAAAGTGAAGTGAACCTTATTGGTTATTGGGAAGGTGGCGGAAGATCTGGATGGAGGTTCACAGTGAACAGAACAAAAGAAGGCAAACAAAGATAAAAGGACAGAATCTCTAAATATTGGATTATCAATGGGGGAAAGGAAATCAAGTGGTCACACAAGAAGTAAATCAGTACAAAGTTATGAAGTAGAATTTCATAACTATGGAATTGTGGATTATTTTCACAGAATAACACAACCGCCCAACTGCTATACAATATACATATTAACATAATAACTCCCACTAACAGCATAAACTCACCAAAACACACAAGGCAAACTCTTCCTCATTCACTGCTGGCTGGTCTATAATTCACTTTTACAGCTGTTTTGTTTGATGACACACACTTTTATTTTTGCCAGAGGCTTTGAGCATCAGATAAAGAAGCTCCTGGTGGACTGCAAGAGCAAACAGCATATTACAGCATCCATCCTGTGATCTGTTCTCCAGGATCAGCTGAATCTCTTCCTCAAACCAGATACAGCAAGCACAGACAGGCAAAGTGAATAACACTGATTATCCTGGTGCACCCAGCCAGCACAAGGAAAGCAAGTTGACAGAGACAGTGTGATGCTGTGGGAAATGTTCTGCTGGGTGACCTGGGAAAGTGGTGGCTTAGTGGTTAAGGTGTTGGACTGATACCAGAAAGACTGAGGTTCGATTCCCAGCACCACCACTGTGGGCCCTTTAGCATGGCCCCCCAAATTCTCAGTTGTACTGTATAACAAAGATAAATGTAAGTCGCTGGATAAGGGTTGCTGCTGATTGTGGCTGTTACTTTGACATGTACCACCTACCTAAGCATGGTTGCAGTCCATGTGCCCATTTGCGGAAACTGATTGTTGTTGTCTTTTTCAGCATAATCTCTGCTACCAGAAGCAAAAGCATTAGACATGGTTGCAAGAGCACAACAGATTGAGTTAAGTTGAGTTTGTTGACATGGCCTTCAAGTTACCCAGATATCAATCCATTTCTCAGATCTCAATGACCATATATGGGATGTGCTGGACAAACAATTCCAATCCATGGCACCACCTCGCAAGTTATAAGACCTACACGATCTGCTGCTAACATTTTAGTGCCAGATACTGAAGCACATTTGCAACAGGACTAGTGGAGTCCATACCTCGATTGGTCAGGGTTGTTTTGGTGCCAAAGGGAATTAACACAATCCTAGGCAGATGGTCATAATGTTATGCCTGATAAATACAGTATGTGTTTTTTCTATTTTTTAAGCAGTGCTTGTCATTCCGAGGCAGCACGAAGCAGTGAAAAGAGAGAAGTTCTTGAAGGTAAGAAGGTGCAAGAATATTTTGGCTTTGTAAGCAAGAATGAGAATTTTGAATATTAAAGATTCAGCCACCAGAAGCCAGTGTAGGAGCCCAGCACCAGGATGGTTTGGAAAATCTTAAAGAGGTTGAAAATAAATAAGGCAGCTGCATTTATTCACAAATAATAATTTTTGTAATATGTTTTTTGGCACATTTATGTTATTTGTTTCTATTTGGATTTGAGAAAGCTGAATACAACAGCCTATTTACACTTAACATATAAATTGTAAGGTCTGGATGACTGGGTCAGAGTAGCTCTTGTGGGGTGTCCCAGTCTGAAATGGTCTGTATCTATCAAAGGAATGAATAGCGATGTAAAAGAGTTTAAGAAAGGCAAAGAATTACTGTTTATGTATTATTACTACTTCCTTTCGGCTGTTTCCTAATAGGGGTCACCACAGTGAATCATCTGCTTCCACTTAACCCTATATGGCGGATAATTCGCATATTTAGATTTGGCAAAGTTTTAGGTCGATGCCCTTCCTGACACACCCCTCTCAGTTTATCCAGGCTTGAGACTGGCACTGAAGTCACTGGCTTGTGACTACTGTGACTAGATTGTTTATGTATTATTACTTCTTTGCTAAATAAAATGTATAAAATGTAATAAAAATAATAACAGTGCCAAAATATTTTAGTTTACATTAAAGTCAGCTTTTTCCGCTATGTTTTAGGATTTCCCCTAAAGCATTTTTTCCCCCTCCAAATTCCTCACGAAAATACTGACGCAGATGCTACGCTTTTCATTCTGTCTGTTGGTAACCCCATCATTTCCCTCAAGGACTTCTTCTAATTAAGTAAATAAAAGAGGAACAGTGGCAGATGGCTAGAAAAGGAAAAAAGTTAATAATCATGTTATCAAAAGACGGCTAAGGATAGATACTAAGCGACTCACAGAAAATCTTCATGAAAACCAGTGATACGGGAAGTAGGTGACTTGCATATTGAAGTCTTGTTTCTTTATGTAAATTTATCAACACAACACTGTATTTGGAAAAGGAATAACAACAGTGAGTCTTTAAAAAGAGCTACTATGACCCAACGGAGAAGTGGTATTGCAGTGGCTAAGGCGTTAATTGCTAAAAGGACTGCTAATTGGAAGATCAGGGTTCGATTCCCAGCACAACCATGTTACCGCTGCTGGGCCCCTGTGCAAGGCCCTTAACCCCCAATTGCTTAGTTGTATAAAAGAGATACATGTAAGTCGATCTGTATAAAAGTGTCTGCCAAATGACTTAAATGTAAATTAAACAACCTCACCATTTAAAAAACCTCCCACTGGACGATTTCTAATTGCTCTGGAGTCACCGGTCCTGACAGCAGCTCCTGAATTCCAACCTGCAGAGAGAATCCGTTAATGAGATGAGGAAAAATTTAGAGGAAAAAAAAACTCATTTGAAATTGAGATGCACTTGTATGGAAGGAAATGCAAATGAATCGAAGATTAATTAAAAATGGGGCTCCATGAGATTCAGCAGGGACTTTGAAAGGGTGCGGCAGGCTGCACAGGCACCGAAAGGTAAGCATGAGATGATATTTAAACGCCTGGCTTGAGTTGATCAGCTGATTCTAGTCACACCAGACTCGGGTCCAAACTCACAGTACCTTATGTTGACTTGATACGAGTGGGATCTCAGAACAGGCGTTCACTCAAACGTTAAAGTTGTTAATGACTCATGAAGCTTTAGCAGCAAAGGTATGTTCTGAATGCTAGCATGCTGTGAAAGCTAAGTGCTACCACTACTATCTGTTAAAAAAAAGCTGTTAATTATAATTAAAAAATTCACTATTAGCAATTTGTAAAAAAAAAAAATCCACCCTTTTATTTAGCAAGGATCTGATTTAGGCACAGCTGACTGTTCCAGATCTCTGTAGTTTATGACACAGATCGTCTTTACAGATTAAACAGATTCTCCCACTTGCCTAGTGGTTGGTATTGATCTGTGAGGTGTACGAGCTGCCCACAAGCTCACCCCGCTCCACACTATCTTCGCTTTCTAATGCCCTGCTTTTGCCTTGTAGTCTGTCATCTCCAGTGATGAATATTTACTCAAATCTTTTCAAAGGAAGCTACAAATGTTTTTTTTACACACACGTGTGCATTTCATCTCAGGTGTGTACTCTATTCAGTACAGACATAGCCTACAGTCCAGTGTGACCAGCTTTCTTTTCTAGTTAAAGGTCAGGAGGTATTGTTTGGCCGTGACACACACGTCATCTAACCTCTCACGTGTACGAGTTGAACATAAAGGTCACTCGTTTGAGCTTGGTTATTTTTTCTTACACTGTCCTACAGAAAGGCAGAGTCTCCCAATCTGGAGGTTAGAACACCAGACAAACCCCCATGAAACGTGACTTAGAAATTTAGGAAGGAATAAAACACTTTGGGAATGGGGGGGTTTTAAGAGTTGGGGAAAAGTGATGAAAAAGAAAAAGACAAAAGGAACATGAGGGGCAAATAAAGACAGAGTAAACTTGACTTCCATGTCAACCACCAAAACTGCCACCATTTAAGTGTATTTTCTAGGTTTACAGTTAAAATGCTGCGTAAATGTAACACTCTACTACACTTTTATAAAATACACAGCATTCCAGTACATGGTATATTAATACAGCCATAATTTTGCAAACGGTGAAGGTTATCCAATTATACTCCTGGTCTCCTGTGAGCAGCCAACGGTGTTGCAGCACAAGGATTCAATAAAGAACAGCGGCTCTTTCACAAGTCTGCGATGACAGAATCAATAAGAACCATATATGAGGCCATTTATTACGACTACTGCTGTAGCACTGTTTGTGTGTGTGTGTGTGTGTGTGAGCTCAGAGCCAAAGTGTTTAGTGCTTTTATTTGTCAGCACATTTCTCTCTGAAGTTTGCTGAGTTGCAAAACGGCACATTTTCACTTCCTTTAACAAGACCAGGTGGTTTTGGTTGATAAATCGATTATTTACTGATATAAAAGATTTATTACGCACATTAGCAGGTTGCCCCCCCCCCCTTACTCCCGAAAATCATTTAAGTATTTTCAGTTAAATGATTTATTTAAATTCAGTTATATGCTGATCATTCCTGAGGACAAAGGATTGAATCGTTCATCATCAATAAATGATTCACTAATTAATTTCCAAAAGATTCAGATTCAGACGCTGAGTTTGTTGAATATCTCTATTGTAACTGAAAAAATGTATTGATTAATTGCTAAAAGATTCATGCTATAATTCACACACTGACTCACTGAATTGAATGAAAAGGATCTCAGTCACTGTTGCTTTGAACAAACGTTCTATGCAAAGAACGAGAAATTTAGAAAGATGACTGGGTCGCAGTAGAAAAACAGAGAAGTGAATTATAACCAGAAACAAACAGATTCAAATGCTGACCTGCCGAAGATGATTGTGTAAATGTTAATGTCTGAAAGAAACGAATCATTGAATGACAAACGTCTGAATCTTCAAAAATCTTAAAAACTAAAAAAAATTCACAGATACATTGCTAAAAGATTCAAAAAGTTACACTAAAGTTACACTAAAGAAGTAAATTTCTTTCATGACTAAAAGCATCAGCAATTTAAACCCTCAGAAACTGGAAATAAGAAGAAAGCAGTGACGGGCAGTGCATTTGGTACCTGGGACTTGGGACGGACAGTAGGGACTTAACCTTACCCTACAACCGAAACTGTACCATGTACATCATATAGTGCAGTTCAGAATCAGTATTTATCTAATAACATCACAAAAACATTAAACATATAAATAAAATATATCATCCATTTAAAGGCTGTAAACCAGCCTACCGTTCGTCTGCACTCTTTTCCGGGATGAGACAAGCTGGTTATCTTCGGGGTGCCGAACTCTCCTCGCAATGTCTAACTATTCCAGGAAAGTCTGCCTTGAAAATGTATTTTTAAATATGAGACCAAGTTATTTTTTCCTCCTCTGTCAGCCATTGTGGGCATAAAAATTTAATTTAACTGTACAGACGCGTTGCTGTAGTCTAGTCTAAATGGGCTGTAATACTTACACCAGAAGTCAAAAAAATGTCGACGTCATACGGATTTAAAAATCTGATCGCTTAATAATGGTTAATAATATTACCCAATGATCAATCTGCCACTGCTAATATAGTGTCAGTTCCACGGGCAGCGCTACTGATTCTGAAGGAAGATTAGATTAACATGGCAGCCCATAGAAACTGAAATCTGATTGGACAAAAAAAACTAACATTCACGTACTGGAAGCAGTGCAGCGAGAGAAACACTACGAAATGAAAAAAATTAACTGTTGGAATAAATTAATACAATTTATTGGACCAATAATAGAATTTAGGTTAAAAAATGTTGTTCAGTGATTCTGATAGTGTTTAGACAGCAGGGAAGGACATACTGACCCCGTTACTGGAAGAAAGAAACTTGAATCATGAGCAAAACGATTAAAATATTCTAACATTTATCCACTGAACATAAGAGGGGTTTTGACCAAGAGATCAGGGGGTGGGGGGGGGGGGGTCTGTGTAATGTGTGTAAAAGATTTGAAGATTCGAACTCTGAAAGAATTAATATAAAAAGTTTAAATCTGTATTATGTCCAAAAGATTCCAAAAGACTGAACCCTGACCGAGTAAATATAAGAGAACCGAATCTGTGTCATGACCTGAAGATTTGGATGCAGAATTACTGAAGATAAGAAAAATTAAATCTGTAGTAATGGAAGATTTGTGTACTCAAACCAGCAACTTAATTCAAGATTCTTTTGAATCTGAAAGCTCTTAAAAGTGTTCAAGCTCGAACCCACGGGATGCCGGAAAAGAAAAAAAATCCTCACCATGTTCAAAAAGATTCAATAACTTACCTACTAAATAAATAATGCAGAAAAACATATGTTCTTTGTTGGATATTCATGCATAAAGTCTATTTACTGGTTCTAGAGTCAGTGAGTGTTGGGTCTCAGTTCACAGCTGGAAACATCAGCATGAGACACTGAGTTATATTGATCTGTTCACCTCATTGACTTGTTCTAATAGTCTGAATCATTTGTAAATGACTCACGTAACTTCCAAATGACAAATCAACACTTAACTAAACAAGAGTATGAGCTAGTATCTTGAATATTCATCTGATGTTCCCAATTCCTTTCTAAAACATTAAGCCAGAAAATCTCATTAGGTAGATTAAACCCTTAGGGTGTGAAGTGAGACCTGTTCTAAAATCTGTCTCAAAAACGAATCAGCTCTCTGATTAGGCACTGCAAGCGAGAGATCTGGGTACAGACCCCTGCAGCTGAAAATGTTTGGGCAAGACTACAGGATTCTCAAATGAAGTTGCTTGCATTGCTAATTAGGTAGCTTGTTTGTTGTTTCTTCCTAGCTTAACAACTTTTGGTGATTTGTACTCATCCTCCGGTATTTCATCTTAATGAATTAAAATAACCCTTTGAGTTTTAAATAGGTTGGGTAATGAGATTGTTAAACAAACTAATAAATTTTATCAAGGAAACAGTCACTGAACAACCCTCACAGTCTTTTTTTGCACCAGCTGCTGTTTTTAAGTGATTAACTGTAATTGCAACTTTAATCAATATGACAGGAAGCCTGGAAGCTAACCTTATCTCTGCACTCCATTACATCGCATACACTCTGCGGAAGACTGAGATACACCTCAAAACATTTGCACTGAATTCACCTCATCTCTACCATATTGCTCAATCCTGAAAGACTGCAGGGTATTTCATGATGTGGTAATATGGACGAGATGAGTAAAGACACAAATGTAATGACATTCTATGACAGCTGTAGCACTCCAGTAATGTAAATCGTAAATGTTGTTGGCTGAATGCATGTGACATGTAACTTACCACGTCTCAAGCCAAATGGTTATGTCAACTCTAACGGTTAAGCTAGCTAACATCCCCTCTAACACTATTTTAACGTTATGTTTGCACACTTGTAAGAAGTCTTGACATTCCTTAAATGTGTGTGTAGGTTCGAGCTGTTATTTTCCATTTCTTAATATTTTTAACGCCTCTAAATATAATTTTTTTGTAATTTATTTCACTCCTACTGAGTCCGATATGCTTTTACTTGTTTCTTATCCCCAAAAGTGAATGCATTTATTCTCCGTCAGGCATTTAATTTGTTTTTACTAGGAAAAGTTTAGAAGAACAAAGCTATGCTTAAGACTGAAAAATCCTGCAACAATAATAAAATACTCTGTAAAATCCTATCAGGACCGGATACTTTCCTGTTCCGGGCTTTTATATCCACACTACATGGCCAAAATGTTAGAAAATGATACCAAGACCTTTTTTAAAATGTTGTATCATTTCATTATTTTTTTTTTAATTGGAACTAAGAGACAAACACTTTTGCGTGCACTACCCTGTGCACAAAACCCCTGAGCTCCATAAAGACATGCTGTGCTCTGGATGAGGTAGAAGAACCCTGATGTCCTGATTTTAATTTAGCCCCTTTAAAATGAACATCTTTTGGGACGAACTCAAACCCTGACTGCACCCCAGACCTCCTTACTTTAAAGATACAGTAGGATATCTTGGAAAAGCAAAATAGCAATAAAAGTGTACGTCTCACCCTCTCTGCGACTTGCCATCCAAATCCACACCTCCTGAACGCATAAACATGCTCAGACTAGACGACCAGCATCGACATTACTACATCATGTATCATTCATTAGTGAGAAATTTTATGGTCCAGTTAGTAACAGTTTCTTAAATTACAAACATAAAAAAACAGTGTAGTTTCTGCAGTTTACTAATTCTACAATTACCTGCGAGTTACTATCAAAACACACCAAAATCCAATCACACCAAATTCGTAATGATAATAATTAATTTGGCCTTTTGCTCTGTTTTAATCCAACCTTTCCTTTCGCAGTATGTGACCGCACAGGTACGAGCATCTAAATAGATTTAGACTAATCTTAATGATTGAATGATTGCTGTCGGGATGTGAAGAGAATTATACCAAGCAGAACAAAAAATGTTTTTGAAGACAATCACTTATTATACCTTTAATATTAGTGTCTGATCTCACTAATACTATTATCAGATCTTTACTATCACACGACACAATCTAGTGGATAAACCTGCACCTGGAGATTATTACAGGAGAAAGAGTGTAGAACACATATGAATGTGATGGTCAGGTGTCCAGCTCAGGTCACTGTCACTAGTCCTGGACGTGATGCGAGCTTATGCAAGTTAAATTAGTAGTGCATCATTAGAAAGGTGAATGTGAACAACATCCTGCATCTGCTTAAATAAATGAAAGAAAGGATGTTTTAATGGAAATGCCACCTTTCCAACCCTCTCCGGTACTGAAAGAGAGAGAGAGAGAGAGAGACAGAGAGTGAGAGAGAGCTAGAGCAAGGTTTGCTCCAGTGTGTTTGATATTCCAATTTTCCATCTGACACAGCAGCAGTCAGTCTCATATGAGGAGGCATTTCAATTAGCCTGTCAACATAAACAGATTCTGATGGAGGTCCTGAGCAACAGAGCGTGAATCATTTCACAATTTTCAAATCTATATTTTCTGCATGGACTTTATGAGCTATAAAAAAAAAAAAATCAATAAACACTCCAGCTAATAGCTTTAGTTATCCGCCTAATGGCTCTTTAATTAAAAAAAAACATACATATATGGTGATTTCCCTTAATAAACTTGTAAAATTATGTTTTGTCAAAAAGAAATAAGTTGGTTTTTCTAAGATTATTGTATGTTTGGTTCCAGGAGATGCACCAACAAAAATGACGTAGACCACCTTTTTCCACTCATTCTGGGGGGATGGTGTGGACAATATCAAAAGTGTTTTTCTTTGTTAAAATTAAAAAAATAGAACTTAAACCTAGAAACTAATAAGACAGAAAAACATGATAAACAAAAAAACAAGCATCAAAGAAATCTGTTCTATTATATTCTATAATATTGCTGCATATGATAAAAGATTTATAAGCATTTATATGAAAATTTTTAACCTACAGCATGTAGTTTTCAGAAACTTGAAGCCTGCACCTGCAACTGCTTTATGGATAAGATGATGCAAGAACGAGGCTGGTGTTTATATGTGCATAAATGTCTGCCAGGTTCCCTCCATCCCTGCATTCCTTCACCTTTTAGCTGTTCTCTACAGCAGCCCAGAGAGCTCAGAAAGCGACGACCATTCATTAGTACGAACCCCCATTTGGATTATAACTTGCAACTGACAGTAACACAGAACCGTCTCCTTTACTAGAACCTACAGAAACACAGCCCCCATCTCCTTCACTAGCACTGACAGAAACAGACCCCGTCTCCTTCACTGGCACTGACAGAAACACAGACCCCGTCTCCTTCACTGGCACTGACAGAAACACAGACCTCGTCTCCTTTACTAGGACCGTCAAAAACACAGACCCCCGTCTTCTTCACTATGACCGACAGAAACACAGACCCCATCTCCTTCACTAGGACTGACAGAAACGCAGTCCCCGTCTCCTTCACTGAGACTGACAGAAACACAGAACTGTCTCCTTTATTAGGACCGACAGAAACACAGACCCTGTCTCCTTCACTGGCACTGACAGAAACACAGACCCTGTCTCCTTAACTAGGACCAACAGAAACACAGACCCCGTCTCCTTCACTGGGACTGACAGAAACACAGACCCCGTCTCCTTCACTGGGACTGACAGAAACACAGACCCCGTCTCCTTCAATGGGACTGACAGTAGCACAGACCTTGTCTCCTTTTTTGGGACTGAGAGAACACAGACCCCATCTCCTTTACTGTGACTGACAGAGGCCACATCCTGGGAGCTGATATTTATTTTGCACGATAATATTTTCAACTGTTTTGTGAATAGTCAGACCACCTTAAATCCCTGAGCCACCTTAAATCCCACGGGACACTTTCTTTTTGGCTAAGCCTCATTAGGATTTTTGTCACAATATAAAAGATATGAATGATGGGCAGAAAGCTCCTTCGTAGGTTCCTATAATCCGGAGGTGTAATGCACAAAGCGCCTTGGGTTGTTTGAGCAATAGTTAAAAAAAAAACCCAGTGCATTCAAAACAGACAAGCAAAACACTGTCATAGTGAAGTGTGTATTAAATTGTGTGTTTAAAGAGAACTTAGGGACAGAAACTTCCAACTTTTAAAGACAGTTAGTATAAAACTATGTAAAAGTATGTTTTTAAGGGCTTAAGATAAAAAACAACTTACAAGTAAACACACAAATCACTGCATAAGCCATGAGAAACACTCAGCAAGCAGTTGGCTGATTAGTATTAATAGCAGTAACTTCACAGAAACTGCATTAAAGCATTGAAGGGCTTTGTATTATTTATGACTGAAGCGAGAGTCAAAAATGCAGAGAAACGTGTCCAAGGGAATTGCAAATGATTTCATTCGAGGTAATTAGGACAGTCTGTGAGCTGGAGGCCAAATATCTTACAACATCAGCAACAATTTTACATTGTAATTACACAACACTTTTGCTTGGGGTCGATGTACATTTGCTAAAGGTAGTTAGCTAGTTTACATAGTTAATATGGTCTAAATTTTTTTAGGTTTTTTTTTTTTAGTAATTCGATGTCCACATTTACTTGGTTCTAGGAGTTTGTATGTTCTCTGAGCTTCAAGGGCTTTCTCAGGGTAGTATGGTTTTCTCCTCAGTTAAAATACATGCACTGTAGGTTTACTGAAATTTCCAAAGGATACAAAACGTGTCAATAAAGGGTCTATTGTAGGTTTTCCCAGAGATATGTTGGCATGTCATTTAAAATGTTCTTCATTTTGTGTATCAGTCGAGATAGTCCAGTATCAGTTGGGATAAGCATTAGTGTAAATGGATGGATGAACACGCAAATTAAAAGAAGAAAACCTACATATAAGCATTAATCACTATTTGTGACTAGTGACTAGTTATTTCTCAGAGGGTCTTTTTCGCCTGACTGTCAGCATTGATCATGTGACCCTGACTCAGAGGGACGAAGGATCATTAACGAGTCACGAAACGAAACGTCTTCTATCAGCAAATCAATCAATGAGTCATAAATAAATGGTAACCTCCATCTGCTCCATGTCTAACCCATAATAGCTAATCATTATTTACTTTTTCTTCAAGTATTATTTAGTTTGTCGTCAGTCAATTGGTTGTCAGTCATGGTCACTTTAAACTGCCTCTATGATTTACACAATAAAATAAATTTAATATGAAGGAGATGGCAGTGTCCTTAAATAGTTAACTGACATCCTGGTTTGGAACACATTCTTGTATTTTTATACAGCTGAAAGCGTTTTTTATCATTTAAATTAATTAAATTTATGTGCATGTCTTTTTACATAAAAATTAACTTTTTGCTACAATAAAAACATACAAATGTCACTTGGTGTTTTTTCGGTTTTAAACAACATAGGATGTATTAGCTTAGTGTTTAAGGTGTTGGACTGCTGATTGAAAGACCATGGATTTAATTTCCAGCACAAAAATTAACCCAGTATCACTGATTTTTTTTTCCCAGCTGACTCATCCCCATGCCAGGGTCTTGCAATCACCCTGGACAATTCGCCGATCTCTTATTCGACCAGTGCTCGCAACCTTGGGGTAATTACGGACAATCGGTTATCCTTTTCCTTACATGTTTCCAACATAACACGTTAGTTCTTCATAACATCAGGAGGATTCGACCATTCTTATCTATTAGGGCCTTTCAGTTGTTGTGCAGTCTTTTGTAATTTCTAAATTAGACTACTGCAACTCGCCTCGGCAGGCCTACCTCTGAGTGCAATTCGTCCTCTGCAGATGATTCAGCATGCAGCTGCACGTGTTGTTTTCAACCTACCAAAGTTTTCACACATCACTCCACTGCTGCGCTCCCTCCATTGTCTCCCAGTAGCTGCACGCATCAGATTCAAAACACTGATGCTTGCCTACAAAGCTAGAAATGGAGCTGCACCCTCCTACCTACAAGCACTCATAAGTCCTCACATAGCACCGCACTACGCTCCCAGAAATCCACAAGTACTGCTCGACTTGTTCCATCCTCTTCTAGGACACAAGGTAGGTCTGCCTCAAGACTTTTCTCTGTTCTGGCACCAAGATGGTGGAATGAACTTCCCATCCATGTCAGAACAGCAGAGTCACTGGCTATCTTTAAGAGGCGTTTGAAAGCTCATCTCTTTTTTTAAATACCTAGCTATTGACACACAGACATATATATATATATATATATATATATATATATATATATATATATATATATATATATATATATATATATATATATATATATATATATATCTATGCTACTCCTTTAACAGTTTTTTGTTGTTGTTACACGAATTTGTAAACTATTGTATCAATATTGAGCTGTTTAATGATGGAACTCAAAGCACTTTTGTACGTCGCTCTGGACAAGAGCGTCTGCTAAATTCTATAAATGTAATTGTAATAACTGCTGGGCCCCTAAGCAAGGTCCTTATATATCAACTGCTAGTTGGATAATAAAATATGATAAATAACATTTACTTTGAATGAGGGCAGCTGCAAAAATCCAAAAACATTAAAACAAATTAAAAACATTAATGAAATTAAAGTCTTTTTCTGTTTCTTTCACAAAATTGGCTTATTACAGTGCAGCCTGCAGTGCGTAATTTTAAGACAATTACACATCATTAAAACTAATATCCTGCTAGCAGAGTTTGGTTAATTATTTACGCAACTGAGCCAAGTCGGGAATAAAGGTCTACTGAGAATAGAGTAAAACAAATTTTATTTACGCTTATACTCCTGCAATCTTTTTTTCCCCTCAAAGACAAAAAATGATTTAACGGAATGATTCAGGTACATTGTGTGTGTGGTACTAAAGCTTTCCGGGGTTAAAGAAAAAAGCGAGGGATTTGTAAATCATCACACCTTTTTTCAGCACAGTTTATAGATTCTGAGGTGTCGTAACATTCAGCAAGGTCAGACGTACAAGAACACACCATCACAGAAACTGGCTAACTTCATACACCTACTGTATATATTTAAGTCTTAATATATAAATCAACAATTTGGCCTATAAATATTTAAAAGTAGTTCAAATAATCAGAGTTTTAAAAGCTCATCTGAAGGTCCTCAGAGAAAGAAGCAGCAACTACTGACACAGGAGCGACATCTGCTAACAGGAAGTGATGTACCAGAAAACCTTTTGCGTTTTTATGCAGGATGGTGCCCAGCTTAGCTGATAGCATTAGCACATAATCATTTATTCACTGACTATAGTGAGGATGTCTTCCCTGTGTGCCTTATTACAGCAATCTTCTTGCTGTTGATGAGAAAATAAAGCTTAAGCTAAAGTCCTTGATGCAGAGGGGCTCATTCGGGAAGTGAAATACCAGACAAGACAAAAAAGAAAGCAAAAAAGAGAGAGAGAGAGAGAGAGAGAGAGAGGAGATGTAAAAAAAGGAGTCAGTCACAAGCCACAGTTTCGAAGGCGAGTCACAGACTTTTGTTGCTATTAAAAACATATGTTGCTAGTTATCAAACCTTTTTAAAAACAAATGTTACAAAATTCCAAGATTTTACCTAATGACTCCAGCAACTGATCAACTACAGGATACCAACAGTGCGATATAACAACCTTTGTGTTACTGAGACTACTTGCCAAAGCAATTCTCTTGACTTGATAGATAGATGTAGAATAGATAGAACTAGTCAAGATCTCGCTCATTTACTTGAAACTTACAGGTACGCATGTTAAGGCAAGTTGGAGCTAAACTCTGCAGGACACCACCCTTCTAGAACCAAATTTGGACACCCCTGACTTAAGCCCTTACTGGCATAGTAGAGATGACCCGACGCTTTTACAGATCATAGGCTAACCAAAGCCGCGTCCTGGGTACACTGTAACACATGAGTAACAATATTTTAAAGCACAAGCGTTTTTCAAGTCAACTTACGAAGCCAATAGCAATGCAAGCAGCTTTCGCTACAGCAGCATGCTAAAGAATAAACAGCCCGGAAATAGACGCACATTACATGACCACTCTTTTGAAGGTGCAAGGAGATTCTGTAAAGTAAATCGGCTTGATTTGGAAATCAGTAGCATATTTTTGCCTTTCTGAGACTCCGAGTAATTCTGAGGGTGTTTCTCATTATGTGACATTTCCAATACAAAAATTTTGTCCAGTTTCAACAGTCTTTTACAGTCCTACGTGAATTTCTTGATTTTATGATGACAAAGTTACTCAAAGTCAAACTCATAGTCAATTCTCTAATGTTCAAAAGGGGACCTGCAACAAACATTCAGCCCAAATCCTATTATCTTTATGCCTTTAAATACTTTAAAAAAGATAAGATAAATATTAAAAATCTCTTTAGCTGATGTCAATAAAACAACAAAAGACATGGATCACAGATTCACAACCTAAAATAATATATTCCTCACTTCAGAAGTTATAATAAAAAGTACACATTATGGCTACGATGTCTGATAATACACTTTTCATTTTATTATAATGAACACATTACAATGACTGTCTAGACTGATCTCATTAAGTTTTTCTGTTTGTTTTTATCCTCAAAATCAGTCTCCATACAAATAAAATAAAATAAACCGAGGGATTTAAAAATAGGCCGCAAAAAGCAACTGTCCCAGACCAATTAAACAACATAAAAATGCCTGTCCAATTGCATTACGGTTAAAACCTTCACAACTAATAAACCTTCACTCTGTGATGACTTAATTATATAACTGATCTGCAAGTTACTGTATATGCATGGAGAACTAATGCAGACTAACAACTGCAACCGCCAACAAAAGACAGCGCCACTACAGCAAGACTGCTTACGTGTAAAAAACTCAGCATCCCTAAAAAGAACGCTCTTAGATACTAACGCTGATTGTCTGAGACCATTTGTAAGTTTTTTTGCTCTTTTGCTATGTGGTTTCCAGGACTGTAAAGTTGATCATAGATTTTTCAGGATTTTTAGGTTTTTCAGGACGTATGGGAGCCGTGTCTAGACTGCTCTTATGTTTAAAATATTTCCAACACTGGGAGAGAGAAAAGAGGAGTGTGTAAGTGATTGATCTTCCATTTTTATTAGTGGTGTCAGGAAGCGGGTGGTTTAGATAGACACAACTGCAGAATTTGATTTATTTACAGTGTACCTATAACTGTGACTATGACGGATCACACAGCAACAACAACATGAAAGGAACGACAAAGCAAGTCAAAGACTAACACAGGGATGAATATAGACACAGCTAAATAGAAAAACAATTATCCAAACAAAAAAACACATCAGCACACTAAGGGACCAACCAATGACAAGACAGGAATAAAACACATGACCAATACTTGGGCTCGGTCCAAAATCAAACACTTTTGTACTATATAGTGTGCGAAACTGAGTATATGTGGTAATTAGTATGTTTAAATGTGCAAAATACAGTACAAGAGAAGTTCCCAGATAACCTACTACTCCCTACATTTGTGCTAGTGTAGTGGTTAAGGTGTTGGCCTGGTAAATGGAAGATCCGGGTGCGATTCCTAGTGCCACCAAGTCACCACTGCTGGGCAATGCCCTCAACCCCTAATTGCTTAGTTGTGTAAATTAAAGAAATGTAAGTCTCTTTGGATAAGGACGTCTGCCAAATGCTAATAATATAAATGTTCTATCCTATGCCACCACAGGAAAAACAACTCATCATATGGAGGTACTTGTCTGGGTGGTAAAAGTAACTCAGCCTTTATTACTACAAATATCATAATTAACTCTGTTCTCTCACATATCAGATATTAGCAAGCAGCTTGCTCGAGACTTTTACTTGCTAAATGAAAAAGGAGGATCAACTGACCTTCCTGAAAAATTCCCCCCCAAAAAACAACCTCTTTTAAAGGAAAGGAAAGGATGAAACCTGGCATATAAAGATAAGTCTCAGAGGACACTTACTTGGGACAAAGGCAAGCTCCGTTAGCCTTTAGTGGAGTGTGGAGAGGTCCGAGGATCTTAAGCACACCTCCCAAGCTCATGTTCTTCTGACATTCACAGGTCAAACTCTTATATCAAGGAAACCTTACGTAAAAGACACCTTTCTGGAGAAAGAAAGAAAGAATGAAAAAAAGGTGGGATAGAAAAAAGAACCCAAGGGTGTGCAAAAAAATCCCATAAATCTTTAGTGGCATTTGAATGAGATCAGTGAGTACATTAGAGGAAAGTAGGAATGAAAGATGGGCTTGTCATCAGAGCAAAATTAAAAGCCTAAACAGAAAAGAATTGGTTGAAAGATAAAGAAAAGAGAATTACCCTGTGTTATAACGTCATTTGAAGGTTAAAAACTCCTAATGCAGCCAGTGAAGTGTGGAAAATTCCTGTACGATGAGAAATTGTGAAACAAACTTGATTGCAAACTTGATCGAATTTGATTGGTCCAGAAATGCTGTTTCCATCAGGCATCAAGTCCTAAGTATCAAGAAGCTTTGTTATTTTAACCATATATAGAAATGACAATAAAGTTTCTTGATACTTGATGCATGATGACAATGTAAACAACCTTTCCTGACTAATCAACATGCAGTTTGTTGATGTAATTAGTTCATGCCTGATATTTGTGTAGTCATGTCACCTGGCTAAAATATCAGAAAAGGTTCTTGTCTTTTGCACCTAATTTGCATCTTCATTTCTGCCAATCATTCACTCAAGAGGATGGAAGTATGTAAATAGATTCATGCATTGACGTGGATATGTTATGTAAAATTTTAAAGTTCTAAAAGTTTTTTAAAATAGATTATAGATTTACATTTATGGCATTTGGCGGACGCATTTATCCAGAGCAACTTACAGATTTACACAACTAAAAAATAAGGGCCTTGCTTAAGGCAGGGGCCACTTAACTCGGTGTCTTGCAGAGTTTAGCTCCAACCCTAATTAAACACACCTTAACTAGCTAATCAAGGTCTTGCTGGGCCTCCAGGACCAAGTCTGCTGACCCCTGGATTAAGAGTATAAGAGTATTAAGAGTAACAGTGATAGTAACTTAGTGGTCTTAAGTTTTCTTATCAGCAGTCCAACAGTTTAACCCCTGGCTACAACTTCACATTTCTATATACAATCCTTGGAAGGATTCTCCATTGCAAATGTTTAATGTAATACTAAAACTTGGGGTTTCATAGACAGGAAAAGACTTCACTGGGGCAGGTTGTGCTAAAGAATGAGCAATTAGGAATAAGTCGTGCTATGCAGGTTAACCAGGCTTCTATGTATGCAGGACCCAAAAAAACCCATGACAAAACACAACAAACACCCATGAATTCATAAAAACACTGCTACTAAGGCTACATCAATAAAAGATAAATATCGAATTCCCCTGTAAACCCTTTAGCATTTTTTTTTGATTCCATGAACGATCTCGGTTATGAGGAATCTCATAATCCTTTAACACACCACATTTTTCATCCTGACTCTGAAACAATACGATTTGGGACAATCAAAATGTAACGAGATTCCTGAAACACAATTACAGTTTAGGAGGCTGGAGGATGAAGAGTGGCTTCTCCACACACACACACACACACACACACACACACGTTACACAGTCATATATTTTTCTTTTAAATATGTTGACTCAGGAATTTATTGAAGAAGACTACAGGTTTTCTCTGAGAACTATGGGTTCCAAAATAAAAGATTTTTCATCAGAGGATTTAGTCACGAATCTGCTCCTATTTGTTCCACAATACGGTGACAAATGTACTAATATGGAAAAAAGAAATCTGGAAACATTTTAGAAAACCGAAACTAAAAGCCATATATAGAAATATAATGTCTAACAGGTTTTTCTGGTTTACAAACAGCTTTTGTCGGGTAAGTTATTTTTTTTTTGTACCACAATTCTGTGGTAGAACAGCCTCACAGGTTCGCCCACTAGCCAAATGATAGTAATACTCACGGTGATGGTAAAGTGATTTTTATTTACAGTGCTCGAAGTGCAGAAGTTCCAAAACATGTACAAAGTCCCCAGCTTAGGAACATAGCGTGAAAAAAAGAAATAAATAAATAAAATAAATATTTACAAATATCGACTTTTTTAGTGCAGCACCTACAAAGTGCATCTATATACAACAGTCACTTTCATCTAGCTTTACTAACACCACCTATTCAACTTCTCCAGTACTCCCACCCTGAACTGAAGTGGGAGACAGGTTTTTACGCCATAGGCCCCTCTCCTTGAACTCAACCATCAGCAAAAGGGAAATAAAATGTGTATGTGTCCAGTGAATTGCTGACAACAGGAAAAGGTCACAATTGTCACACACAAACAAATTCTTTTTAATTGACGTCATCAAACAATTATGATCCTCCACACGTACTTAGATCAAAAGGTGCAGGCTATTTGATGGCATGGAACAACCATCCAATTAGTGTTTGGGACTTAAGACACAGTCTTATTGTTTAAGTGGAGGCTGAAAACACACTCATTTAGTCAAATCTTTAATCTGTAGTATTTTTCTTAGGTAACAGAGCAGAACTAAAGGAATCATGAATATAGAGTGTTTGATAAACTGGGATATTTGTATGCGATTGTTCCCCACCTCTTACATATTCACTCTTTTTTGTTGACGGTGATGTGGTCTATACAATATGGACATTAAATATTCTATATCCTGACCAGTGACTAATGTTCCTGCCCCTTTCAAATTTGCTAAATTATGCCTGGATGGTGTTCTTTTTAATTGGAGTCCACTCTGCTGGGAATGTTTCTCATCTACAGCATAAGCATCCATGATATTATAAAGCCACACAGAAGCTTTAAGGATGGATTGGGACTGACTCTGCTTCACTGACCCAAGGCTATATTTTACAATGCATTTGATTCCCATCACCTCACACCTCAACATCGTTTAGCTGTAATAAACGCCCATTTGGTGTCACTGAGATAAGGATGGGTTCCCTCTTGAGTCTGGTTTCTCTCAACATTTCTGTCTTATTTCATCTCGAGGAGTTTTTTTTTTGCCACAGTCACCACTGGCTTGCTCATTAGAGACAAATTTATACTTACTATTTACTACACTATCTTTGTAAAGCTGCTGTGAAACATATCCACTGTTAAAAACGATATACAAATACAATGAATTGAATTAACTGGATTTATGGCCTGTACTGATCTCTGGCTGATACATCAGAGCATCCTTATGCAGAACCTACAGTACAGCAGCCAAAACCCAAACCCAACTGTCGGGCAGCAGCCAGAACCCAAACCCGACTACTGCAACACAGACAAATCCCTAACCCGAATACCACACTGCAACCAAAACCCAAACCCGACTACCATACTACAGCCAGAATCGAAACCCGACTACCTCAAAGCAGCCAAAAGCCAACCCGACTACCATACCGCATCCAGAACGCAAACCAGACTAGCCTATGACAGCTATATTGCAAAACATTGTATTGTACCACAGCCAGAGTCCAAACTCGTCTACTATACTACACCAAAAATACAAATTTGACTACTGTACCAAAGTTGAAACAGCTGAAGTAGCAAAAAGCCAGACTACTGTACCATAACTATAACCCAAATACTGTTCTGTACTGTACCTTTAATTTTACATCAGTGTGTGCAAAAACCATGGCACAATCAAATTTAAACCAATTATTTGTCAGTGGTGGCCAACCGCAAAGTGTCTTTACTTTTATTAACAGAAAACTGGAGAAAAAAATTTATTTAAGAATAGTTCAGACAACTGAAAGCAAACTTTGAGAGCAAAACTGATACATGGCGTTCATTAGTATATGAGTAACAGCTCTGTGTATAAGGTTAAAAACTGATGGACATGGTACTTTAAAAGTACCTTTGTGTCTAAGGAAATGCACACAAGGCCGCTGTACTCATCTGTTACTCTAAATGTATATAAAAATAACTAAAATCATTTAGACGGATGTAGCAAGGACGATGATCTGGCACACAAGTAAAGAAAAAAAAAACGTTATTGCACATTCCCTCTCTCACTCACTCTTTTACACACATACACACACACACACACACACACATATACACACACATACTTACAAGCAGTCTCATTAATGAAACTGCTATCCAGAGACCCTGTTAAAAAGCCATTGCTCGCTAATAGCCTCTGCGTTCCTGCTTTTAACAATGTGAAATTCATTAAGGCAACAGCAAATGGTTAAAAGTACACCATACACTTGATTATGTCCCAATACATTATTTAGTTTACAATTTTACTGGGTCTGTTAGTGATTAATTAAATTTTTTTTTCATTTTACAGCAGCTTTTCTTAAAAAATTGGGACGCATGTTGCAATGTTTTCAGGTGTTAATAAAGTGTACAACAGCTTCCCTTCGTTTTAGCGATGAACATGAGGGAATTGCTTTGTGCCGACCTGCAATAATTATTGTTAGTAAATGGGAAAAGTTAGCATTACTCACGCATTCTTTCTTTAAAATAAAAAAAAGGGTGGGTTTGATGACAAACATTTTATGCTTTGTCACAATTGGTAAAAACTGCACAGAGTGCATCGGGATTTGTTGAACAGTTGCAATCGTGACACTAAAATCCTTATAGAACTGATTGCTGAGAACTAACAGTTAATAGTGGTTCTCAAACTATTTTAGATAAACGTCCAAGTCAAGTAAAAACCCCTCACTGCCTACCTTCTTACTGGCCATCATTTAATCTGATTCATATTTGTTATGAGTAACATTTATGTCATTATTAAAATAAAATAAAAATAAATATTCTTTAAATACAAAAGAATTAACAAACCTAGCAATATATTAGCATACAATATTGAGCATATATGACTTTGTTTAAAAGCAAGATATTGAGAGGACTGTGCCATACCAAACATAATCCACTTTATATCAGCGGAATTATTTACCATCTGCGCTATTAATGTCTTGGGGAAATTTGGTAAATTGCCACATAGTACCACTTAACACACCTGTTTCTTTACCCACTAGGGGGGGCTCTACCACCCCCATTGAGAATCATTAAGTTAATGTGTTAACAGTTAACAAATACACACACACCAACAATTTTTTTCTTGAAAATCAATAATTGCAGTAGAGAAAATTCTGTAACACTGACTTTTCCAAGAAACCGTGAAATAAAGCAATTAGAGAAGTGTGCTTTATGAAAGACAGGAACAGAAGTCTAACCTCACTCCTGTTATTGATTATTTGTCTCTAACGGCATGTCCCCAAGTGCTTCATTTATCCTCAGTTAAGATTCAGTGCAGTGATCAGCAGAGGAAGTGTTCTGAATGTAGAGTGGAGATACCGGCTAAACCAATGTGCTTGATAAATATTTCATGATCTCAGTGGTTCCATGGCACCATGGGTGAACTGTCAAATTCCTGACTCAGAACTTGTGTAGAACTACATAATAACACCCAGAAGACCTAAACATTAAGAATATTCTCAAAGTCACTGTTTTTGTTTGTTTCTATTGTGAAGGCTCAGGACAAATTTAACATTTCATTAATCTTTATATACACAAAGTAATTTGCTATTTCTTTATCAGTAATTTTTTATTTTCAACTCCTATTGACTTTGGCGTCTTTCTGAAGTGTTTTTTGATATTGCCTGGCTCCCGGAGGAATAAAAAAAATTCCGATGCAGGTTGTGCTGTACTTTCTTATACAATACAATAAAAAATAGCACAAATGTC
This sequence comes from Bagarius yarrelli, assembly GCA_005784505.1. Lineage (NCBI taxonomy): Eukaryota > Metazoa > Chordata > Actinopteri > Siluriformes > Sisoridae > Bagarius > Bagarius yarrelli. The sequence continues at coordinate 264,572 of VCAZ01000246.1, forward strand.
ACCAGTGTGAAACAAAAGGAGAAGAAAAGTGGGTGCTACTAGACATTGTGAATCTTATTTTTTTGCCACAAAATGTATAATTTCAGTGTAAAAAAGAAAAACCATTAAAAACCTTTACATTTATTTTTGAGAGGGCATTAAAACAGCCTTAAATTAATAAATTTAGACCAAATAACAGATTAAACTCTTAGTTTTAAGCTTTGTTTGAGTTCAGATTTAACTAATAATGAATCCATATTGAGCAAAATAATCTATATTTTATACCTTTTACAAGGAATTGGTTAAAAAATAAAAAGGGGCCAAATGTATATCGATGTTTATCGATTCGTTACTAATTCAGAGTAGAAAAGACACAAAAGGCCGCTATTTTAAGTATGTTTTTAAAGATATACCAAGTTCACAAGTTACAATATGAGAATAATACCTTAATCATGACCAATCCATTTTATTCCTTTTTTTTAATAGCATTCCTATTTTTTTTTTAAACATGGTTGGTTATACATGACTAAAGTTATTACCCCTTTGTTGTCTTTCCTACAGGCTTCATACAAACTTGTATGTTTTTATTCATGTATTTATGTTCGAATCTGTCCAACATTGTAGCCGCCGGGCCAGTGTGTCATTGTGAGTGTTTCTCACAGCCGCGGTGTGTGAGATCGAAATAGACGTTCCCTCAAAGGTGTTTATGACCTGAAAGGTGAAATTTTAAATCACAGCACAATTTTTTTTTCTTTATTTATATTTCAATTTATTTTAACTTATTCACTAGACATTCTTGACCTTTTTTCCACTTTTATGATCATTAAAATTGTTGGCTTATGATTGATGGCATAAGCAGCAGTGATGAGAACAAATCTGAATTAGAACTCATTAAAATAGTGTTGAATCTGTTCATGTCAGTTTATACAATGAACAGCTGCAAAAAATAATCAAATAATTGATATAAAAACATAGTGCATTCTGCTTATGCCATCAATCATTGAGAACTAGAGCTTGTGTAAAAAACACTAACATCAATTCAAACATTTTTTTTGCAGCATTTTAAGATGTTCTGCATCAGCCTATAACTGCCGCCTATTGGTGACCTCATATAATGCACAGGATCTGGACACCCAGGATGAAGTGCCAACTAATTTAGAGATGTAAATCAGCCTGCAGTGCATGTGGCCTGAAAAAGGAAACTGGATTACCCAACGAACAGCCACAAAAAACTGAGAGACAAACTACACACACACAAAAACACACACAGACAATAAAGTTCATTAAACACTCATGCCCACCAATACTGACTTTTAACCGTAAGGTCTTTGACCATAATTATCATTATTTTTGGCTAATCTTTTGAAGAGAAACACTGAATGAGCACCAATTATCTTAAACCAGGCTGCTACTGCGAAATTAAAATCCACTGTAAAAAGAAATTTAGAAAGGCTCACAAATTAAAGGGACAGGAGGACATCTTTGAAAATGCTGTCCTGATAGCATCTGAAAGTTTTCCTCCCACCCTCACCATCTAAAGTCACGTATCCTGAACACATTAACGCGCACAGATTAGACGACCAAAGACCAATGTCACGACAATACATTGTGTTATTCAGAGGTGAGTAGAATGTAAAATGTATAGTTTAGTTAGTAACAGTACTTAAATACCAATATCAAAACGCATCAAAATCTAACCACATTCCTACCTGACCAAAAGAAATACTGTAACCATGACATCGTCTTTCAGACCCTTTGACTCCTGTAGTCGACTTCAGAGTGGAAACACAACACAGATATTAATTCTTATTTTCTCTGTTTTATTCCAGACTTTTTCCACAGTATGTGATGACCTATCCTGTCTGTCCGGGCGCACAGAGGTATAAAAACACATATGTTGACAGGGAGGTAGGAAAGTCTCTCATATAATATTTAAACTGAACCATTTGATTGGACAAACATTTTTTGGTCCTACACGTTTCACAGAATATATAAATACAACTCAAATTCCAGAAAAGTTCAAATCACATGAGCCAATATTTTTTTCACAATAGAACAGAGATAACATTTAAACAGAGAAGTTTGAACAGAGAAATTACACACTTTTATCCACTAAATGAGCTCATTTTAAATTTCATGCCTGCTACAGGTCTCTGATCTCTCCCTCTTTTCAAAACAGTCTGGTCATCGAGGTTATGAGTTTCTGGAGTTTTGGCGTTAGAACTTTGTCCTATTCTTGCCGGATTCGGGTTTCCAGCTGCTGAAGAGTTTGTGGTCGTCTTTGATGTATTTTTCGTTTAATGATGTGGCAAATGTTTCATAGGTAAAATATTTGGACTGCAGACAGGTTAATTCAGCACCCGGACTCTTCTAATACAAGGTCATGCTGTTGTAATAGCTGCAGTACGGTTAGGTACACAAGGTCTTCCCTGAAATAGACGTCGTCTGGTGGGGAGCATATGTAAATATAAAACCTTTATAAACCTTTTAGCATTCATAGTGTTTTCTAATACATGCAAGCTGCCCAAACTGTATGCACTTATGTACACCCATACCATCAGAGATGCTTAATTTTAAACTAAATCTTGATAACACACTGGAAGGTCTTCCTCCTCTTTAGCCGGGAGGACATGGCGTCCATGATTTCCAACGAGAATATCAAATTTCAACTCGTCTGATCGTAGAACACTTTTTTACTTTAAATCAGTCCATTTTAAATGAGCCTCACCCCACAGGACAAGGCAGCGCTTTTGGACCATATAATGGCATTCCCTTTTTATATAATGGAACTTTAGTTGGTATCTGCAGATGTCAGAGTGGATTGTGTTTACTGAAGGTGGTTTCTGGACGTTTTTCTGGGTCCATTTAAAAATGTCAATCACAGAATCAGGACAATGAGTGATGCAGTGTTGTCTTTGGTCTTGTCCCTCACAGAGATTTCTCTAGTTTCTCCAAATCTGTTGATGATGTTATGTACTATAGATGATGAGATTTGTAATTTAACATTAAGTAACATTTTTTTTACGCACTCTTTCACAGATTAGACAGCCTCTGTCCATCTTTACCTCTAAGAGACTCTGCCTCTCTAAGACATGCCTTTTATAGCTAATCATGTTACAGACCTGATGCCAATGAACATATTAATTGATATGAACTCATTTATGGGATAAGAGTGTAAAAGTTCTATGTATTATCTATGTTCAATTGTGAATGACATATTGGCTCATGTGATTTGAAAGTATTTAAATTTTCATTTTATTCAAATAAAAAAAAGAAAACTTTTCCTGAATTCAGGTTGTATATTTAGGACATTCAGTTGGGGAAGGCTTTTCTTAAGCGATTCTGTGCTCAAAGGAAGAACCAACATGGACAGGGTACCAATGCATTACACACCAAAATCACAAGGATTCCTACACTATAGAAAATTCGGAGATGCCAGTTAAGCCTACTGCACAGTGAATGTCTCTAGAACGTAGGTTAGGTTTGAAATCTGAGTACCAGCACAGTTGAAACCTGCATGCTAACATAAATAAAGGTCTATATTTGCAGTCCTTCATTGTAAGTCCTACTTCTATGCTTCCTTGTAAAACCCAATCTTTTAAGTATGATTTATTACCAGGTAAGGTGCGTTCACTTTGCACATACTAGCAGGAACATGTGCTGTTCCTTTGGCACAAAAGGTCATAGGGCAGATAAGAGGTAAGCTCGACAATGGAAGCTTGTAATACCCCAGAGAGTCAAAGTAGAGAGAGAAAGAGGGTAAAGAGCCTCTCATATGGATTGATGTCATGTCCTGTACATACAGAAGTGTGATATTTTCTCTGCCCTGAGGTTACCGTTAGAGAGAACAACAACAAAGAATAGAATCTGGAGGATAGAATGATTTTTTTTTACATTTTTTAACTTTACATTGACTGAGAAATAAAAATCCCCAGCCTTCTCTGTCTTTGCAGTTGGTGTTTACTCTGAGGTAAATAGGGTTCCAGTAGAAATACAAGTGAGAATAAAAGTTGACTTTAAACCTAAAGGTCATTTAGTATTATAAAAATATTCTTTATATTTTTACACGGACAAGAACATTAAAACTGAAACAAAATAATGTCAACAAAGTTAAATCGTTTAAAGCATTTAAAATAACAGAACAAGGCAAGTAAACAAGATAACAAAAGTTCAATACTCGCAGTCGCAATGATCTGGTAAATTGTTTCCACTTTGTGCAGGTTCATAATATATTCCTATCTGTCCTATCTGTCCAAAAGAAATACTGTAAACGTGACCACGCTAAACTCCTGTAGTCGATTTTGGGGTGGAAATACAACATTGAGATTAATGTTAAAAAAATGGATACAGGGGTACAGAGGTAAAAAAATGGATATGTCAGGTAGGAAATCCTATCATATTTTTTGGACCGAAACTTTTGACTGGACAAACATTTTTGGTACTATGCCTTAGTACCAAATAGTACTATATCTATATACAAATAGAATATATCTAGCATTATAAAAATATTATAGTTTTTACACAGACAAGTACAAAATTAAAAATAAATAAAATAACAGATGTTTTTATCCAAATTAGCCAATACAGGTTTATTAGCCATGCCTAATTGAGGGCCTTGCAGCTACTGCTTTAATCAAACAGGATTTAAACGTACAACCGTTTGAGCTTAAAGCGAGAGTGATTGTTGTGGCTTAGCAATGTCTTCATTTAAAGGCTCTCTAGAATCAGAAGGGCTTTTCATTTTAATAAATAGAAGTCCATGGGTAAAATGAGCACTTCTGCCTAAAGAACTCTATGACGACCACAAGCTTTACAGGCACTGCATTTACTGCTCTTTAGATTAAAGAGATTCTTTCTTAAAGCAGAGCTTGCTAAATCTGTGTTTGTTCTGCATAATTCAGCATTTTCCCCCTCCTCCGCTGTACATTCACCTCGGCAGCTAATTACCAAGACCTTTGCATGCGTAACTAGCTATGGAGCAGAAATGCATTGCTGAATATTCAATTGCAGAAAAGGCATGAAGGCAGCAACCCTCAAGCTGATTAAAGACAAATGTTGTGCACATACTCAAGTGGACTGTTGACACTGGCAGGGTCTAAATAAAAATAGAATTCTTAAGAGATAGACATGGCTTGAAAGAAGGAGCTGAACCGCTAGAGTGCAAAATAACTAATGATGCAACGGTGCGATAAAGCTTAAACCACGACAACATGACATTTACATTCCCTGCCGCTCTACAAGCTTTGCCTTTTACCTCTTTTAAAGGTTTGCCGCTTTTACCCGACCACAAAATTGTAATGTTTGTAAAACATTTTAAAATTAGCATACATTTAATCAGCGGGTGAGGAGGGAGGGGGCTAATAAGATAAACTGCAGACTAGGCAACCTTTGGGCAATTAAAACCCCACCTATTTTTGGATGGCCTAAAACAAAACATCTTTGACAGCATAATTATTTGGCAGACAAAAAGTTAATAAAATGATACAAAATGTGTATAAACAATATTTGGATACCTTTTTCTTTTTTTAGTTGTCTTCGGTTGGGGGCTGATACACTACAGTAGTAACACAGTGGTTGAGTTGTTTGACTGCTAACCAGAAGATTGTGGCCACCACAAAGCTGCCACAAGGCAAAAAAAGAACATCTACAAAAACTGTGCGGAAAAAGACCACAATCTTTTAAAAAGACATGGACTTTGAATAGCACTTTATTTAAATTTCTGGCACTCCCATTCTGACCATTTTTTAGGTGTTTAAAGAAAACTGTTTTGATGCTACTGCAAGAAGAGTTGTTTATATATTGTGTATTTTTATCAAAAATCACAAAATTTATCTGGTGTTGTTTTAAAATAAAAAATTATTAAGTACTTATTTCTTTTCTTGTAATCCACATAGACAAATAATACATGTAGTAGTGTCTAATAGTGTTTTTGTTCTACAATAATGTGGTTGTGATTATCATGTTAATTTTAAAAACGGTAGTCCACTGTATTTTTACAGTTTGATGCTGGCAACCACAGCTGCCAGTAGTCTACCCTCTACTAGACTTGGGTGATTATTAGTGCAGAAAAGACATGAAGAAGAATTAACAGACACATTAGTAAAGTCTCTAACGAGTGAGTCTGCATTTGTGTGTGCTCAATCTGTTTTATTTTCTTTCTAAAAGACACAACAGAGCATCGATTGCATCAGAACAGCAAAAACTAATCTTACCCAAGTAAATCCAGCGACAAAACCAAGGTTCGATTTTTATTTTTTATAAAAATCTTTTTAAAAAAAGTTACTTAATTTCGTATATCACAAGATGCATATATATTACAGGCCGTACTATATTTTCTCTAAAAAGTGTCATATACAGCGAGGGGAAAAAATGATTTGATCCCCTGCTCATTTTGTATGTTTGCCTACTGATAAAGAAATGATCAGTCTATGATTTTAATGGTCGGTTTATAACAAAAGAAATATTTAGAAAAACACATTTTAATAAAGTTGTAAATTGATTTGCACATTCCTCACAAAGCAAAACATAATTGGTGCTTAGTTTACATCATTGTTATGCTGGAATACCCATCTACGACTCATTTTTAGCGCCTTGACTGAGGGAAGGAGGTTCTCAACCAAGATTTATGGTACATGGCCCCGTCCATCATCCCTTTAATGTGAGGATGTTATCCTGTCCCCTTAGCAGCAAAACACCGCAAAGCATAATGTTTCCATGTCCATGTTTGACGATGGGTATGGTGTTCTGACGCTTATGGCTATAAAAGTAATTTCTTCTCCTCCAAACACGGCGAGTTAAGTGGATGACAAAGAGCTTGATTTTGGTCTCATCTGAGCACAACACTTTCAACCAGTTTTTCTCTGACTCATCCAGATGTTCATTGGCAGATGTGTGGCCCGGCCTGTACACATGCGTTCTTGAGCAGGGGGACTTTGCAGGCCTTGCAGGATTTTAGTCCATCATGTCTTAATGGTGACTAGGGTCCCATCTGATTTAAGATGATTTACAAAATAATCCTGTGTAGTCAAAACATCTTTCCTTGACTGTAGTTAAAAAAAAACATTTTTCATCAGTATTTTTTAACTGTGTAAGAAAATTTTCTGTATTTATTTTTGACTAAAAAAAATAAAAATAAATCTGGACCAAATAAAAGGAAATAACTTGTATTTGGCAGGAAATGAATTATTATTGCATATGTTTTCAATAAGATTTCAAAATGTATTTGTTAGGTTTTTTCCCTCAACTTACTGAAAAATCAAATGCATCTTCTTGTTATAAAATCACCCTGCAGCTAAATATATTAGATGGTAGAAGAACTGAACCAAAAATCATTTTTTGTGGATACAGAGTGTATTAGATTAGGGTAAATAACACAACCATTAGATGTTTCCAGGTCCATGAGATTTGAGTTTTGTCTGGTCTGGAACAAGTGACTGATAAAAGATGAGGTTGTGTTGGGTTTAAGTTACAGCGTAGAGGATAGGGTTAAGGTTTAAGAGTCACTTTGTTAAAACTGCCCTAGTGGAAGGAGAGGTTGTGTTGGGATAGAATTATGGTTAAGAAATAAGGATTAAGGTTAAAGACTAATGCTATTAAAACTGATCTTAAGGAAGGTGAGGTTGCAGTTGGTTAGGGTTAAGGTTTAAAGAAGACTGCCTTACCTTGACCGTATGTGAGCAAAAGTTGCAAATCTGTGTTTTGTAAGAACTGGATATTTTTAGTCTATAATATAATATTTTTTTTTATTAAAAAATGTTTGGTTTGGTATAAAATCTCACCTGATCTGGTTTTTGAGTGGCTGAAAAAGACTCCAAGGATGGACCAAAAAACAAAAAAAGCTTTTCACATATCTCATTTTAGTAAGTTGGGGTCAGAGCGCAGGGTCAGCTATGATACAGCGCCCCCTGGAGCAGGAAGGGTTAAGGGTCTTGCTCAAGGACCCAACAGTGGTTGGCTTGCCGGTGGTGGGGCTTGAACCAGGTTTCTGGTCTTCAGATCAGCAACTCAGCACCTTAACCATTTGAGCCACCACTGCCCAGCAGCACACACCAATTCCGTCTAAAGACAGCGGCTTTATCAGCTGGACCGAAACACAAGTTTACAAATACACACACGCTCTTAAAAAAGACAAACCAAATATGCTGTTGGTCAGTTACAAGTTTACAAGCAATTCTAAACTGTTGCATTTGGAAGGTTCTGCACAGTAATAAAAACTGTTAAGTCTTTTTGTGCAATGCATCAGTATAAAGACATTTAATGCTTTTTGGTCCAGATGCAAGAGCGCAGCGTTTGATAGAATCTTTGTTTTTTCCACATCAGTTATGGCTGTATGCCTAAATTTATATTCATGGAAAAGTCCATCTCTACTCTGAGAGCCACAAACAAGTGGATTAACATGCAGCACCACTGGTTTCTGGCCCTTCAGCTAATGGAGGGAAGAAACAGAGGCTGTCAGCAGACACAAAGCTCATTTATCAGGCTTCTTCTGCTCCAGCTCTAATGGCTCTACTCTCAGGGTCTGACTGCCACTGAACATAATTTAGTGCAACACTGAATATCCAGCCCACATTTAGACAAAAGTGATGAGTAAAAGGTCTTCTTAGGTGTTTGCAAACAAAGCTACTATTGGTTGTTAAGAGAGCGTAGATGAAGAACCAGGTTACCTTCTAAATAAATGTCCTTTAAAAAAGGCAACCACAATTAAATAGGCTTCTTAAGATATTAACTAAAATATATTACACATGGCATGGATTAAAGAGCATTATCGCAAGATGACCCATGTTAAACTGAGGAGTGTTTGGTATCAGCTAACATTTTAAACCATTGAAACTAGAAAAAAATTAAGATGCAAAAGAGATCAGTGCAAATATTCAATAAGTGTAAAGGAAAGACAACTGCAGCAATTAAAATAAACCTGAAGTTGGTGCTGTTGCATTAAGATGTGAAATAAAAGAAATATAAAAGTTTTCAAGTACGTTACTCTATATGTTCCCCAACTTGTTTAACTTTAAAGCAATTGCATGTCATGTGTCAGTAAATCCAGCTGTTGCTTAGAAAAGATATCAGACAAGTAACAAGTACAGAACGGGTTTCTTTTTGTAGCACCTCTAAAAAAAAACGTTTGTGCTGAAAACTTTCACATGGAAGAACCAGAGATGCATTGCTGTCTATGATATGACGAAAATATGGCAATTTTACTTTTTTTTTATTATTTACAATACATCTGTATAGCCTGAGGACTTTTGTGTAGTTTTCCTATATAAAATAACTTCCTGTTCTCTCTTGGGCTTAGAATGAGAGAATGGTCACCTCAGCCCTTCCTTCCCACCCACCAGGGTTTCAGTACCAAGGAAAGTTCCAGAATCTAAAACAATAATAAATGCAGATGGAGGCACAGCACTGCCTGAGTTCACTGATTAATCCAAGTCCACAGCTGGAAGTGGCTGAAAGGAGTGAGGAAAATTCTCCTCATCTAGAAAGATATCAAGTTCTGGTATGGCAGTGAGACTCTGACCCCCTTACAGCTTATCTCTTTCTTTTGGAAAGCAAATGACAAGAAGAAAAGTTCTGAAGGAAAATAAAGTAAAGCATAATCTTCAAGTGATCTTCAAGTACGTCCTGTCTTCCTGTCTATAGCAGAAAATTTTAATGTAGGAACGAGAGGAAAGTAAAAACTGAGGCTTTCTGTTGACAAGCAGCAATATCTTCAACCCTGCATAAGGAATTGGAACTATTTATTACCTGCAGTCTTGTAGGGCTATAATGCTTTTAAGTAGGACATCTTAGAAAATAAATAATAGCACAGAAAGTGTATGTCCCACCCTAGCCATCCAAACCAATGCCTTCTAAACACATGAACATGCACACTGATTCCAACACCACAAAACATTTAACATCCATTTTGCGCCAGAATTTTTTTTCTGTATAGGGGTAGGAAATCCCATCATAATGTTTGGACCGATTGATTGGACATCTCTTGGTTTTATACATTTCACAGATTATAATAAATATATACACACCGCTTAATGTAACCAGCAAAGTAACTTAACCAGCAGAACAGAAATGTTTCTAAAGACAATCACTAGTACCTATAAATCAGGATTTGCTATAAAATTGTTTCTGTTTTCAAGTTTTAGAAACCTGAAATATGCTAGTTCAAATTTAGAGTCTAACATACAAACACAGCTGTCACAAATTTTCCTCAGTATGTCTGGTGGCTTTTTGTAAGCTGAGGCCCTTTATCAGTGGTTTGCAATAGGAAATAATTTGAATTTCAGTAGGAATAAGGTTACAGGTCATTTGATGAAAAAGCATAAAAGATAAATCATTGTGTGTCCGAATAGAATAAAACACAAGTCTTTGCAGCACCAGAAGGTCAGAATGAACGAGAAGTAACGAACTGTTGGGGTTTTTTATGCACAAACATCGGTGGTTAATCAGTTCTCATGAATTGACGCCCCGCTCATCTCACTCATATGCTTTATTACACAGAAAGCAGTACAATAAAGACTCAACACAATCACGCCTATAAATCCATCTCTCTCCCACACACACACACACACACACACCTCAGGACTTTTTTCTTATTGTTTTTCTCTGCACCTCTACACCTCATCAGCTAATTCCCCAGCAGTTTATCACCATCGCCTGTTTTAAAATGTGACTGGGTTCGAGTAATGGGGTGTAACTTTTTCCTTCAACTGTATCAGATGAGGATCCACCCAGCTGAATACCTGTCACTAAACGAACACCCCGGTGAAGTTTGGCGAGGGTGTATGACAGCGTAATTATTGGCCTTTAATGTGTGCTGATGTGTGACGGAAACTTTTTGTGTAACAACAATAGATTATTTGTTCACCACCAGCTTAGACAAGACACACATTGCTTGCACGAGAGTGTAATGTGTGTTAAATTTACATGCTGGGACAGAAAGTCAATTTACAGCAACATAAATCTGTGCTGTACTTATTAGAAGACACCAGGGTCAAAAATTCAAACACTTCAGGATGTGCTGTTGAAATATAAAATCCGGGTGGGAACTGTGACCATCACCCTTTTTTATTGTTGATTACTTTTTCATTAAATGTGCAGAACGGATTGTTTTATTATTTACTTGTAAAATTTACATGATGTCATGATAGTCACCTTGAGGTGTTTTCATTATAAATCTGTCTCCTGACCACATTGTGGCAGTTTATTGTGATGGGTATGACTTACTTTCATGGAAAATGAGGAGGCTGAACTGGCAAAAGTCTGCTGAATGAGCCTCATATTAATTTGTGCATCTAATGTATCTCGTGAGATCGGACTGTTCATGTGAGAATGATAGCATCTCTTTCCTGCACCATGTGTTTAAAGAGTGTTACAGAGGTATGTTCCCGCGAGCCAGTCTGCCTCTTTAATTTTTTAAGGAATTCGGGTCTGTTCGAAATGTCAGTTCAAACATGTACAATATTAATTCTTGCCTCATAAATCTTTACTACTGTCTTCATGTTCAGAGCTTAAAAGTATAATTGAATAATTTATTTCAGCTGAATGTGGGGCTATTTTAGGAAGGTGCTGTGTGTGTGTCTAGTTAGTTTTTATACCAGAAAGGCCAGAATAGAATAGAAAAGTGGTTAATTTATTAAAAGGTGCTACATATGATTGAATAATATTTATTAATTGTATTTATTACTTTTATGAAGAGTGGCAGTATATTACAAATCATCATGTCACGCCTGCTGTGAAATGCATTAATTTTGTAGTTAAAATTGATTTTATCCACATTCCATTAAATTCCATTATAAATAACAAAGGCCAGTTCAGTGAAATTCCATCATTTATTTCCATCATTAAATTCTAACATTATTATTATTATTAAAGTGTCGAATAAGCATCAAAGCCAATTAGTAGCAAGCAGTTTGTTTTGTATTCAGTAATTACAAAATTTTCTACATGATCTTTTTTACATGCTGTGAATTTCCTGATCCCAGGATCATCATATGTTCTCACCAGTCTATTCCTGATTTTCAGACATCCTATTGATAAGAAAAATGCCATGAGCAGAAACGGTAACTGCTGTAACTTAGTCGCAAGTGTGAATATAACTGACAGGTTACAAGGTACTTAATGTAGCTCACTATTGCTATGTTTCTATCACACTGCGTTATTGCTGGTTTGAGGTATTAAATCAGAAACGAGTGATTGCAAAATTGCTTAAACTATTGTGTCTTCCTGCTTTGGACATTTTTACTTTATATGAATTAAAACCTGTTAACGTTTCAATATCCTGTGTTTCATAAGTACAATATGTGTGTTGTTCAGCACTCAATAAAGGAAGAAGCTAAACATGTAACATATTTTTGAAAAGCTGAGATTCTTGTGATTGAATGCTGCAAACTGTTGTAAGATACAATAAACAAAGAGTCTTTGTCAGACCATTAGCAGCCAAACATACATTGAAAAAACACCTTTAAATTACAAATTACAATGTTCTATAATAAAAATTATGTTTTTTTATGTTTATTCTGGCTACCAAAATGGGCTACCAAAAACAAAATAAAGAGGACCTGCCTGAAGGGCTACCAGGAGTATTTAAATTTTACAGGCTCTGGACATAAATTGCTTGCTTGATGGTTACTAATTAAAGTCATGTCTCCCGTATGCTTTATTTTTTGGTTACACAAACGATTTATAATATACTACGCTGGGTTGAATAAAGTTTATAAAGCTTTATACAGCTTTAATATGAATTATGCTGCATTTCTTCTGACTCTGTAGCAGGGAAGTCCAATATTATGCACAAAGGGTCAAAGTCGACTTTTTATTTAAATAAATCAAAAGCTACACCTAATTCCACCAGCCAATCAGGGCTTCAATAGATTTCGGTGTGGCTTCTGCTTACTTAAAATTGAAACCTGTGCCATTCCTGTATACGATTTACCCCCCTGGGTTAGGGTGATTTTAATTATAATAGATACATTTTAATAAGTTTTTCCAATAACAGCATCCACTTAATAAAGTAAAACTTATGAACCCAGTTTTTTCGTAGTTTTTGATTTCTGGTATCGTTAATAAAGCCAAACATTAAACTAAAAAAACTACACCTGAATGCTTTCTTCATGCACCAGTTAACAGTCCAGCAATTTTTGGTGATCTGCACAGACACCCATGAGGAAATAGTGATTAATGACCCCAATTAAGAGTGGGAATTACACCTCTAAATCACTGCTCAACACACTGCCCATAGATTTGACGGACTGAGCTTCAGCCCAGCAGCCACTCATAAATAGAATTTACTGCTCTTAATCGTTTAAATGAATTTGTGGCCATTTTTTATTTATGTTTACCCATCCAAAACAGTCAACAGTGGTTTCTAAGCACATTAAAAGAATCAATGGTTCTCAGGAAAGGTTAGCAAAGAGTTTCTCAACGATTGACCCACAACTGATTTGATTTATTTAATGAAAAAATAATAATAATAATTTGTGCCTTTGATGAAAGTTATTGTGCAGGCAGGGTTATTAGTATATACTTAACCTTAAATGGATTCAAATATTTTGTTAAAACGATTAATTTTAAAAGTTAAATTTTACTTATTTACTAATTTTTATAAATGAAGTTTTACTGGCATTCCAAAAAAAAATAACAGTTTTTCTTTCATAATAGGAGAACTATCAGGTTGTATGAATTTCTTTAATTGTTTTTGGATTATATGTCAGGGCTAGCAAAAATCTCCAGCCCAACATCCCGTGGCTATTGTTTCTTCCAGTCGGGCTACCAAAATGTATCCTTTATTTAAAATAAAGCTTTAAATGCTTTTAAACTGTGTATAGGATGTGGTGATAATGATTTTAAAAGATATTTGTAACGCCCTGACCTGTAGTGCACCAATTAATCCAGCCAATATTACTATCCTAATGTGACATATTGAGTGCAGCAAGATTAAATATGTGATCGAGATACACGCATATGCAATGAAGAAACAAGGAAAAATCGAAATAGGATCTTTAGTTAGAACTAAATATTTGTAATAATGAGGTAATTCATTCTTTTATAACCTATAATTGTTACTGTTTTTAAACTGTTTATATTAATTGTATATAAGTTTTGTCTTCTTTCTAATATTCTACATTAAAAATAATCTCCTTTCGGACTATCAAAAACTGAAAAGTAGTTTATTAAAAGGACTACCAGGAACTTAAAAATTTTGTGAGCTGTACGTTTACATCAGCTGAAGGTGAATCCTGCAATCATCCATACTCAACATCTGACACGATTAATTTAAAGATATCATCATTAACACCAAAAGCACCTGGTTCTACCATTACCACCACTAACATCCCATAAAACACCACAGTGAGGGGTAAGAGACCTTGACCTATTGAAGTGACTGGAGATTCTTCACATCTTTTTTTTTTTTACTGTAGCCCCTCTTTAACCATGAAAATGTCATAACTGAACAAATTGCTGCCCTGCAACCCTACAGTAATATCTTGAACTATATATATAAGAAAAAATAAAAACAATAAACTAATAGTTTGGTATAATTAAGTCATAAAATGTTAGCTTAATATTGTTAAACTTTCAGGTCGATGTTATTTAGTGTCAAGTGATTATCATTAGAAGCCTCTGCACCCAGTCATCGTATATGCGCTACATCACAGAAGCCTGAGATCTTTTTACCAAAACATACACTATATTTTTCTAACTTGTTGACCAAAACAAAATCTTGCTTCTGAGTTTGAAACGTTTTAATTTTCTGTGATTCCTTAAACTCAAGAAAACCCCTACTTCATCCTTCACTGCCCTGAATGCAAACATAGTAAACAAGCAAACTGGGCAAGCAAAGAATTTAATTGAGGTTAGGAGGAATAGGAAAGAAAAAATAAAGAAAACAGGATGTAGGGAGAAGATTTGGTTAATTCAGGGTAAAAAAAATGGTCCTTTTGATATCTTTTTCTGACGTTTTATACTCATCCGTCTCCCAGTGTGATCTCACTTTAGTTCCGTGTTAAATAATGACTAACTTCTCCACCTGTCTTTCTTTATCCTTTACTCATTATGCTCATTACGATCTCTCAATCAACAAGTCTTTGCACTTTCCCTCTTTCTTGCCCTCTCTGTCTACTTCTGTTTCTGTCACTGGATTTTTCTCTTTTCCTTATAAACAGTCAATAAACTACAAACAGCAAGTAACACTTCTTCTTTTCTATGATTTTATAACGAGACAGTTCTTTTCTCATGAGTCTGCACTGGTCCCAGACAGATGGAAAGAGGACAGAAAGAAGTAATGACACTACATGGATTTTCAACCTATTACACTATTTTGTCTCAAGCGGTGCTAAACGATGCTTAATCAGGGATTTTACTGCGAATGTCATTTTAAAAACATTGAGTCCTTTATGAGTCCTTTATGAGCGTCTAGACTCAATCACAATTAAATTAGCATTATTAGCTACAGTAAGGACTTGGAACCTGGTGCAGTCTGCTTAACGACTTGCTTTTGATTTACAATACTAAAGTTCTATATTACTAAACTAAACTTTAAAAATAAAATAAAGTGCAAACGGGAGAAAGGACATAAATGAGAGATTTTATTGTGTTAGAGAAGTTTTCCATGATCTAAACAAGTTAATTCCTATCCTTGCACTGTGTAAGACGTAAAGCAGAGTGGTGTAATGAAAAAAAGACACAATTTTTGCTCTGACATATGAAAAAGGTGTTAAAAGTGATGCCACCAATTAACTTTGAACTGTTACAATCCTGTTTTATAATATGTTTTGTATTATTATATTAAAAAACAATAATTATTACAAGCAAAAGCAAATTAAACTTAACAGCTATAAAAAATGCAGGTGAGCATAAAATAAGTTTCCCTGACGTACAATTACAATGAGCTGTGATGAATTCCTGTTTTGTGATAATTTATTTTTTTTAGTGGCATTTTGGCCAATCTGGTGAGAGTGGTTAAGCTAATAAAGTTAATAGCCGTCACGCTATTTTGCATCATAGATTCTACTACATCTCCTTCCATACAACAACGAGAGGTGCAGCAGCGTTTAATATTTGTTGTTAGGTTAATCGACATGACAAAATAAAAATACTGCTCACTTGGGGGTGTTGAGCTTCTTGGTAACAAGGTTATTGACCTGTTAACGAATGAAAAAATTGTAGGCACCTATGCTTTTGTATGGTTTTATCAGTTTTTTGGTGTAAAAGAATATAGAAGATAATTGGTTGTCCTTACATCGTGAAGAGGACTGAGTTTTTTTTCTAAAATATGTGCTTGCGACGGAGGCCGTAGATGTAATGTTCCACATAATATCTACGTTAACTTTCTGTTCATCATTCCGTACATAACGCTACAAACTTTCCTCCATCGTGTTTTTTTACTTCTAGTCCTCCTTCTGTATTTCACATATCATGAGGATCACGTGACTGCAAACAAGCTATTCCCTGTGTGTAGATAAATACACACATTTTACACATGTAAAAATATGTTTTAAGGTCATTTATGTGCCATGTCCACTCTACAATCCTCTTTAAATAAATTATTATAAAAACATTTAACTGCACATACTGATTTAAACCAGTAATTTAGAGCTGTGTTACTGTCCGCGCTGCCGTTATTGACAATTCATCAGCACCTTCTCAACAATCAGAATTGCTTTGCTAGCAAATGAGAAAATGTTTTACCTGCTATTACCACAATTTATTAAACTGGCATGCAATTTCCTGTGCAAAGTTATTGCAGATCTTTGTAAAAGTGTCACAATCTATAAATATAGAAGTCAAAAACAGGAAAATAATATATAAGCAATAATGTAGCACACATTATACTATGTGCAGTAACCCAGTGCAGAATGAAGCGGTTACAATTTACCAACAGTTGGAGTATGAATATTTTCATTTAAGTACAGCAGTTATAAAATCAGACTTGTCAGAAGCGATTGATTTATTCTCTATAACAGCTCTTAAATAGCACAGTTCATATCCACACAATTTGTGAAAACATCATTTCTGCAATGGAACATGATATGAGACCAGAGAGTATCTATACTCTACTATCTATAAATAACAGTTCCTTGGTTGATAAAAAAATATAATGTGTGTATCATGGTTTGTGAGTGGCAGCGAGTGGTGCGGAAACGGTGAACAGGTAAACAGCAAATTAATTAAAAATTTTATTATATTTTAAATACAAATGATGGAACAAATGTGGTACAGACAAGAAACTAAAAAAGGTGGGTTTCAAAATCTGTACATTAATGCAAAACTTTAAAAATCCACTGTAAACAAAAAGAAAACCTTGCTAAACATTAGTACGTAAGTAAATCTTAAACATGCCATTAATAAGCAACCACTCAAGAATATATCAGTCCTAGGGTTAGTATTGTTGTTAAATAAAGTTTACAAGCCTTGATACCTTAAAAAAAGATATTAATGCATGCAACAGGTTAAGCAATTTATGTTGTGATTATTTTAATAGTGTCATAAAGTGAGAAATCAAAATTCCCTCTATCTTTTTACCATGTAAGAGGTGGTTGTGCTCTAAAAACACCCTGTAATTTTCAGAATTTATATTGAAGGCAGTCAGTTAAAATGACAGGTTTTGAATTGTTCTACTCGATGATGTGACTGGATAAGAGGTGCCTCCACAGAAGAAACGTCACTGGTCTGTTTAGCTGTGCAACTACATGATAGGTGAATGTCATTTGTATACTGCCTTTCACGTACAGGTGGGAATCTTTACGATACGATTCTGAGAGTCTTTATCTGTTGCCACACAGTCGATTTTGAATTTAATGTTAATTTAATGTCCATTTTTGTTAAAATTATGCACATTCTCCAGCATACGTACGTGTTAGTCAGTGCTTATGTAACGGACTAAACTGTTTATTAAGTTTAGACGTGGTAATATTATGTCAGCACTCATTCTGTGTGTGTAGGTAAATGCACTTTTCTCCTGGTGGCTTGCCGTAGTTTGGTAAGAGTGCATGCGCACAGGGGTGTGAGACAGAAGAAAAAGTTGTGAATAAATGTCTCTATCTAATAAACCAGTTCAGTACATTTTAAACTGCTTGGTAAATTCAAGTGTTTAGGCGCCCTGTAACAAACGCTCGGTTACACTTATAATTTTTCTGTGTCTTGCACGCGCAGGCGCAGACCCGCACTGTTGTGATCTTATTTAAACTTGGAAACGATTCTGGACTTTTGAGAATCAATACAGGAATTTATAGAGAAAGATTTACAATGCATTGATGACTTAATTTTTTCCCCACCCCTAATTTCACGGACAATTGGTTTTCAAACATGGCACAATTGGACTACAACAGATTTGACTGTAACATCACACCACACAAGCATGAATAGCAGTTTTTATTAACGTTACATCATTACCATTACTTTGTATGCAAAACTGTTAGCCAATTATAGCAGTGGTCATTTACTTAAGAGACAACAATCTGCCACCTATTCAAACAGGGCATTCCAATAAGAGAGTCAAAACTGTGATGTTTTATAAATTATGATGTTTTTGATGTAAAAATCTTGATATTATTAGTGGACCTCAAAGGACACTACAAAATAAAATAAAAAACGAGGTAGTTCAAAATCAGGGCTTGACTTCCTTTTTTTTTTTTTTAGAAGAAGCACATGCTCCTAAGTTAAAAAATTTAGAAGCAGATTAAAGAATTTAAGAAGCGCAATAAAAATTATTAAATAAAGTAATTTTATTTAAAGGATTAAGAAGAGACATTTAAAAAGCAAATTGGTTCATTTATTTAAATAAAATAAATGTGTTTTTTTATTATGTTAACATATGTATTTGATAACTATTTATATTATAACTGAATGCACATCTGTAATAAAGTGGTTCTTTGTTCTAAATGTTTGGTCCATTTTACACAGAATGGTTTTTACTGGAGCAGCAGCTTTTGTAAGTTTAGCTACAACTGGGATTTGTTGCTCAAATTACATTTTCATTAATGAAATAGCGCTAATCAGTCAGTTAAAACATCAGGCTAGTTCAAATTCTTCTCCTGTTCTACTCTAATTTACTCTTGTTCTATAATACAGAACAAGACTGTTGGGAATGGGTGGTGCAGCAGGTAACTTTAACTGCATTACAACTTTATTTATACCAGTGATAGTTAATAAATGGTTCTCTCTGCTCGGTACTTTATGTTGTGTTTTTTATGTTGTGCCTGAACACGCCTTGCATGGATCACGTGATATTTTTTTCTGGGAGTGTTGGAACTCTCAGAGCCCTCCTCTGAGCGGACACATTCAAAGGGGTGTCACAAGTTGAGCCAATTTCAACTATGTCCAAATTAAACTATCAAAGAAAATAATAAACTTCCAAAAGGAATAAAAAGTCTTGAGTCCAAGGTGAGAAGAGCAAAAATCTCAAATTTATTGCAGTCAGAAAGCATTCAGAGGATCCAACAGAAGGCAATCTGTTCAACAATAAATGGCACAAGCAAAAAACAAAACCTCCGTAAAGAGTATAATACCAAAAGCAAGTGCCAAGATTCTCTGAAAATCTAGTCCTTTTATACCCGTGGAATTCCCTCCCCTTTCTTAACCAATAAATTTCTATTATTTCCAATTTTATCCAATCAGATTCATCCAACTGTGATGACCATTATTTCGCAACTTCCCCATTGTGATGTAGTTACCCTTATCTCAGGATGATGTAATTGTACATTGTGACGTATGTTACATTGTGAGGTAACAATACCTATGGTCTGGGTTGCATTGTGATGTAATTTTTTAGATTGTGAGATATTTTCCTAATAAAGTCGACTTTGACTTCCTGTTTGTAAAAAAAATGTTGTCAATATAAAAGCCTATTCTCTTCCTGATTTTTTCACACTTGGCTTGTCTGCAAACCGAGACCCTTTTCGCTGTGGAATTTTTGAATACTCCAATTTTTGAACATTCATCTGCTGACAATGCAAGTTAATGTATGTAAGTTAAATTTAATTTTACTCTTCTCTTTTATAAAAGTTTTATATATTTTTTTGTTGTTGCTTAAACTACTTCTAAGTTATATTTTAAAATCACCTATTTTGTCTAACCATTTAATGATTTGTTGGTTCACTCTAGAATCACACAATTTTGTTTATCTTTAATGATTTCTTTTGTTTCTGCACTCAGTTGTTTACGCAGTTTATAATTACTTATCTACTTTTAAGACTGTATTATATAAAAATCATGACCAGTGGTACTTCATTCTTTTAAACTCTTTTCTCCATTTTTATTTCTAGCCCGTTTTACTGCTAAACGTAGGGAATACAGGGAGTGCAGAATTATTAGGCAAATGAGTATTTTGACCACATCATCCTCTTTATGCATGTTGTCTTACTCCAAGCTGTATAGGCTCGAAAGCCTACTACCAATTAAGCATATTAGGTGATGTGCATCTCAGTAATGAGAAGGGGTGTGGTCTAATGACATCAACACCCTATATCAGGTGTGCATAATTATTAGGCAACTTCCTTTCCTTTGGCAAAATGGGTCAAAAGAAGGACTTGACAGGCTCCGAAAAGTCAAAAATAGTGAGATATCTTGCAGAGGGATGCAGCACTCTTAAAATTGCCAAGCTTCTGAAGCGTGATCATCGAACAATCAAGCGTTTCATTCAAAATAGTCAACAGGGTCGCAAGAAGCGTGTGGAAAAACCAAGGCGCAAAATAACTGCCCGTGAACTGAGAAAAGTCAAGCGTGCAGCTGCCAAGATGCCATTTGCCACCAGTTTTGCCATATTTCAGAGCTGCAACATCACTGGAGTGCCCAAAAGCACAAGGTGTGCAATACTCAGAGACATGGCCAAGGTAAGAAAGGCTGAAAAACGACCACCACTGAACAAGACACACAAGCTGAAACGTCAAGACTGGGCCAACAAATATCTCAAGACTGATTTTTCTAAGGTTTTATGGACTGATGAAATGAGAGTGAGTCTTGATGGGCCAGATGGATGGGCCCGTGGCTGGATCGGTAAAGGGCAGAGAGCTAGCAGTCCAGTCCGTCTCAGACGCCAGCAAGGTGGAGGTGGAGTACTGGTTTGGGCTGGTATCATCAAAGATGAGCTTGTGGGGCCTTTTCGGGTTGAGGATGGAGTCAAGCTCAACTCCCAGTCCTACTGCCAGTTTCTGGAAGACATCTTCTTCAAGCAGTGGTACAGGAAGAAGTCTGCATCCTTCAAGAAAAACATGAAAAACATGATTTTCATGCAGGACAATGCTCCATCACACGCGTCCAAGTACTCCACAGCGTGGCTGGCAAGAAAGGGTCTAAAAGAAGAAAAAGTAATGACTTGGCCTCCTTGTTCACCTGATCTGAACCCCATAGAGAACCTGTGGTCCATCATGAAATGTGAGATTTACAAGGAGGGAAAACAGTACACCTCTCTGAACAGTATCTGGGAGGCTGTGGTTGCTGCTGCACACAATGTTGATGGTGAACAGATCAAAACACTGACAGAATCCATGGATGGCAGGCTTTTGAGTGTCCTTGCAAGGAAAGGTGGCTATATTGGTCACTGATTTGTTTTTGTTTTGTTTTTGAATGTCAGAAATGTATATTTGTGAATGTTGAGATGTCATATTGGTTTCACTGGTGAAAATAAAAAATTGAAATGGGTATATATTTGTTTTTTCTTAAGTTTGCCTAATAATTATGGACAGTAATAGTCACCCTGCACACACAGAGATATCCTCCTAAAATAGCTAAAACTAAAAACAAACTAAAAACTACTTCCAAAAATATTAAGCTTTGATATTAATGAGTTTTTTGGGTTCATTGAGAACATGGTGGTTGTTCAATAATAAAATTAATCCTCTAAAATACAACTTGCCTAATAATTCTGCACTCTGGAGTTCCCAACTGTAATTCTGACTGGGGAGATTGGTATATTTCTAGACCATCTTCTTCATCTACAAACTCTGGAGAAAAATATCTCTGTAGTTTTCCCCTTCCCGAACCCGTGATGTTTGGAACACAAACCGACGCTGTTATTCATCCACCACTGAAAAAGCTGGTCCCCTCTACTGGTGTTAAAAATTTCCGTTGGAAATTGTCACAGGCTCCAATACGCAGTGTGTCTCCTCTGCCCATACTATCGCCACCCCTATTTTCTTCTGACGAATCCTCTCTTCCATCTATTCCTCCTCCTTTTCCTTCGCCCCTATCTATTCCTTCTTCCCCCTCTTATGGGGAAGTCATTTCCCTTGATTAGCTGTGGGGCCCTTCAATAAACTTGCCTCTCAGTACCACTGTGTCTTAAGTGTGGTTTTTGTACTTTATCTATGCTAATTTGTTCACACACACACACACACACACACACACACACACACACACCTATATTTGGTTATATTGTAGATTTTGATAGCACACCGTCTCTATTTGCCTCCTCAGCTTCATTTCATTCTTCCTCTTAGTGCTACTCCTAATATGTATATATTATCGCCAGTTATGAATTATTACTCTACTATACTTATGTGTTGCTCACGCCACCCTCGTTTTTAGCATTTTTCCCAACATCATTCCCCCATCTGGAACTCTAGAGTTCCATATAATCAACAATCAATCAATAATCACTATCTCAGCACTTGCCATACCCTTACTTGAAGTGATGTCAAGTACCCCTTCACATAGTCTATGACATACAGGTCTAGAGATCCCCTCAAATTAAACCAATGTAAAACAGCGAAAAAAAAACTCAAAACAAAAAAATTGAACAACAAAAATAAAACAGAAATTAAACCAATAAACACAAAAATTAAACATTAAAAATATTTTTAAAAAACCAACATCATTCCCCCCAATAAAGTCAGTAAATGACTGTAGCAATTTGGTCTTTCTCAAAAAGGGTGAACATGGAGTGGGCGAAAAACCCTCTCAATGCCAATTTCGAGGGAAAGGCATGTCCTGCACGAGTGCCATACGCATGCGCCAAAGAGATTGAACGACGTACTGTAAATGTCTGTACCTCAAGACTCAGTCCTTTCTCTAGCCAATACGTATCCTTCTGTTCACGGTGCATCCATGTTCCATTATATCTGATTATATCCGCATGTTTAAAAAGTAAGGATAGAGGCCGCAGGTCCTCTGGTAAAGTATCCCACTGGAAAAGCTCTTGTTCAGCCGGGTAGGAATACCACACATTTTGCACAATTCCATCATGTCCTGGTTCAACTGCTATCATCTGGCAGGCCTTGCAACTTTGAACAAGAGGTCCCCTGTTCTCAGTCACCCGGTACAGGAAACCACCTGAGCAGGGTTCCATTTGGACACAGGTGGTCTTAGGATGCGCTGCGGGCGGTGCAGTCTCTGGGACATCGGCGTTAACTGCACAAAACACTTAGAAACATACAGCACAACAACAAAGAAATACTATATACTCATGATAGGTAATATTTGATTAGATGTTAATCTATACATTCTTTGTGGTATTTACAATAATAATTAAATCATTCATTTAAATCTTAGTGCATGCTTGGTTTTAATCAGTTCTTCTTTCATGTCTACCACGCTGTCATCTATTATGTCTGTAACAGGCATTGTGTCTGGATCTTTCACATGCATAATGACATACTGACCAAACATTCTTTGAGCTGTTTTAGCAATTATAGAGCATACTAGTGGAACTCCACAACAGCCTATTAGTGCAATCAAAACAAGTACAATAAGAATGATTGTGCCTATTCGAGCAAGTCCTGCTAGCCAGTCTGATGAGAAAAGCCAGTGGAACCAATCTGGTTCTTTGTCCGCATTGTTTCTCATCATCATCTCATCCCTTTGGGCTGTCATACGTTCCAGCAGTTGGTCAATAGGTCCAGCCGGACCTGTATTTAGTGGAACTATAGTGCAGCATTCCTCCTGAAACATGTGGCAAACTCCTTGCTCTGGTCCAAGCATCATGTCTAATGCGAAGTGGTTTTGAACTGTCATCATGGTAGTAGCGTGTAGTAGGTGTAGCTGTTCTGAGATTAGACCTAGTGCGGTTATGGTATGATTAGATTAGTAAAGCGCTGTTGTGATTGTACCATATATAATTAATCCATTTGACATTGCGTGCTATCTGGGCATGTGGGAGAAAGAAAATCAATCATGCCCCGGAAGACGACAGTCTCTGCACATAATGGCCTTCAGGAACACCAACTGGTATCCCTCTCCAGTCAACATATATATTTGGGTCTGGTCCCCATTGTTCAATTTCAGTGGACTTGCCTGGTTTTAAGTATTTCTTGTATGTAGTATTGCCCCCTATTTCTGTAATCATTCTAGCTACTTCTTCCACACCTCTCTTATGTCTATGTTGGTTTTTAGGTCTTTCCTGTTCAGGAGCCAGTAGTTCTGCAAGTTTTCTCATTATCTAGTGGTAATACAGTCAGTCTTCCTTCTAATACTACTGGGGCACATAAACCATGCCAGAGATGTGGAAGCACTTGCATTACTATATTGCCTCCACAATACCAAAATACATCAGCTATGGGCAGTGTACCTGCTCTTAGGATTGGTATAGCCAACCTAACTAGTTTAGATCTATCTCATGCAGCCTACTTATTTTTGCAATTTGACTTTATGTAGATTGCTGGGTGTTTCCCCACCAGAATATCCTCACAAGCATCATTTGGAAGAAACCCCACCAATCTATTTCCACTGGATCGAATGCACAAAGGAAAGGTCTGACCTGGCTGTTTTTGTATGTAAATATTTTTATTACTCTGTGTGCTAGCTGGATGAAAGGTGCACAAGGAACTGTACTTCTGCATCCATTCTGCTCCATTGGACTTGGCAACTGATCCTAATAAGCAAAATGCTGGCACAGGTTATTAATATGATACGGTGGGCCAATACATTCCTTTAGGCCTCGAGTTGGCATTACCCTTAATGGGCTGTGGTCATGCATGTGACACACTATACGTGTTATTTTCAGTTACCTGTCGTGCAGAGTCATATAGCCATTGTTTATAAAGATTGGTATCTAACTGTTCTTCCTTCTCTATGGTAGAACCTGTATTAATCAAAGTGACATTTATTAGTCTGGTTATGTCAGAGGTAAGCCAATCATCTACCCATTTCGGTAATTTTGTCAGGGGTTTGCATACACCTCCTATTTCAGAGGTGCATTTGGCCCAAAAGCCAATTATAATTTGTTGTACACCTTTCCCTTTTTGCCATTGCGGGTACGGGATGGGTATACTGTTACATTAAATTGTTTGTTGTAAATCACATGTTGTAGATGTATGATTGTTTTCTACACCAAAGTTCCACAGGGGAAGGATTGTCTTACATGAGTCGTTTATCGGATGCCCTGTCATTGTTAGTCGTTTAGCCTTTTCCTCATTATTATTCTGTTTTCCTGACCCTGGTGTCTGGATTTCTACTGTCATGGTATAATCTGTCTCTTGCCTGTCTGAGGCCCACAGAGCTCTGGCCATCCAGGCGTCCATGTGATACCACCCTGTTTTTGCAACTGATGGTGGTTCAGGCATAGGTGGTCCATTATATTCGACAGTGTACGAGACTAGGGTCGAGTAATTGTCAGGGATTTTGTGGCCCTTGCACGCAGCTGTCAGTAAACTTAGCGCACATATATAGTGATTTGTTATAGCCAATTCCTCTAAATCACTAGTGACAGCTATGTCTTGTCTTTTGGCAGCACGCCTAGTACGTTGTAGAGATACAGTGTTTTCAATCGATTTTGGGCTAGCATTTACTGGTTTGTTTATATCGATTATTGCTTTGTTTGATGCCACAGATCGTTCTAGGGCATAGGTAGTTAATTCGGTTGCCATCCAAATGAACAGTAAATATAACAGTGCTGCCCCTATTATTTTTAGCCAATCTTTTCCTGTGGGTCCTCTTTTGTTAATTGAGGTCATTTTTCCCATGGACTTTTTCTTGTTAATTGAGGTCATTTTCCTACAGTGTCTAGTCTACTATAGCTGTTAATTCAGGGTATATTTCTTCTGTAGGTTCTGTCGTAAATGGGCTTAAGGTAAATTCTGGACCAGGGTTATAATCTAAAATTTCTTCAGGTAAATCTACAGTCACTTCTTCAGGATCTGTCACGTGTGTTTGACTTTCCACTTTCTGGGGTTCAATTCCAGGTTTTACACTGGGCTTGTCACTTTGTTCTGTAGTTATTCCACTAGGCCCTGCAATCTGTTCATCTGGTTGATCACTTGCGACCGTCTATTCGGTGACAGGTTGTGTTTCTTTTCCCTCCAGCTTTTCTGTTTGTTCAGTAGTGGGCTGAATGTCCTCTTTTTTTCTTTGTTCTTTTAGTTTATCAGCAGCGAGTTTGGCTTCTTTTCGCTTTGTTTTTGCTTGTGTGTGCCTTGCTGGGCCACCTCTATTTGAGGGACCTGGTCTATCGCTGTCACTGTCTGAATCAGTATCAGGTCGTGTTTTTGTTGATCTCGGCCTTTCTTGTTCTTGCCCTGGCGTTGGGGCACGACAGCAGTGATTAAGGTGGTACCAGTGTTCCTTACCTTCTACTTTGACTGCAGTGGTTGTTGCTGCCACAACCTTGAAAGGACCTTCCCTTCGGGGATCCTTCCATTATTTCTTTTTAAACAGTTTTATGTAAATGTAGTCTCCTGGCTCCACTAGTGGTGCTTCTTCCTTCACATGTTCTCCATGCACTGCGTCTTTGACCTGTGAATACAGGTTCTGTGTATTTTGGTCAGTTGTTGCATGTAGCTAGTCATTTCACCTTCCAGCTGCTCCAATGGAGGGCCTTAATAAGGTTCCCTGACCGTCGGAACAGACATTGGTTGACCTGTTAGCATTTCATGTGGGGTTAAATGTGTGTTTCTGTTAGTTTGTGTACGCATTTTCATGAGAGCCAGATGTACGGCTTGAACCCAATTCAAATCTGTGTCTGCACAGATCTTTGCAATTTTCTCTTTCAATACCCCATTGGCTCTTTCTACCATTCCCTGTGACTGGGGATGATAGACACACCCCATGCGTCTTTTCATACAAAGTGCCTCTGCAATTGCCTTAATTACATCATTTACGAAATGTGCTCCATTGTCTGAACTTTATTTATCTGGAATTCCAAATCTTGGGATTACTTCCCTGCACAGAAATTTAGCGACCGTTGTGGCATTATTTTTAGCTGTAGCAATTGCTTCCACCCATCTACTAAATCGATCCACTATTACTAGAACGTACCTCTTTCCCTCTTTTCTGTCTACCATGTCGACAAAGTCCATCATAAGATGTCTAAATGGTCCCTGTGGTTGCGGGATATGACTTATCGGAGCTGTAAAATGTTTTTGCACATTCCGTGTTGCACGAATTTCACAAATCCTGAGGGATTTGTCTATCATTGCTGCCAAATATGGTGATCACCACTCTTTCCTAATTTTAGTTGCAACCTCTCTTTTATTGCAGTGGTCTACTCCGTGTGCATCTTTTATTAACATTGGGAGGAGTGCGGTGGGAGCTACACAGATTCCGTCACAGCTTCTCCATACTCCTGTGCTCGGATCTAGTACAGCTCCTTGCTTCCTCCATAATTGTTTTTATTGTGGACTTGCTGTCTCTTGATATTCTCTGATATTGTTACATTTAATTGTACTGGGGTTTGCTCTTCTTCCTGCATTAGTGCCATTACATGAGTATTACCTACGGCTGCCTTTTTAGCCATCTCATCAGCTGCAGTGTTACCCCTAGTAACAGGTGAATCATCCTTTTTATGTGCCATGCACTTAACAATTGCTAATGCTTTAGGTAACATCATGGCCTCTAATAGTTCAGCTATTGCTGGTCCATGTGTTACTGTTGATCCGTCCGCCCTTAAAAACCCTCTTTGTGCCCATATTGCTCCAAATGCATGACAGACTCCATATGCATATGCCGAATCGGTATAAACTGTACACTCCTGTTCTGCTCCTAATTTACAGGCTGCTGTTAGGGACTTTAATTCTGCCAATTGTGCGGCACATGGTTGTGGTACTGCTTCGCTTACTGCAACTGTAAAAGAGTCTGTCTCTTTAGCACAGTAACATGGTGGCATGCCCTTCTCCAGTGCTGTGCTAAAATAAGCAATGGGTTGTTTTCCCATGCCAGGTTTTTGTTGTTTTAGGATTGCTGATGCAAACCCTTTTCTTTCTGATACATATAATTGAAATGGTTTACTGTAATCTGGAAGCTAGTGCACTTTTCATTAACTCGAAAGATCCCTCTCCCTCTGTAGTCCGCTTGGTTTTGTTTGATCTGCCGCTTTTATCATATCTCTTAGCGGTTGCACTTTTAATGCAAAATCGCATATCCACGATCTACTGAACCCTGCCATGCCAAGGAATGACAACAACTGCTTCACAGTTTGGGGTTTTGGAGCATTTCGAAATTGCTTCAATATGTGTTGGCGATATTTTGCGCATCGTACCTTCGAGTACTCGTCCTAAATATTTCACTTTCTGTTTGCAGAATTGAAGTTTGTCTTTGTTAACTTTATGTCCGTTCTGTGCCAATGTTTTCAAAACAGTTAATGAATCTTGTAGGCACTGTTCTTTGACTACATATCAGCAGATCATCCACATGTTGTAGAAGATGACTTGTAATATGTTAATTTGCTAAATCTCGAGATAACACCTGGTTGAAAATTGATGGGCTTTTACAATAGCCTTGTGGTAATCTGGTATAAGTGTACTGTTTTGTGTATGTGGATCTGGTACCACCGGTGCGTCTGCCACTACCACTTGATTTACTGGTCTTAAATCATGTACCAAACGCCATTTATCTGAGTTTGGTTTTCTCACTGGAAAAATTGGAGTGTTGCAAGGGCTTCTAGTGGGTATTAAAACTCCTGCCTCTACTAAACCTTCTATTGTAGGCCGAATGCCATCCAATGCTTGTTGTGATAGCGGGTATTGTCTCTGGTAAGGTAGCTTCACATTCGGTTTCGCTTGTATTTTTACTAATCCCGCTGATTTTATTAGCCCTATGTCTGTTTGATGTTTTGTCCATAAT
Organism: Bagarius yarrelli; assembly: GCA_005784505.1. Lineage (NCBI taxonomy): Eukaryota > Metazoa > Chordata > Actinopteri > Siluriformes > Sisoridae > Bagarius > Bagarius yarrelli. The sequence continues at coordinate 293,531 of VCAZ01000246.1, forward strand.
TGCTCTGGAACCTCACCTAATGCGTCCTCTTTCTCTTGTTCAGTTAATTCCTGTTCTTCTGTTTGTTGTGACATTTGTGCTTCTGTTTCTGTCTCTGTCTGAATCCCTACTTTCCTGCTAACCATTACTTGTGTGGCTGTTGTGCACTCTGTGGTGACCTGTGATATTCTTAGGTACTTTTTGTCTGGTGATAGATGTATGTACGGGTTATTTGTTGGTGTCCACTCTCTCACTTGTCCTGAATTCCTAATCATCTGTCCTAAATCTTTAGATTCAAAACTTTGCCCGATCATCAGGGTGACATGTGGAGCAGCATTTTGTACTTGATACCAGTCTTTGATCTGGTGGCAGCTCAGTTCGTGCTGACACTCCTTGTTGTCCTACTATGATGTCAGTTTACATTTACATTTGCAGCATTTAGCAGACGCTCTTGTCCAGAGCGACGTACAAGAAGTGCTTTGAGTCACATCAAAAACAGCTCAATACTGATAATAGTTCACAAAAAGGTGCATCAACAACAAAAAACCTGTTGGTTTTTTTTTTTTTTTTAAATGTCAAGAGCAAGATATTTAAAAAAAAAGATGAGTTTTCAAACGCCTCTGGAAGACAGCTAGTGACTCTGCTGTTCGGACATCTTGGTGCCAGAACAGAGAAAAGTCTTGAGGCAGACCTACCTCGTGTCCTAGGGGATGGTGGAACAAGCCGAGCAGTGCTTGTGGATCTGAGAGAGCGTGGTGCAATGCGTGGAGTGATAAGTGTTTGTAGGCAAGCGTCAGTGTTTTAAATCTGATGCGTGCAGCTACTGGGAGCTAATGGAGGGAGCGCAGCAGTGGAGTAGTGTGTGAAAACTTATTGCACTCAGGTAGGCCAGCCAGGAGCGAGTTGCAGTAGTTTAGTTTAGAAATTACAAGAGACTGCACAAGCAACTAGGTGGCCTGAGTGGTTAAGAAAGGTCGAACCCTCTGGATGTTATGCAGGATAAACCTGCAGGAACGTGTTATGTTGGCAACATGTAAGGAAAAGGATAATTGATTGTCCATTGTTACCCCCAGGTTGCGAGCACTGGTTGAAGGGAAGATCTGTGAATTGTCCAGGGTGATTGCAAGATCCTGGCATGGAGATGAGTCAGCTGGGATAAAAAGTAGTTCAGTTTTGCAAGGGTTGAGTTTCAGCTGGTGAGCAGCCATCCATGATGAAATGTCTGTCAGGCAATTTGAAATCCTTGCAGAAACCGTGGAAAAGAAAAGACAAGTTGAGTGTCATCAGTGTCATCATAGCAATGGTATGTGAACCTGTGTGAAGAAATAACTTTGCCAAGTGAGTGAGCATAGAGGGAGACGTACTGAGCCTTGTGGGACACCAGTGGAAAGTCTGCATGGGGCAGATGTTGTACCTCTCCATGTTACCTGATATGAACGCCCTTCCAAGTAGGAAGCAAACCACTGCCATGCTGTTCCACAAATGCCGAGACTGCTGAGAGTGGACAGCAGGATCTTGTGGTTGACAGTGTCGAATGCAGCTGAAAGGTTGAGGAGGATAAGGACAGATGACAGTTTGGATGATGTGAGGGGTCCATCACAGGCTTCTTCAGGATAGGAGTAACCCGTGCTCTCTTAAAAAATGTTGGTACCTGACCAGTAGATAAGGAGCTATTGATGATTGTAGAGATAAAAGGCAGAAGATCAGGAGAGATGGTCTTGAGCATTGCCGAGGGAATTGGGTCCAGTGGACAGGTGGTAGGATTGCAGGACAGGAAGACTTGTTGAACCTCATCTGATCCTAAAGTAGAGAAATGACACAGTAAAGAAGAAGATAGGTCATGAGTGAAAATTGTAAGGTTACCTGAAAGGGTGGTAAAGGTCTTGCAGATTTGCTTAGTCTTTTCGTCATAGAAGGAAGCAAAGTCCTCTGCAGACAGAAAGGGTGGAGTAGGGGGAGCTGGAGGTATGAGTAGTGATGAGAAGATTTTGTGAAGCTTGCACGGGTCGTTAGCTGAAGCTTCAAGTTTTTCCTTGTAAAAGGTAGTTAGTTATCTTTACTTTGTATGTCTGGCCTTCTATCTGTTCAGTCCAGAGCCGGTCATATTCTTCATTTTGTCCTCCTTTATCATACATTAGTGTGTAGTGCCAGGGATCCTTTGCTTCTTTACAGTCTGGTCGCATATATGTCAGCCATGGTTTCCATTCTGTGTAAGTTTTCCACAGATTTGTTGTTGTTCTTTCTTCCAGTTCCAGCCAGTATACTTTGTTAAATGTACAATGTTCATTTTCTTTTTCCATAACTACGTATTGTTGAGCTAGAGGTTCTGGAAGTGCAACCCACACTCCTGTGGGACCACAATGTATTTTTGCTCCTAATTTACAGAGTACATCTCTTCCTAGTAAGTTTGCTGGCACATCTGGTGAATAGAGTAAGGGTGATTGTACTGTAAGTCCTTCAACTGTTATATCTTGAGGCTCTGTGAATCGTAGTGTCTGTGTTTTTCACGAGAAGCCCGCTGTTTTTATTGATCTACGGGAGAGAGGAAACTTAGAGCCTTCTTTACCTATACTAGTGAACGTTGCTCCTGTGTCAATCAGGAATGGTGCTGTTAACTCATTCCCAATTTCCGCTAAGATTGTTGGTTCTTGTGCAGGATGCAATGAGACTGCATCAGCTCCCCCACAGGCTTCTCTGGGCATCTTCACGTGTGTCGGGTTTGGCCCCATTGGGCCTCCCCCAGGCGGCACTGGCATTCATTCTCGTTGCTGTGGACCCATCCATTGGCCAGTCTAGTTTCCTGCTCCTTGTTGATTTTGCATTTGGTTTTCCATTTCTTGGGGACCCATATTTGGTCTTTCTTGTGCGTCATTTTGCATGTATAGGTTTCTCCTCAAATGTCGTGGATCATTACAATTCCAGCATCTTGCTCCACGCACCATGTTGTTTCTAGGTGGGGGTCTTCCCATGAACATTCCTTTTCCTCCACGGCCTCTACTTTGACCCCACCACCTTTGTGGTGGTTGGGGATATGGTCCCATTTGATACCATCCATGTGCCATCGGCATTTGATAAGGTGATGTTTGGTACATAACTGGCGGTTGAGGCACCGCTTGGTTCATGCCCTGCGGTGGTAGCGGCGCTGCTGTCTATGCTTGAGGTTCTGCTACCAAGAGGGCTGCTTGTTTGTTCCGTGTCAGCTCTCCCAGTTGGGCTTTATGTAGTTGCACTGATAGGTTTTTCTGCTGCTTTTCTTGCTTCTTTCTCCTTTTTTTCGGTGTAATTCTGTATAATGAATTACGTTGGCTTCGAATGTAGACCAGGGCATTGAGCTTAGCCCTACCAATGTTTCCAGCTGTTCTTGCACTTCAGTTGGTAGCGCGCTTTTCAGCATCAGCCTGATAAAGCTTTACTTGCAGCTGTTTCATTCCAGCGGACACCCATCTCTTCTCCCTATGCCCCCTGTAGTTTGAGAATTAACTGAGCAACACCTTCATTGTCCTCCAGTTTAGGTTTTTCCACTCTTCCTGGATCAGCATTTGTTGGGTAGGTAGCTCTCAGAGCATCCCAGATACTGTTCCTGTAGGGCCCCAAAGGCCTCTGGTCTTAGTGTGGGTCATCCGCCATTCCTTTTTGTCCTGCCTGGTTAAATATTTCAGCCATTCTGACTTCTCCCAGTACTTGGGATAATATTGCTTTCACATCCCTTACAGCTAGGTGATGTCCAGTAGTATGCTCCTCGAACCGTGTTATCCATTTCTGGGCTCCATCACAGACATTTAGTAGTCAATTTATTAAACCTGTGACATCCATGAATGTCCTGGGGACATAGTGATGTTTTTCTCCTTTTATTATTAGAGGATACTGTGTACAGTGGTCATCCTCTGTATCGCCTTCATGATTTCTTTCATCTCTTTTCTTCTGATATCGTGTCTGCATGTGCATTTCAGAAAGACTTTTACTTGCACCACCACGACCCTGCTTAAATTTATCAGTCCTCCTTTCAACATTTTCTCTTTGCAAATCTTCCTCATCTTCTCTCTGCATTTGCTGCTCATGAAGTTCTCTTATTCCCTCGGGTACTGTGGCAGAAGTGTTTATTGCTGCTTTCTGCAGTTCTGTGTTGTGTCTTACTTCTGTTCTCATCTTTTTTGCCGTTTGTTGTTGTTTGTGGCTTATCTCGGTGGCCTTTCGGAGCATCTGCCATTGTGATGTTTCTAACCCCTGCATTTTCTCTGTTGCAAGTTGTACTTTGTTCTTCATTTGCTGTAGTATCTCTTTGTTCACCAACGACCAACGTCCTTTGTTGACCAACGTTCTTTGTTCACCAACGACTTTTGTTCCGTTCCCTTCTCTCATCCTGTCCATCTTCAGGTATCATTTTTACTCTTCCATGTATTTCCATCCACCTTCCTATCTCTCCTTCATTCTCTGCTCCTTGCTCTGTCGTTTGCTCTTTATTCTGCTATTGTGTCTGATGTCTATTGAGTCTTTGTTGTACTTCATGTGATATTTCACGCCAGACTGGTAGTTTTGGTGTATTTCTAGGAACATTCTTTATCTGTTCATTTGGGGTACTTTGAGTCATTGGTTTTATTGATTGTTGTATTTGGTTTTCTATTCTCCACCAATCCTCATCAGAGCATTTACTCTGTTTGGATCTGAGCTGGCTATTTGACTTCTCATTTCTTCTGGGCTTCCATTTGAATGGGTCTCAGGTCTCTCTGCTGCTATACCACAATACTTCCTGACATGCCTATTTCTTCTCCTGAGTCCTCGTCTATCCTGTTCAAAACAAGGTATAACCCCACTGGCCTTAGTGTATGGCCTTCATTATATGGTGGTGGTTTGAACTGCTCCCCACGTATCCCCAACGGTGGGGCAGATCCCTTCACTTCTTTTTCTTTTTCCTTTTCTCTTTGTCTTTCTCGCCTTTCTTGTCCTTCTGTTTCAAACCACTCTACAATCTGCAGCTTCTTTTCTGTTTTTACTTTCTTTTCGTTTTTTGCCTCACCCCAACATTCAATTCTGGATTTCATTTTTTGACATACTTTTTCATTAAATGTTCCACTTTCTGGCCATTGCAACTCTCCTTTAGTTAGATCTTTCCACTTCTTTATATATTTTTTGATGTCTTTTTCAGCTTCTTTATGTTTATGTCCACTGGAGTGAACTCAGATTGTTCTTTACTCATGATGCACCCTGGTCTTGCTTCTGCTTGCTTTATGTCTGTGTCCTAGGATATTATTTCACATTGACCATGTCAATTTAACGTGTATTTGCTTTACAGTTAACGCAGGTTGCTCTGGACCCTCTAATGAATTTATTCTATCTCATGGGCCCCTTTCCCAGTGTACCTCTCGTGGTTTAACTACAACAGTTGTCGTCAAACCTGGGCAATAATTATCTTGGGCAGGTTTATCTTCAAAAAACCCTACTTCCTCATTCGGATCTTTAATAAATTCAAGCAATTTAAATGTCACCTGACTAGGTTGAGGAGCTTCTAGCAGGGCATGCAGTATAGGACCTACTAAATTAGGTTTCCAAATTCCCTTAATTGCTTCGTACCACTCTATTTCTGGAATCGTATTTATTAATGTAAATAAACTCTGATCAAATCTAGTCAACGCCCACAATTTATCAGAAATTTGTTTCTCTGTTTGCCACCTCTCAACACCGTTACAATCGTTCTCTCTTCCCAAAAATGTTTTCTTATACCCCTAGTCTCTATTTCTAAATCAAATAATGCCATTCAACATTCACTCTTATTTTTATCCTGGCCCTTATTTTTATTTAGCCACTCCTTGTCTATCCTTTAATGTAGTTAGAAATGTATGTTTGTCAGAATGGGTAAGTGTGTATGTGTCCAGTCAGTATGTGTTAATAAAGGATTAATATGTGTTATGCGTGTGGGTGTATACTTACCTTTATTCCTCCCTAGCTTAACACTCAAAAATCCACCAAACAGCTCTGAAACCTTCTAGCTATGCGTAAACAATAGCCAACACTCCAATCAGAGCCAATATCTCTCTTAACATTGTATTAGTACATTACAAAAATTACATCCTAACCAATAATTTTCGGGTCCCACCCCACATTCAAATGCAGTCTGCCACTCTGCACTCACTGTGGTGACGCTCCGCAACACAATTTACTCAATATTCACTTTACATGGGTCCCAACCTGCTCTAATAGCAGTGCCGCACCAACACTTTATTTCACCGGGTCCTACCCCATCTCTAATAGACGGTGACTCTCCGCACTTTTTACTTCACTTTATCGGGTCCCACCCCGTCTCTAATAGACGGTGACTCCCCGTTCGGGCCTCTCCATTCACACAATTACTACACACGCTAAGATTTTTAACTCCTTTTTCTACTACACCCCCCTCAAATTATTTTAGCCCGAGGCCAGCTGCCTTCACCCTCCCCAGGGCCGCCTCTCCCTTTTTCAGGCCACAGATAAACTATACACAGACTTTGAGTTTAACAGGTGTCTGCTTACCTTGTTTTTAGATGTGCCGGCTTCTGTGACCCAATGGGTAAGAGGTCCTAGTTCAGGTTCACGGCGTTACGCTGACCGTCCCTTCATGGTCGCCAATTAAATGTCGGAACTCATTCGTAGGGGTGTCACAAGTGGACCCAACTATGTCCAAATTAAACTATCAAAGAAAATAATAAACTTCAAAAAGGAATAAAAAGTCTTAAGTCCAAGGTGAGAAGAGCAAAAATCTCCAATTTATTGCAGTCAGAAAGCATTCAGAGGATCCAACAGAAGGCAGTCTTTCCAACAATAAATGGCACAAGCAAAGAGCAAAACCTCCGTAAAGAGTATAATACCAAAAGCAAGTGCCAAGATTCTCTGAAAATCTAGTCCTTTTATACCCGTGGAATTTAGTCCCTCCCTTTCTTAACCAATGAATTTCAATTATTTCCAATTTATCCAATCAGATTCGTCCAATTGTGATGTAGTTACCCTATTCTCATGCATGATGTAATTGTACATTGTGACGTATGTTACATTGTGAGGTAACAATACCTATGGTCTGGGTTGCATTGTGATGTAATTTTTTAGATTGTGAGATATTTTCCAATTAAAGTCGACTTTGACTTCCTGTTTGTAAAAAAAATGTTGTCAATATAAAAGCCTATTCTCTTCCTGATTTTTTCACACTTGGCTTGTCTGCAAGCCGAGACCCTTTTTGCTGTGGAATTTTTGAATACTGTGCGTCAACTGTCCATTTTTCTTTCTAGCCCGTTTTACTGCTAAACGTGTGGCGTTCCCAACTGGCCTGCCTGACTGGGGGAATTTTTCTAGACCATCTCCTTCATCTACAAACTCTGGAGAACAATATCTCGCCTGTGCGTGTAGTTTTCCCTCCCTGAACCCGTGATGTCGGAACACAAACCGACGGTGTTATTCATCCTGATACCACTGAAAAAGCTGGTCCCTCTACTGGTGTTAAAAATTTCCGTTGGAAATTGTCACAGGCTCCAATACGCAGTGTGTCTCCTCTTCCCATACTATCGCCACCCCTATTTTCTTCTGATGAATCCTCTCTTCCATCTATTTTTCCTGCTTTTCCTTCGCCCCTATCTATCCCCTCTCCTGAGGATGAAGTCATTTCCCTTGATTAGCTGTGGGGCCCTTCAATAAACTTGCCTCTCAGTACCACTGTGTCTTAAGTGTGATTTTTGTACTTTATCTATGCTAATTTGTTCACACACACACACACACACCTATATTTGGTTATATTGTAGATTTTGATAGCACACGTCCCTATTTGTCTCCTCAGCTTAATTTCAATCTTCCTCTTAGTGCTACTCCTAATATGTATATATTATCGCCAGTTATGAATTATTACTCTACTATACTTATGTGTTGCTCACGCCACCCTCGTTTTTAGCATTTTTCCCAACAGGAGCATGTCTGGGAGCCGCTTCTTAAATCTCTTTGTTACAAAAAAGTATTAATTTGCACACGTCCTCTAAAATGCATTTTACAGTTCGCACACATCTATTTTTAGTGGCAAATGCAAGTGAAATTTTCGCACCTTTGAGCCCTGATGATCCCTTTAAATCCTGCTAACGGGTTCCACGACTTTTATTTTGACACTTTCACTGCTCAGTAAGGACTGCGTTGTGGGTAATTGCCAGCAGATGGGGAAGCTATTGCTGCTGATAAATTAGAAAAATATTTGTGGATCAAAGTAAAAGTAAGGTTAGTTTTAATTATGGCATTAGAATACATGGATATCAACTACAGTTATTATGAGGTGTTTATTCTGTTGTATAATTAATGATTTTGCCATAAATTAAGTTGGATTGTAATTTTGATTTTTCTATTTTGCCTAAATGTGAAGCATGATTTGATAAAAGCCTGTAGTAATGTGTAATTTTGTAATATACTCTGTTTAAGCAGACTGTGTAATTGTTCTTTGTCCTTCTTACTGTGTGTTGTTTACTGAAAGATATGCAGGTAACTACTAATGTTTTTATTTGTTTCTGTTTTAAATAGTTTTAAATAGTTACTGCAGAGATATCCGTTTATATAATTTTTCTTAACCTGTATTCTATATTGCATATTGTATATTGTTGTATCAAATTAGATAAATAGCATATAAATTTTTTGGAAACTTTCAAATTTCTACTGGTCATAGATTTGAATACATCCATATTTGTTTAATTTTTTTTAATAAAGTTTATTATTAGTTTATTAATGTGTTTTAGGTTTTATATAAAATTTTCATCCTAATTTTGGATAGTCAGAAACTTTTGCTGCACCTTTTCTTTGTCCTCCAAATTTACTGTATGTTGTTCATTGTATCCTGTGCCAGTGCACATAAGGGATTTAATCCACCATCCTTCTGAGTCTCGCAGAATGCCACTGAGGTTTGACTGGTCACCCTTCACATGAACTTTTACATAAAAATATTATTATTTTTGAATATTTTTTTGCAGACAAGGTTTTGCTTTATTTGCGTTCATTTGGCTAGGGGTTCTTACACTTTTGCATATAACTGCAAGTTATTACTAATTGGCTCGGTCTAATTAAAATAATCCCCTTTAATTAACATACACACAATGAGTCTAAAATTCCCATGAAGCCACATCGCTGTCTTAAGAAAGGGCTTAAAGTGTAATTGTACTCCCATTAGTACAAAGTTCTATGATCTGTGAACAGAACAGCCTGTACCGCTCTTAATCCTACATTAGGAGACTTTTTCCCTTTTGCCCTTTTTGCTTTAAAGACGCCCAGTACATTGGGTTTCATTCTAGCACAGAGCCACAAAGCACAGAGAATTAGCATAGACTGGATTCAAGTCAATTAATTAGAAAAAAATTGGTTATTTAAAACTGTATTTTATTTTACTTTAAAATATTTGGTAAATTTTCCCTTTAGAGAAGACATTTACTATAAATGCTAAATTACCATAAATGTGTGTGCATTGTGTTGACATTTATATAATTTTTACCCAGTTAATAGGGATGGACGACATGGCCAAATTTTATATCAATATATATCTCTTAATTTCAGTCGATGCAATATAATTCCAATATTAATATAAACAATGTTAGAAAAGCCTCGAAAAAACTAAAGAAAAACTAAAAGTCAAAAGCAGGTCTGTACCTACTAACATCTGAAAAATTTATTTGCCAGGTCATTAAAACCTTTTATAAAACTATATAATATTTAAGAAATAAAAATGGTACAAATAAATTAATGTACCTTTTATATGTATTTAGTTTATTTATATTTAGACTACATTAATAAGTGGCATTGAAATGAGACAGACATTTCCCTAAAAAGCACTGCATGCGTGTGTTTCGGCTTAGTAAAACACACACACACACACACACACACACACACACAGGAGGAAACGAAGTACAAATATCAGTACTTCACTTTGCTATTTATTTTTCTGACAACTTTGTAATTTTTCAAAAAAAATTTTTTGGGTGAAATAACTTTCACCAGAGTCATCTTAAACATGAGTGTTTGTACTTCTACTTGAATGATGGATGTGTGTACTTTTGCCATCTCTGGACACATACGCGAGCACGCACCGTTTTAAAGCTAAGGCTTTAAAAGGATAGAAGACGGCATTATTAAGATCATCTTCGTTCCCCCAGCACCAAACCGCGACAAAAAACTCATCTGATTTTACAACGCAACATCGCTCACTCATTAACTGCACATGCTAAAAAAAATCTGATTGTTGTAAACCTTTAAGCTTTAGACAGATTACAATGAAAAAGTATTGTGTAGCAACAGCGCTAAAGAATTTTCCTTTTCTATCCTCTCTGTGTCTCTGCCTCTCTCTCTATCCTTTACCCTTCTTTATACAACTCGAAGTGCTGCAGTCTTGTGTCTGCAAGTTTACGGCCCTGAACGCAATTAGTGACGAATGCTGTGATAAAAATACCGTAAATGTGTTTGTAAATCATATCACCATTTTTAAAAAATGTTCTATCACAATATTTATTGATACTGAATTATTGTCCAGCCCTACCTGTTATTAATTTATTTTCACTCACAAACCTACCTGACTGGTAAATTAGCTTTCAGGCTACAGCTGCAGAATAGAATCACGTCAGGTGCAGAAATATCAGGCTGTTGTTTCTTCAATATGCTGGATATTCAGAAAATAAAGTTTAGTTGTAATTAACAATTGGGCTAATTAAGAACCAACAACGACTCCAATTCCGTATATAAACCTGACTTTAGAATAGGTACACAAGTGGAAATACGCAACACAAATCCCAGCTGTCTGGCTCAACTATTGATTCTCAACTCCGGAATTTCCATGCCAAAAAATGCTCCATTGTTGTATTGTTGTGTGCTACAATACTGTGCTAAAGATCTAATGATGACAAACATTTTAGCTCATTCCACAGATTTACCCAGCATTTAAATTCAGATTAGCAACTTGAAGAAATAGGTGGACCGACAACGTAAGTTCATACAGTACATTTAAATAGATGATTTGTCAATGGTTCACTTTACAACTTTTTTTGCCAGGCCTTCCTTTTGCAGATTAAAAGTCCCTGTGGCATGGCATGTATTTTTGGTTTATATTTCCGACGCTTTTCAATTTTCAAATTTCGACGCATCCCTATAAAAGTCAGCTACCTTTATAGAGCAAGTTCCCGCACGCAAGTCAAAACAAATTAAAGTTTCGTGTTTAACTGTTGGAATAAGTATAGACACATTATGAGGAAAGGAAGTAGTAGGGAATGTTGTTGTCTGTTGTGATTATAGCTAGTACACATCATAGGTCACTTGTCAACAAAGATAATTAGAAGACTAGCATGTGGGATTTATTGAAATTAAATACATCGTAAACTAAAGTGGCGTGAATAAACTGAATAATGAGCTTTTTGCCTTATTTAAACTTTGTATTTAACTTAAGTATCGATGTTTAGTCTTATTGTATTTTTATGATTTAATGTCAAATTAGTGATAACCAAATAGGGTATGTAAAAAGTAAGCAGAAAAAAATGATTTACTCAGTAAAATGATTGCATTTGGTCTGTCATTCTTGCTCGCTTATCTTCTTTAAATATATCCTTTTCCAATAAGAGATCTATTTAAATAAAAGCCAATAGATATATGCTAAATTAATATGATGCATTCTGAACAATGTATTTATACCCGTCATCTACCCACCATCAATCTACTAATCGAAGGAGTGTGAAAAAAGCCATTGCGATTTATTTAATAATAAATAATTCCACAGAGGATAAATGACTGAAATGCAAAGGAAAAGTGAGAACGAGAACGATGACTTCCCTAATAATGAAGGCCGCGCTTATTACACACCCTGTATGGGGCTATTTATCACACAATGCATGAGGCCGATGGGAAAATTGAAAGCAGTGTGCAGGAGAAAATGAACTGAATATGATGAGCATGTCTAAACAAATACGATAATGGTGGAAGGACTCAGAAAAAGAAGAATGACAGATCCCTGTGGTCATGTTCGGAGAATTAAAAATCCTGTTTGTGTATAGCAGGTAAAGAGTGAAGCACATCACAGAAATGGACACTGTCTCATTAATGAAAAGACACACACACACACAGGTCAAAGGAACAAAGGGTGACCAAATTTAAATTTTGCAATAATTACACAAAGCCTCTATTCATAGTTGCCTAAGAGACAAGCAGGTCCAACAACCACGAAAAGCTAATTTACAGTTTGCAAAAGCAGTTACACAAGAATTAAGTAATCGTGAAAATCCATTTAGTTGCATAACATGTTTCTAAACGGCATTCCTGCAGCTCTATAGCTGTCTCCTTTTGTTCAGTTTACCAGCTCTACAGCATCTAAAGAAAATTAGATCACTGCAAATACACTGAACCCATTTCAGACATCATCAGCTTGCTTGTTTTAGTCCACACAGCAGTGAGATTGCAATGTCTGACTAACAATGTCTCTATTAATAATCAATCTCATACTGTACCTGTACTAATAAGAGGGGCTGTTACCTTCATCTAACTTTTCTGACCTATACTCGATCAATAATGGCTGGTCTAATGAAGCACAAGCGGATCTCCTATCACCTTGTTCCCAAGGTTCTCTTGTCACACAACAAACATTTCGTTGGCTCAGTTTCGATTCGATACGTTTTACTAAAATATTATTTTTTAAAATAATTTTGTTATTTGTGCCTTTTTAGGCAAATAAAACAGTAAGAGGTAAAGAGAGAGGGGAAAGAGAGAGATAGGGGGCAAGAGAGAGACAGAGAAAATTACGTTGGAATCAGAAAAGATCCATAAGCCAGGATTCAAACTTGGGACTACAAGTTTTATAAGCTATCCCGCTAGGCCGGTGCTGTGGTTTACTGGGTTAACACACCGGCACATATGTGGCACTGTGGCACTCTTTATTTTTGGTTTGGGGCTTCTCCGGAAACAACTCCTCCCCCATATCTGGTGTAGATATGATGTAGAGAAGGGATATAGTGTCAACACAGTGCACTGCCTTTTTTGTGGTTCTGGATTGTGACAGCTGTGCACTGTTCTTTAGCCTGTTGCTGAAGGTGCCTAAATGTCACCAACAACTATTTTTTCCATCTCAATAAAATTAATTGGCAAAATTACTTTCTTTGGGTCACCATTTTGTGTACAGCATTTCATGGCATTTCACTGCCGAAGTAAGCAAGCAATTTATCAGGATGTTGCATCTGTATTACAATAAAAATCGATGTATTACGGCATCCTTTTTGCCGTTCACTTGAACACAGTTTTAAGTTAGTCTGTGCACACACAATTTCTGTTGTTTTAGTCTTGTTTGCCCTTGTGCTGTCTTCTTCAGCTGGCAAATTATTGATTTATATTGATTTATATAGTAGGCAACCGGGGTTTAATAGCAGGGCTTGCAATATTTTAATGAATATTGCGATTGTGATTTTGTTGGTGATTTTGGCGATTGTTTTATTCTTTAATCCTGCGGCACTATAAATGTATTTAGTGCACAATGAAGGTTAATAAACCCATCATCTGGCTACTGTGAAAATAACTAGTAAACAATTTGTAGGAGCTAAAATTTAAGTGCAAATTTTATTACTATTATTACTATTAAATACATTTATTATTATTTATTATTATCATTACTTATTTTATAACAGGGCAACCAGACTTTGTGTAAAAGAAAAGAAACAGAACACAGTTTTCCTAAATCCCAGTGCTTAACATACATATTTAGTTAGTTACACCATATGAAACAAAATATGTATTCAAAAATAGCCTTCAATTAATTTTGGCTTTTTCTTATTGATTAATAGCACTCAGCCCTAACAGTAAACCTCTCCTATGCTTGAATCTTGGACAATGGCATAGGGAAAACCGAAACAGACAAGTTATTACTATCTTTACATTGCTATGCTAATGTCAGCTAGCATGCATTATAAGAGCAATTAAGAATGCTACATGTCCAACTTAAAAACCTAAAGCTTAAAGCCCTTGTTGATATATGACTCGGTGTTTGGATAAGATAGCTGACTTTTAATGCGAAGGCGAGGGTGTATACAGCCAATTAGCGCAATTGTGCTTTGATCAGTTAATCTTCAACCTGTGCACAAAATTGTTGCAGCATTTTACAATGAAATATAAACGAATTAATAAATAAAAATCACAGCATTATGCAGTGTAAAATGTATGTGCTCAAATTGCAATTGTTTTGCGATTGTGATTAATTGCACAGCCTAATTTAATAGAGAAATTTCAGGACATCCTATGACTCAACAGACAGATACTGATATTGTCAATATTGTTGCCGTGTCTTGATGGACTTTGTATATTGTCCTATACATCTATGTAGTTAGCATATCCCTTAAAAAACACATCAAACTGCTTCCTCGAAATGGAGTAACTATCTTAGACAAAATTGTTTGTCTGCAGCGCCACGGGATCAATATTCATGGTTGGGCTGTTATAGCCAAACCTTTGGTTAATAGCAGTGCAAAAAGGTCATTTTTAAATGGCGCTGGCCACAGTAATCTAAAACATCAATCTGGGACTTTAAAGGTCATTTAATGAGTGGAAATATTATAGTTGATTCATTGAACTGAATTGGTTGCTTTTAACTGCACCTCTAATGGCTATAGCCGGTTACAGTTAACACCCACCACTGGGTGTCCGGTAAGAGATTCAGGTGATCAATGTCTTATGTTTGAAGGGTAGTCACAGTTCTTATATCGTTTTTTATTTTGGGTGTTTATTTTAAGATGTGCATTATTACGCATTTACATACAAAACCCACAAATGTAACACACTTTACATTAGTAGAACCGGCAAAGTTTTGTGTTCATATCAGTCTCCAGCAAAAAAAACCAACTCAACACATAACTGCAGGCAAGCCGCTCTTTTGTATGTGATCTGCACCTGTAGATCAAAGTGCTGAAGAAGCAGCACAGAAAAAGCATAAAACGCATACAAACAACACACAGCGTAAAAACACGTTGAATATTAGATCAAACTCTCAAAGCCTCAAGACAGAAAATAACTTCTGCGCTCATAAAAAAATGCACACGCTCACAAAGATTTTCACAGAAAACTTCACTACAAATTAGAAATAGGGATTTTATCAAATTTTGTTAATCAATATTTATTAGGAAAATTATACATTAATTGTTACTTTTTAATTATTATTATTATCTGGCAGTAGCAAAAACCAAAGAAAGAGGATTTTGGCTTCACAGGCTAAAGCGATGAGAAGTTTATCGCTAATCGGAAAATGTGAAGTCTGGTGCTACGGACACGCCCCCCTCTATGAGAGTCACACAAGAGTGTGACCACAGAAAATGCCAGAAACCAAGTAAATTCAATAACACAAACTCAACTGCCACATTGGTTTCTAGCAAAAGGCTGTTAGGTAACAGTGACTGCGAAGATGTCCTCATATATGTATTTGGGAGTGATTTGGGAGTGTTAAGGAGGATTAGGAAGGAGTTAATCAGGCTTGTGTTAGACGTTTTGGGGAGAAAGTCAGGAAGCACAGATTGAGGTGGTTCGGACATGTACAGAGGAGGGATAGTGAATATATCGGTAGGATGTTATGAATGAAGCTACCAGGCAGAAGGTAAAGAGGAAGACCAAAGAGGAGGTATATGGATGCGATAAACGAGGACATGAAGTTAGTGTTTGTGAGTGAAGAGGATGTAGAGAATAGGGTTAGGTGGAGACAGATGATTCGCTGTGGAGGAGATAGAGAGAATATGATCACTCATGTCTATCCTTTATTCAGAAGTTAAAGTGCTGACAGAGAGAAGCGAGAGAGAGAAAAGAAAAGAAAAAAACATTTACATCAATCATCTACAAAATTTTTACTCCGATCTACAGACCTATCAAGGTTTTGTTGTTGCAGCTCTTTTGTATACTCATTATACGAGTTTACACAGTGAGACTTTTAGCATTTGCCTAAAAGTATGAATGCGCCCTCGCGCGCGACTGACTGGGGGGGAAATTACACTTAAAAATGACAATTATTTTCCGAGGAACTAAAGTCATGTTTAATAACAAATTATGTTGTAGTTTTTTTTAAAAAAAACCTTTAAGATTATTTTTGCTTTTATTTATCACTCACCTGCTGCGCGCGGGAAACTGTCAGAATGATAGGAGCCGCTAGCAATAATCTGAACGAGACGATGTCCATGAACGTCAGATATTTCAAGTAAATCCACGTTAAAACTTTGTCTTGTGGCTGAATAAAAGTTTATTTCTTCGCATCATGACTTACTGGGTCTTACTTTCACGCCCGCATTTTATTTATTTATTTTTTTGTTGTTAGCCGCGCTTCTAAAACTTTCCTCACACAACTTTACCTCAGAGCACCACGATTACGTAACCCCTAATTTGCATAGCCACGCCCGTGACCATATTTAGGTCCCAGTCTCGCTCAGTTCAGAAGTTTACAATCTTTAAAATCATTTAAATATTTTTTATATTGTTTATAATATTTAAAAATTAATTTAATATTAAGGGTTATTTAATTTAGCAGTAAAAACTAACTAAAATATCAATTTCTCCACAGTTTAATCTTTAAACATTAATATAATGCATTAGACAGTTAGAGTTCACTGTGGGTGACCCCTCTGTGATTAAAAACTACAAATGTAAAAATGAATAAACAGTATATTCACATCCCAGATATTTACAGCTTAAATATTTATCTTCATACTAAACTCCTGACCCACAGGTTTATTTTCAGTACTGACATTATTTGAGTGTAAAATGCAGACACTGACACTATATATTGTATGCAATATAATTAGCATACTGTGCAACATAGCATATCTCTATATAAAATCTCTTTATCCACAAAAGACAAGGTAACACAGGACTATAAATAAACAACAAACACATTAACAAAACAGGACACACCTGTACCAATCAACGAAACATGACAAAACAAACCAATAAAACCAAACACTAGGACAGGGGGATCACGTGACAGGAAATAAACACAACATACAACATGAAATGCCTAGCATAGCTTAGCTAGCTAGATAGCATATCTTAGCCTAGACACAATAAAACAATAAACATAAAAAAGGAACAAGAATCCACAAACATGAAACAAGATCAACATAAAACATGCACAATAACAAATAATAAAACCAGAAAAAAGAAACCAAAAACCCTGAATGTTACACATATAATCTGTTCTTCAACATTAGCAGCAGATCTGTATCACTTGGATAATTTAGCTTTGGTATTTAGTTAACCAGTCAGTTAGTTATTATGAATCGCTCGTGTGTTAAGATAAATTTTCTTAGCTGGTTCTTTTGTTTATTTAAAACTATTTATAGTTATAAATGTAAGAATACAATTTGGTCAATCAATTCAATTTAATTTACATTACATTTATAGCATTTGGCAGACCCTCCTATCCAGTGCAAAATTAGATTTCATCTCTTCTGTACAGCTGACAAATTGGGGTTAAGGGCGTTGCTCAGAGGCCCAACAGTGGGAACTTCTTCCAAATAGAAGTCCAACATTAACCACTAGGCTACCACTTTCCCTCTAATTTACAATAGTGGTTTTGCATCTCGTCTCTTGTCTCGATGTATCCCAATATAATGATTTGCTAGGAATAAAGATTTAAACCTTATTCGCCCCTAGATCAGTTTCCATTTTTAACCTGAATTTACTATTGTGCTGCTTTAAGCACCATTTAGAAACCACCTTTGCACTCTTGTTGCTGTTAGATTACAACTCTACAAGTGAATTTCCTTTTAGAGCTCACAGTCCAAAAACTTATTCAAATGAACAGCAATTACTTAAGTAATCAGACTACATCTTTACATCTTTCGATATTCCACAGTGTGGCTATATCAGACATTTGGTCATACTTTCTTTCTTTCTCTCTCTCTCTCTCTCTCTCTCTTTTTCTCTTACTACTTCACAGAAATTTAACAAAACACAGAATACCACACACTCTGAAACTCACTGCAGCTCACCAGATTTCTGCCCCATTTCCTTCACACAGCACAGGACCACCTCAGAGTAATCAACATTGGAAGTAAAAGTTAATCAAAATTCTCAACAAAAACAGGTATTGTTTTGGTTTCAGGAGAACATCAATGAAAAGGTTTTGATCCACTTCAAATGCTGACTGCCATAGAATAGCACTGAGATAGAATGTCAGGTTTTAGTCTCACTTTATGACATAAAAATAACCCTCTTTACTTTAACTACTGGTAGATGATTTAGGATGTACCTGATTTATTAACCTTAATAATTTATTTCTAATCTGCATAATTGCATGGCAGTGCCTCAGGGTTCTATATGAGGCCCTGTCGAATTGTATTCCCTCTCACAGAAAACACTGTAAAATTTTGTGACATGTAATCAGGAAGTGCTGTGTCAGAGAGGGTATGGTTACAGACCTTTCCTCTCTCCGCAATGTCTCCTTCCTGTTTTACTGTCGTGCTTCCTCCTTTCCATGATCTGTAGGTCACTGTGTTTTGATTACAGTCAGGCCCTTGGGGCAGCAGTCGGCTATGATTTATAGCTTTATGTTAATGGCAGATTAAAATACAATTAACCCGACTTTTGGAAGGGGAGAAGGTCTTTGACGTTTGGGATAGAGGGATTGTGGGATTTGTCGTTAGACTGACAGAATGAATGAGTGAAAATGTGTAAGAAAGTACATAAATTAACTAACATTTACAGTACGCTTCAGAATTTGGAGTGGGGATTGATAGATTCTAAAAATGAGTGTCAATCAACCAATGAATTAAAATATACAATAATGATTGTGCAGATGATGCAGCATGACTTCGTGATCTCCACAAAGTCATGCTGTGGATGTCCTGTACAGACTCTTAATTCTTAACCCTTAATACTTAACATCTATGGGATGAACTGGAACCCCTTAACATTAGTGTATGATCTCAATAATACTACTGTAGCTGAATAATCAAATCCCCACAGTTACATGACACATTTACATTTACGGCATTTGGCAGACGCCCTTAATAGAGGGACGTACATTTATCTTATTTATACAATTGAGAGTTAAGGGCCACCACTTCCCTACACACACTCTGACGGAAAACCTGCACAGAAGCCTGTATGTGTTTATAGGAGGAAGAGTATGACAACATATAGAAAAGAATGTTTCTAAAACACATACATATGTGATGATCAGGTGTTTCAATATTTGTGTTACATAGTGTATGATGGGTATGTAGTCTAACAAATAATTTTTGTGTTTCATTAGGAGTGCTGTCTGTCCCCATCACTTTAATATTATGTAATATTCTCTGTAGATACCCTACATACAGATCATTTCAATGATATTATGATTGTGATGGTTTGTATAGCCTAATGCTGGTTATTTTACACTAGTACTAGAAGAAACAATATTAAAACTGTCATTCTTTTCCTCCATGGTGCTTACTTGTCAGAAAGAAGTTGGCATAGAGACATGAAATGTCATGTCAACATTCTCATACTGTAAATGAATCACTGGCAGATTTTCGCCTAAAGGCAAGTCTGTGACAAACTTGAATAACCCAAAAGCTGTGAGTAGTTCAGGCTTTTTTTTACAGACAGAGGAGCACTCAAACCCAAGAGTGCAATGAAAAGTGATGCTTTAGTAGTGAAGAAAGTGTAAAAGTGTGAAAAATTAAAGCTGCGTTTGTGGTTTTATTTCAGACCCACTGTAGAGTCATGCAATTCATTTCTTTCTGTATTAAGAATATAACAGAAACATATGTGTGTGTTGGGTTAAGAGACTTAAATTAATGTTGATATACAGAGTATATTAAATGATTTAGATCAGAAACCTTTACTGACCATATGTAAGTAAATTATTACCAATATTGATTCAGTAAATCAAAGTTATATTGATTAAAGAACAGTGCAAAATATAAAGGATCTGACAAATATGTGAAATTTACTGATAAAAAGCTAAGTTAAGTTACTCTTACTAAAGTGCTCATATACTATAATTGCTCCATTAAAAGAAAAACAGTAAAAATCTAAATAAATACCAAGGAATGTGCACCATGCTGCACTGTGTATTAAATAAATCACTGAAAGCCTTTGGAAATTATATATAATTTCCCTAAAATGTATGACATTTCAGTTTAGTTTAAGCGAAGAGATTTGAGACGGAACAAAGTGTTGATTTCTTATAAAAGGCCCTAATTGCATTAATAATAGTGCTCCAGGTTGCCCTCTCTTCCTCTATCTGTTACACCCAGAGGACACAGGAAGCTAACAAGACAGCGTTATTAGCCTGCCACAGTGATTATCACCTTCTCTCAGCACCCTCTTAAACCTTTGTTCTGTCTCATTACTCACATTGTCTCTCCACAATGTGAATGTTAGACAAGGATTCAGCTACTGAGAGGATAAAGAGGAGATGAGAGAAGAGTCAAGTGGTTCCATCTGTGTTCTCTCGAGGCTAAATTACGGTTCTGGTTATGGGTTTCAGTTTTAGGACAATTGGGCTGACCTTATAAGTGAAGAGAGTGAGAGAGAGAAAGAGAGAGAGAGCTCAATAAAGGCAGGAAAATTTTTCATGACCCATGTATGACAATAAGTGAAAAAAGAAAATAGCAAATTCGAAATAATAGAAAAAAGTAAAAAAAAAAAGTTTTCCATAACAACTTTCGGTGTTCCTTTAAGGCTTTGATATTTTATTCTGGCATACAGTATACTGCCATATGTAATGAGAATGCCTTCATTTCAGCATGAAGCATGAAGATGGTCACATCATGCAGGGAGGATGATTATCATCAGCAGGGATTCGCAAAACTAGATAGACGGAGCGGGTCCAACACGAAACCTGTTTCAGTCTGCAAGAGGCTTCAAACTGGGGAAAAGGTTCACCTTCCAACAAGTTGATGAATCTAAGCATGCAGCCAATGCTCGAGCAAGAAACCCAGGCTTCATTATATCATATATGCTGTAGTTAGTACCTTATATATATGGTTCAAGTAGTTTGGAACGAGTCAAATTTTCAGACAGCTTTCTGTAGACTGATGCCATTCTTTCACACAATGGCATCAGTGTTTGTCTGGGATTTAGTGAGAGCCAACTACCTATGGCTCTTTGCCTGGATTTGCATGCATGGACGTGTCCTTGTGTACTTCCCTATGAGCAACAAAGGAGTAGATTAACATTCGCCAGCACTGATTTCTAGTCTTTCAGCCAATAAAGGAATGAAACCCAGGCTGTAAGGACACACTTGGCTTTTTTTTAGCTTAAATGGCTCCACTTTTGGGTTGCAATCTATAAAGCTACTTAGATTTTAGAAAAAATAGTAAATTTGTATATTTACATGTAGAAATAAAAACATTATCGCTTTAGAGGTAAACCTTTTATAACTTATAAACAATTACAGCATCAAGACAGTCCTTTGTAATTACAGTGATTAAAGGCTTGTACTACCACTATCACAGGTTTTTAAATAATTTATTCAATGTTTGGTGGTCATCATATGACAGCTGCCCAACAGAAAGTATGTGAGCTAGTTTTAATCCTTTTCTAAAATTGAGAATTCAATGCTAGGAATAAAAATGTCTTTGGTCACAAAGCTTCTAAACTCCAAAAAGACATGCTGTGTTTTAAATATTTCGGCGTGGAAGGACTTAAGTGTCCTGTGCAGAGCCCCGTCTGTAAGTGAACCCAAGACCTCAACATTAGTGTCTGATATCATTAATACATTACATATATTATACATTAATACATTAATACATTAATACATTTGGAAGTGATTAAAAGAAAGAGTGAGAAAAGATCTGGAAAAGCATGTAAGATTAATTTGATGGTCAGGTATTTCAATGCCTTTGTCCATATAGTGTATTTTGCTGCTTGCATGATATCACAGACTTAAAGGTCAGCAGACATAGCTCAGACATAGGGACAGCTCAACTCTGGTGCTGCACCATCGCAATCCAATCTCCCATTAATCACATAAACTGTTTTGTGGACACCTACATTATGACACTAGCTTGTTCATGCAAAAAAATTGGAAATAAGCTTCAAAAAAACCCTACGCTGTGCAAATAATGTGCTTATTCTGGCAATACGTTCATTTCCTCTCTGTAGTTATTGTTTTGGAGGGGATATGATATTACCAAGTTTTTTTTTGAATCAACAAGTGCGTCAAATTTATCAGCTGCACATATGAGGCATTACACATCTTATCGTGTCCACCATGCTTTGTTTCAAACCGTCCATCATTTGTAAATTTTATTTGGCACATACATAATTATACAGTACAACATATAGTGAAATGTTTTTCTTTGCACATCCCACCTTGAAAGGTTGGGGTCAAAGCGTAGGGTCAGCTATGATACAGCGCCCCTGGAGCAGAAAGGGTTGAAGGGTCTTGCTCAGGGACAGTGGCGAACTTGGCGGTGGACTTCCGGTGGCTACAGAAAAATCTGTACGAAATTAATTTGCATTAAGGAGATACGAGTATGTATTAGTATTTAATTAGCTTAAGTTGGGATGATCAGATGTTTCTTTGTCTTAGCCGCCGCCAGCTAAACTGACGGAAATATTTCTGGTTTTTTGTAAAAAAAAAAACAAAACACAATTTGTCTTTTGTAAAGTTTACATTTAGTTCACTTCACAATTCAGTTTCGGGGCCACTATAACAAAAAACTTGTTGTTAAACGTTTGACGGTAGCTAGGAAATGTAAATGTGAAGATTCAACACATCTAAGGAGATTCTGTTGTTCTGGTTGCTTAATGCAGCTCTGATTTACATTTACAGAATTTAGCCGATGCTATTAACCAGAGCGACATTTATCTCTTTTATACAACAAGTACAAGTAACCATTATGCAGTACAATACAAGTACTTAGGGGTTAAGGGTCTTGCTCAGGGGCCCAACAGTGGTAACTTAGTAGTCAGATTGAAAAACACATTTCTGGCTCCCTGTTGTAGTAAAATGTCTTCTTTCCAATTAAAAAGAGTTTTTTTTACTTGCTAATTTTTTTAAACCAAACACAAGACTCGATTAATCACCAAACCCTTAATTAATAAACAAAATCAGATATAACAGCTAATAAACAGTCTCTCCATGATAATTAATGCTTAATTAAGCTTTAAAGAAGCATTGCATGTTTTCTAAATTTCTACAGATTTCTGACCTCATCACAGTGAGTATTCAGCCAAAGCCCTTTTTATACAGCTATCATAAAAAAAGTTAAATGAAGAATCCTGTGTTGACAATTCTGTTAATTTACATAGTTTCTCACAAAATTAAAGGGAAAAAAATCACAACAAAAGGATCCTCACGAAGATAATCATTTTATTTAATAATAATCGAACCCTAACCCAAGGTTTCAACATAGTTTGATGTTAAATGAAGAAAGAATCATGAAGGAAGAAGAAAAAAAAGACATGATGACAAACATTACTAACATAGTTAAATGTACCGAATATAATTAAAAAAATATAGAAATATGTTGATAAAGAGAATCGACCAGGATAAAATGTCTATTATAAGAACATGTGGAAATAAAAATAAATGATACGATGCAGATGCAGCTGGTGGACCACAGCTTTTCTTCATTCTTCAGGTTTAATAAAACATATCTTTAAAAACAAAGAAAGAGTTAAATTAAAATATAAAAAACAAAAGCTTTATGATGAAATGCATAGAAAAGAACTGGGACTGACCATCATAAGTCGCGCAGATGAAATTGAGTTTGTGCTTTTCTGAAAGTTCGATCCACTTATTCTCTCCTTTAGACTGCACTGCTCCGCTTCTCCTCTCATACCTGCAGCCTTCGTTCCAGGTCCCATTCCCCGGGGCCCATTCATCGTAGCAGATCATCGTTCCATAGACCCAGAACCAGACACGCTGGACGCAGTCGTGACGCAGGCCGAGCCACACGTGATCAGTGGAGGCGTATTGAACCATTTCCTCCACCCAGAGCTGCATTTCCTCAGTTCGAACTGACACCAGATCATAATAACGGTTCCTGCAGTAGTCCAGAGCTTCATTCCAGGTCAGATTCTCTTTAATCAGAACCAAAAAGTCTAAAAAAACAACAACATTTACTGATGTTCACATACTGCATGTCTGTATAAAAGTTCTGTTTATTATGCGTTTGGTACTTTTCACCCAGAGGTTCATTTGCTGATGTATTTAGTTACTGTATGACAAACAAAACAACATAATTATTAATAACATTTTGTTAAAATATCATTATTTAACTCACTCTCATGGCAGATGAACGGAAGTTTTTCTGTGCAGTTCACATCAGTCCAGTAACGTTGCTCAGACTCAGACACTGCAGAACAGTTTAAACCTCCACTGGGTTTATCAGAGCTCCAGTATCTGAATGAGGAATTACTCTGATCTGACCACGACCAGGGGTCATTAAACAGACCGATCCAAACACTATAACATACTGAAATATTAATCATTCTGTGGATCTCCTCATTCTCCGATTGGTTCCTCACGCTGACCAGGTCGGTGTGATTCTCTCTACAGTAGCGCTGAGCTTCACGCCAAGACTTCTTCTGTTTAATCAGGATGAATCGGCTAGCGTTTGTGTTCTTTTCTGTAAAAATAATCAGATCATGAATAGTTAATTGATGAATAAATTGGATTTCTGCCTTTTCTTTAAATAAAAGATCTTCAACTGACAAAACTGACGTAAATATGAATCTTTATACATTTTTTACATTTCTGTAATATAACAATTTTTTACATTAAATTAACATCCTTTACCTTCATAACATACAAAATAAAGTTGCGTCTCACAGTCGTTATCGTTCCACGGGCCATCATGATACATCTCAACACAGCACTCATTTCCATTGTTGTTGTCTGGTTGGTTACTATCCCAGTTTCTGTAAGTGTCTCCGTCTCTGTAGAACTTTTGGTCTGCCAGAGACCACAGCCATTTCCCACTGCTCCCTTTCTGTAGACCGATCCAGGCTTTATTTACACTTTTCTCCTTCAGTGTGTTACTCAGGTTCTTCATCTCGTCCATGTTGTTGATGGAGGCGAGATCAGTGTATTTCTCTCTGCAGTAAGTCTGAGCTTCACTCCAGGTTTTCTCCTCATTCATAAAGTGATAGCGATGAGGAAGATACGCTTCTATACCACACACACCACTATGTAAAAACATGAGAATGAATCTTGTTATTATTTGTCGCTCTGCAAAAGTTTTAAAATGTGATTAAGCTCCTGTGTCTGCGTCTCCTCTGTGAAGTGGCACCACATAGAAAGAAATAATTACCAAAACTGTGCCATTTCTTTGTGCTGATTTGTGCTATCAAATTGAACGTTTGTGCTGGTTTTTGTGTTTTAGACATTAAACATCATTTTTTTTTACTATGATGTCACTCTCCACTCCAAATCGCTCCAAACCAGCGCAGTTCGTTTGTGCTCAATTTGTGCCTGTTTGTGCCGTTAAATCAAACACTGTATCTATTTTCCTTCCTTAAATATAACCACAATATTTTCGGGAGCTGTGACGTCACTTTCCACCCCAGTTCATCTAAATCGCACACAAACCGGTATTATTCCCATACGACTGTTACTGAATTTCACTGTGAAACACTTTGTGTCTCTTCCTTTTCTGTGAAAGGTGATATTAAAATACATTTTTACTTTTTACTTTATAGGATTTGGAATCATTCCTGTATGTTAGTAGTAAAATATAGTTATTTTTTCCTCTGGCTTTTTGTTTTTGGGCAGAAAGAAAAGTCTGTCTGATTTCAGTGGAATGCAGCAATAAATAAAAATCATTTAAAATAAAATGTCATTTTTATAACTTTAAATCTTTGATTAAACTATTATTTCCATTGTAGAATGACAGCAGCAGATCCGAATATAGAAAAAAAAAAATCCCCCAAAATATTCACCTGTCAGATCCTCTGGTGCAAATAATTTTTATGTTATTTATGTTTTAGTAAGTTATTTAGTGTGTTTTATGCGAGTGGTTATTTTTGTTTAACTTTTTGCCTTTGTACAATTTGTAATTAATATACATTCACAACCACCTTAAGACATAAATAGCAGATTGTTTTATTGTGATGGTTGGAGGAGGCATTAAAACCCAACCAGTCATCATTAACAGTAAAAAAAAACCCCAAAATAATGACAATATTAAATAAATTTAACAACATTTATCCAGTGATCTGTGCTGTAAATATATCATTTCTATGTAACTCCGATAACTTTAGTTATATTTTTATAATAAATGTGTGTATTTCCTGTTTAAATGCATGCCAGACACACAATATGAGTTAAACTACACAGTTCTATCCCAGTGTACAGAGCTCAAGAATGTAAAAAAATGCGGATTGTTTAAGTATCTTAAAATAAATCCTAAATGATTTTGTCTTGATGATGATTTTTAGGAATTTCCTCACTGCCCAAAAAGCTAATTCTGATTTTTTATAATTTTTCAATACACACAGATCCATTTATCTACACAAAAGTAGGATGAAATTACAAACATAAATAAACAATAAAAATAACTTTCAAATTATAGAGTAAAGTCCTGCATTGGACTCTCTCTTAATTTTCTCTCACACAGAAACACACACACATCGTCCTTATGTACACACTGACCTGAGAGGAGCAGCGTCACTGAAATGAGACTAGCCATATCTGCAGAAAAAAATGATTTCTTATGAATGGACAGAATGACTGTCTGTTACTATAAAACCCATAAATATTAAAACAAGTGCATTAATATAAACACACAGACTATTTTAATCTATCATATTTAAAAAGTCAGTATTAATCTGGTCTATAAATCAATAAACATACATATACATAAAGAATTGATATTCATACCTCCTGTATGGTGTGTAATCCACTCTGGCTGTGTGTTTTGTGTGTGTTTCTGTTCCACTTCATTACTTTTACACCTGAAACCCTAAAAAAAAAAAAAAAAAACGCTTATAGTATTATTTAAATTAATTTGCGTGAGTTTCTGTCTGTACTGTGTGTTGGTCACGTGTCTGTATTCTTTACCTTCTGACTCTTTGCATGTTGCTCTAAAAACAGATACAATTTTTCCCTGGAACATATTTGAATAATGAACAGCTATATATGTGTGTGTGTGTGTGTGTGTGTGTGTGTGTGTGTGTGATGTTTATTTTTACAGACTGCAAAATAGATAAACTGCATAATGGTTAGTTGTTTAAATTTTTATTTTTATTTCAGAAGAAAAAAAATGAATAATCTTTTCTGCAACTCGGTTTAAAACACCACTGAGTTTGTCAGAGCTCCAGTTTCTAAATGAGGAATTACTTTGATTTGACTTTTTCCAGGTCAGGGCTGTGTATGTGCAAGAGCCTCACGATACGATAGACATCACGATATATTGCGATTCAATACATATTGATATACTTACTTCCATAAAAAAAAATTTAAAAAAATAAATGTAAAAACAAATAGCTAAAAATACGACAAATACACGGCTGGAGGCGCCCTTAATTTTCCACCATGTTTGCGTTTGAGACAATCGTCGTATTTGCCAGTGACGCCTACAGTAGTGGAGGAGGAAGTTGTTTAACACACACTAAGAGCTTGAATAAATATTAACTTAAACATAAATCTGTTTAAAATGTAATTTAAATATGTTTCGATACTAAAGGTCAGAATATCGATACACTATCGTGAAAAAAAATATTGCGATAGTTATATTGCTGATCGGATATTAGTACACAGAACTATTCCAGGGGTTATTATACAGACTGATCCAAACAACATCATGTACTGAACTCTTCAGATCTTCTCTCATTCATGGTTTGGTTCCTCACACTGACCAGACCGGTGGGCTTCTCTCTGCAGTGGCTCTGAGCTTCACACCATGTCGTTCTCTTATTGTATTTATTAGTGCAGAGAATCACAGCATATGATCCCCAGGATTTATGTAGCCATTTCATTTCATACAGAAGTGTTGAACCAACCCTTCTGTAGTGGTTGCAGAGTAGTGAAACTGATGGATTTATAGATACACTATATTGACAAAAGTTTTGGGACACCATTACAAATCATTGAATTCGGGTGTTCGAATCATTTTCATGACTACCGGTGTATAAAATGAAGCACCTATGAATGCAGACTGCTTCTACAAACATCTGTGATGGGTGGCTCTCAGGAGCTCAGTAAAATTAAGCGTGAAAGGCCTTCCCAACAGAGTTGTGTCATTTCCAATTGGTGGGCCATTTCCTTATTAAAACCTCTAGATTAAGAAAAGTCATAAAATTTCTGGTGCAAAGGCAATATAATGTAGCTACATTTACATTTCTGGCACGCGGCAGATGCCCTTAACCAGAATAACATACGTATCTTATTTTATCTTGATTTGTTAAGGGGGTTCAGGGGTCCAGCAGTGAAAGCTGGGTTGTGCTGGAAATTTAAACCCTCATTGTTTCGATCAGAATTTTGTTGCTTTATTTAAAAATTGTTTAGTCTGTGTTTGTCAGAATTTCAGGTTAACCGGCTGCAGAGTTCATTAAGTTTCGGTCAAGATCAAGATTAAGATCAAGTCCACAGTGTTTCCTGCACATCAAATCCGCTGAAACAGACTCCAGCATCTCGTGGCTTTGTTTGCGATAAGAGTGGATTTTAGAGGAGGTATTGATGGATGGATAGATAGTTCTGTGAATAAGCTGGATCAAATTTTTAAAAAATGATAAACACATATTGAATTTCTTTAAATTACACTTAAAATACATTTTGCTAGTTTAAATAATTGTCTATAACTGCTCCTGACACACGGTTCGAATTAGAGTGAAAACACATTTCTTTCCGGCTCCCCGTTGTAGAAAAAATCTTTCCAAATCAAAACATTTTTTTCTACTTGCTATTTTATTTAAACCAAACACAAGACTCGATTAATCACCAAACCCTTAATTAATAAACAAAATCAGATATAACAGCTAATAAACAGTCTCTCCATGATAATTAATGCTTAATTAAGCTTTAAAGAAGCATTGCATGTTTTCTAAATTTCTACAGATTTCTGACTGACCTCATCACAGTGAGTATTCAGCCAAAGCCCTTTTTATACAGCTATCATAAAAAAAGTTAAAAGAAGAATCCTGTGTTGACAATTCTGTTAATTTACATAGTTTCTCACAAAATTAAAGGGAAAAAAAATCACAACAAAAGGATCCTCACGAAGATAATAATTTATATTAATAATAATCGAACCCTAACCCAAGGTTTCAACATAGTTTGATGTTAAATGAAGAAAGAATCATGAAGGAAAGAAGAAAAAAAAGACATGATGACAAACATTACTAACATAGTTAAATGTACCGAATATAATTAAAAAAATATAGAAATATGTTGATAAAGAGAATCGACCAGGATAAAATGTCTATTATAAGAACATGTGGAAATAAAAATAAATGATACGATGCAGATGCAGCTGGTGGACCACACAGCTTTTCTTCATTCTTCAGGTTTAAATAAAACATATCTTTAAAAACCAAAGAAAGAGTTAAATTAAAATATAAAAAACAAAAGCTTTATGATGAAATGCATAGAAAAGAACTGGGACTGACCATCATAAGTCGCGCAGATGAAATTGAGTTTGTGCTTTTCTGAAAGTTCGATCCACTTATTCTCTCCTTTAGACTGCACTGCTCCGCTTCTCCTCTCATACCTGCAGCCTTCGTTCCAGGTCCCATTCCCCGGGGCCCATTCATCGTAGCAGATCATCGTTCCATAGACCCAGAACCAGACACGCTGGACGCAGTCGTGACGCAGGCCGAGCCACACGTGATCAGTGGAGGCGTATTGAACCATTTCCTCCACCCAGAGCTGCATTTCCTCAGTTCGAACTGACACCAGATCATAATAACGGTTCCTGCAGTAGTCCAGAGCTTCATTCCAGGTCAGATTCTCTTTAATCAGAACCAAAAAGTCTAAAAAAACAACAACATTTACTGATGTTCACATACTGCATGTCTGTATAAAAGTTCTGTTTATTATGCGTTTGGTACTTTTCACCCAGAGGTTCATTTGCTGATGTATTTAGTTACTGTATGACAAACAAAACAACATAATTATTAATAACATTTTGTTAAAATATCATTATTTAACTCACTCTCATGGCAGATGAACGGAAGTTTTTCTGTGCAGTTCACATCAGTCCGTCCAGTAACGTTGCTCAGACTCAGGACACTGCAGAACAGTTTTTTTAAACCTCCACTGGGTTTATCAGAGCTCCAGTATCTGAATGAGGAATTACTCTGATCTGACCACGACCAGGGGTCATTAAACAGACCGATCCAAACACTATAATGTACTGAACTATTAATCATTCTCTGGATCTCCTCATTCTCCGATTGGTTCCTCACGCTGACCAGGTCGGTGTGATTCTCTCTACAGTAGCGCTGAGCTTCACGCCAAGTCTTCTTCTGTTTAATCAGGATGAATCGGCTAGCGTTTGTGTTCTTTTCTGTAAAAATAATCAGATCATGAATAGTTAATTGATGAATAAATTGGATTTCTGCCTTTTCTCTTAAATAAAAGATCTTCAACTGACAAAACTGACGTAAATATGAATCTTTATACATTTTTTACATTTCTGTAATATAACAATTTTTTACATTAAATTAACATCCTTTACCTTCATAACATACAAAATAAAGTTGCGTCTCACAATCATTATCGTTCCACGGGCCATCATGATACATCTCAACACAGCACTCATTTCCATTGTTGTTGTCTGGTTGGTTACTATCCCAGTTTCTGTAAGTGTCTCCGTCTCTGTAGAACTTTTGGTCTGCCAGAGACCACAGCCATTTCCCACTGCTCCCTTTCTGTAGACCGATCCAGGCTTTATTTACACTTTTCTCCTTCAGTGTGTGTTACTCAGCTTCTTCATCTCGTCCATGTTGTTGATGGAGGCGAGATCAGTGTATTTCTCTCTGCAGTAAGTCTGAGCTTCACTCCAGGTTTTCTCCTCATTCATAAAGTGATAGCGATGAGGAAGATACGCTTCTATACCACACACCACTATGTAAAACATAAGAATGAATCTTGTTATTATTTGTCGCTCTGCAAAAGTTTTAAAATGTGATTAAGCTCCTGTGTCTGCGTCTCCTCTGTGAAGTGGCACCACATAGAAAGAAATAATTACCAAAACTGTGCCATTTCTTTGTGCTGATTTGTGCTATCAAATTGAACGTTTGTGCTGGTTTTTGTGTTTTAGACATTAAACATCATTTTTTTTGACTATGATGTCACTCTCCACTCCAAATCGCTCCAAACCAGCGCAGTTCGTTTGTGCTCAATTTGTGCCTGTTTGTGCCGTTAAATCAAACACTGTATCTATTTTCCTTCCTTAAATATAACCACAATATTTTCGGGAGCTGTGACGTCACTTTCCACCCCAGTTCATCTAAATCGCACAAAACCGGTATTATTCCCATACGACTGTTACTGAATTTCACTGTGAAACACTTTGTGTCTCTTCCTTTTCTGTGAAAGGTGATATTAAAATACATTTTTACGTTTTTACTTTATAGTATTTGGAATCATTCCTGTATGTTAGTAGTAAAATATAGTTATTTTTTCCTCGGGTTTCCTCGGGCTTTTTGTTTTTGGGCAGAAAGAAAAGTCTGTCTGATTTCAGTGGAATGCAGCAATAAATAAAAATCATTTAAAATAAAATGTAATTTTTATAACTTTAAATCTTTGATTAAACTATTATTTCCATTGTAGAATGACAGCAGCAGATCCAAATATAGAAAAAAAATCCCCCAAAATATTCACCTGTCAGATCCTCTGGTGCAAATAATTTTTATGTTATTTATGTTTTAGTAAGTTATTTAGTGTGTTTTATGCGAGTGGTTATTTTTGTTTAAGTTTAACTTTTTGCCTTTGTACAATTTGTAATTAATATACATTCACAACCACCTTAAGACATAAATAGCAGATTGTTTTATTGTGATGGTTGGAGGAGGCATTAAAACCCAACCAGTCATCATTAAAAAAAAAAAACCCAAAATAATGACAATATTAAATAAATTCATCAACATTTATCCACTGATTTGTGCTGTAAATATATCATTTCTATGTAACTCCGATAACTTTAGTTATATTTCATAATAAATGTGTGTATTTCCTGTTTAAATGCATGCCAGACACACAATATGAGTTAAACTACACAGTTCTATCCCAGTGTACAGAGCTCAAACTCAGAACAAGATCAGAATGTAAAAAAAAATGCGGATTGTTTAAGTATCTTAAAATAAATCCTAAATGATTTTGTCTTGATGATGATTTTTAGGAATTTCATCACTGCCCAAAAAGCTAATTCTGAATTTTATAATTCTTCAATACACACAGATCCATTTACCTACACAAAAGTAGGATGAAATTACAAACATAAATAAACAATAAAAATAACTTTCAAATTATAGAGTAAAGTCCTGCATTGGACTCTCTCTTAATTTTCTCTCACACAGAAACACACACACATCGTCCTTATGTACACACTGACCTGAGAGGAGCAGCGTCACTGAAATGAGACTAGCCATATCTGCAGAAAAAAAATGATTTCTTATGAATGGACAGAATGACTGTCTGTTACTATAAAACCCATAAATATTAAAACAAGTGCATTAATATAAACAGAGACTATTTTAATCTATCATATTTAAAAAGTCAGTATTAATCTGGTCTATAAATCAATAAACATACATATACATAAAGAATTGATATTCATACCTCCTGTATGGTGTGTAATCCACTCTGGCTGTGTGTTTTGTGTGTGTTTCTGTTCCACTTCATTACTTTTACACCTGAAACCCTAAAAAAACGCTTATCGTATTATTTAAATTAATTTGCGTGAGTGAGTTTTCTGTCTGTACTGTGTGTTGGTCACGTGTCTGTATTCTTTACCTTTTGGCTCTTTGCATGTTGCTCTAGAAAACAGATACAATTTTTCCCTGGAACATATTTGAATAATGATGTGTTTAAGACGTTTATTTTTGCAGCCTGCGAACTGGATAAACAGCTACAGGTGAATTTTACAGCATAATGGCTACTTTCATTTTATTTATCACTACAAATCATTGATTTCAGGTGTTTTCCAATCACTTTTCTGGCTACCGGTGTATAAAATAAAGTACCTATGAATGCAGATTGCTTTTACAAACATCTGTGAAAAAATAGGTAGCCCTCGGGAGCTCAGTAATTTAGGCGTGATACCGTGATAAGTTACCAACTGTTCAGGTCCATTCTTGGGAAGTGGTGGCTTAGTGGTTAAGGTTTTGGACTGATACGAAAAAGATCGAGGTTCGATTCCCAGCACCACCAAGCCACCACCATTGGGCCCCTAAGCAAGGCAATTTACCCCTAATTGCTTAGTTGTATAAAAGAGATAAATGTATGTCGCTCTGGATAAGGATGTCTGCCAAATGCAGTAAATGTAATGTAAAATGTCCACGATCACCTTTATTTATATAGTGCTTTTAATAATCGGGATTGTTTCTAAGCAGCTTTACAGAATCACATCCAAAACAATAAAAATGATCCTTTTTAAAAAACAGTCAATGTCATTGATTGATATCTATAAATTTAGAGTCCCCACCTAAGCAAGCCAGAGGCAACAGCGGCAAGGAACCAAAACTCCATCGGTGACAGAATGGAAAATGGACAGAATCTCTGACCAAATAAACCAGTAGGTTACACATGCTGCAGTAAAGTTTCTGTGGTCTTGTCCGGATGGCCGTTTAGAAAATGGGAAATCACTGAGAAACTGCCTTATTCTCTCCAAGTGATGGTAGCGACGGTGAGCTCGGGATAACAAAGAACAGCCATATGTTAGCGTAGATGCCATTTGACTTGTGATAAACTAGTATATATTGTGTGTTATTGGTCGTGTTACCTGGTTCCGGTTAACCTGACTATGTAGTATATTTCTCATGAATCTGACTGTTTAATTAATTAAGTATACTCTTACATGGATGATAGTGACTGTGTACTCTATTTGTATGTAAGTAGTGTGGGTGCATGTACTTTGTGTGTGGGGGTGCATAGCAATGCCCTTATATGGTAAACATTTGAACGTGTGTTTGTTAGGTGTGTCTCTAGAGAATACCCACTATACAGTAACATTAACTAGTCCGGTTAAGCCAGCCAAATAGAAACCAGATGTGGTGGCGCCATGTGGAAAATATAGAAAACACTCTATATGTCGGGGGGGGGGGGGGGGGGGGGGGGGGGTGGGGGGGGGGGGGGGGGGGGGGGGGGGGGGGGGGGGGGGGGGGGGGGGGGGGGGGGGGGGGGGGAGGTGGGGGGGGGGGGGGGGGGAACAGGGGGGGGGGGGGGGGGGGGGGGGGGGGATGGGGGGGGGGTTTGAAACAGTGCTATAGGAGGGGTTTTGGAAAATCTATAAAAGGATTGTTCAAAAATTGATACGGGGAGATTGCTACGTAGCCTCTCCCGGCTTTGTTGAATGATAATAAAGGCCAAACTCTTCTGATAAACCTCAAACTCCTGAACAGTACGGGGTAAATTATTCCAAAGTTTAGGCATGGAGGACTATAATAGGATAGGGGCTCACTTAGGTACCGAGGTGCTAAACCATTAAGGGCTTTATAAGTAATTAATAAGATTTTAAAATCTATTCAATATTTAATAGGGAGCCAGTGCAGTGTTGACAGAACCAGGTTAATATGATCATACTTTTTGGTTCTAGTAAGAACTCTAGCTGCTGCAGCATTTTGGACCAGCTGGAGCTTGTTTGTTAGGTGTAGTAAAGCGTTACAATAGTCTAATCTTGAGGTCATGAACGCATAAACTAAAATTTCTCTGCGTTTGACCTTGAAAGCATAGGTCGTATTTTAGATATATTTTTAAGATGATAAAATGCATTTTTACAAATGTTAGAAATGTGGCTCTCAAAGGAAGGATTACTGCACACCTAAGTTCCTAACTAATGTTGAAGGGTTGACAAAACAGCCATCAAGTGTTAGACAGTGTGATTTAGATTACTACAGGCAGAGGCTTTATTGCTGATAATTAACACCTCTGTTTTTTTCAGGATTCAGCAATAAGAAATTATTTGTCATCCAGTTTTTTTTATTTCAACTATGCATTTAGTTAGTTTTCGTCGGGTTGCGAATAAATACATAGCTGAGTGTCATAAGCATAGCAGTGAAAGCTAACACCACCATGCTTCCTAATAACTTCTTCCAAGGGTAGCATGTAAACTGTAAAAGTAACGGTCCTAGAACTGAGCCTTGGGGTACTTCATACTTTACTTGGGAGCGGCTTAAGAAACAGATTGTTTAAATGTTTTGGATACGTATCCTAATGACAACGATGAATTAATTATATTCAGAAGCAGACCTATTTCTATTAGGTATTACCTCTTTAGGAGCTTAGACGGAATAGGGTCTAACATAACATGCATGTTGTTGGTTTAGACAACTTATCAAATAAGTTTATGAAGTTCTTCATCTCCTATATTAACAAATTAGTGGAATTGTTCCTCAGGGGATCTATAGCACACTATCTGATGCGATGCTGCGGCTGCATGTTCACACTTTTATCTCTAAGAGTATCAATCTTAGAATTAAAGTCATTCATAAATTCATCACTGCTGTGATGATGAGAAATGTCAACCACATGTTGATGCTTTGTTATTAGTTAATTTAGCCACTGTAATAAATAAATACCTAGGGTTATGTTCCACTCTAGACGAGATTAATGCATTTCTGTAGGATAGGCTACTTTCCCGCCATGCAATAGGAAATGCCTGTAGTTTAGTTTTTCCTCCAGTTGCTCTCCACTTTTTGGGCTGCTCTCTTTAAGGCGAGTGTATGCGCATTATACCACGGTGGCAAACTATTTTCCTTATTTAAGCGTAATGGGGAAACTGTATTTAAAGTGCTAGAAAAGCTATATTTTAATTACATCATCAAGTTTATCTGAGCTATTGCATATGCTGGATAATTGGAATATTAATTACTAAACATTCTTTTGTGGTATAAATTATTAGGAGAATTGGAAAGATTACTTACAAAACAGTCTTTTGTAGTAGAAGTAATGGTTCTTACATACTTGTAAAAAGTTTTAGAATTTATAGTTATAGCTATACTAAGTTCGCACAGGATTAGAAAATGATGATCAGAAATATCATCGCTTTGTTGCAGAATTTCAACATCATTACATCAATTCCATGTGAGAGTATATTAAATCTAGAGTATGATTTTTTATTGAGTAGGACCTGAAACATGTTGTCTAACTCCAATAAAGTTATGAATTTCTAGAAACGCTGATC
This sequence comes from Bagarius yarrelli, assembly GCA_005784505.1. Classification (NCBI taxonomy): domain Eukaryota; kingdom Metazoa; phylum Chordata; class Actinopteri; order Siluriformes; family Sisoridae; genus Bagarius; species Bagarius yarrelli. Next base: position 329,767 of record VCAZ01000246.1, read on the forward strand.
CTGTTTTTTATTTTCCAAACGGATATTAAAAAATCATTTTACAATTAAGACTTTATTTATCTGTTAGAAAATCACAAAATTCTTTAATAAAGTCTGGATGGTGTCCTGGTGGCCTGCATACACTAGCAAGTTTAAACATTATAGGGGATTAATTATTAGCATCTATTTCTTTGGATAATTTTAGATGAAGCACCATTACTTCAAATGATTTATACCTGAAACCTGCTTCTGAGAAACACTAAAAATATGATTACGGATTGATGCAACCTCTCCGCCTTTACCTTTCGGACGCCTTTCTAGAGCACATCTAAATTATAAAATCCCCAGCCTTTATTGTCACTGCGGATCTGTTCTGATGAAATTCCAACAAAAAATGGGTCCTGTTTCACACTAGGGGACAAAAACTCAATCATGTATACACAAGTGTGGCCGATGCTCACAGATCCACACCTTTCCCCCACTTCGGACAATCAGACCATTTTTCATTGTTCCTGTTGCTCAAGTATTCTCCAGTCATTAAACGTGTTTGGATGGATGGGGCTGACGCTGCTCTACAGCAGCAGTTCACACATACAGACTGAAGTGAATTCGCTGTACAGGCCACTACAGATACAGTCACCAATATCAACACTTACACCACTGCTGTCCTTGATTACATCAATATGGGTGTGGATTTGGTGACTACAGAAAAGAAAATCATAGTGTTCCCCAATCAGAAGCCCTGGATGAACCGGGGGGTCCATCTCCTGCTCAAAGCATGCAACACCGCCTGCCTTCAGGTCTGGAGACCAGGAGGCCTACAGCATTGCCAGCGCCGATCTGAGGAGGGGAATCTGCAAAGCCAAACATAAATACAAACAGCAGATCGAGGAGCACTTCATCTCTCCTGACCCCCGACGACGCATGTGGCAGGGAATACAGACTATCCCTGACCGCAAACCACCCAATGGAACGCCTTCAAGCCTCACTACCAGATGAGCTCAACTGCTTCTATGCTCATTCTGAAAAATGAAAAATGGATCCTATGCGCAAAACAGAGCTGTTACCAGGTAAGCAGCCACTCTCGCTCTCCACCTCTGAAGTGTGTGTGCTAACCCGGGAAGGGTGAATGCTAGGCAGCTGGCCCTGAAGGGAACTCCTGGACGCGTACTCAGAGCATGCATGGAGCAGTTGGCTGAGGTCTTCACGGACATCTTTAATCTGTTTTTGGCCCAGAAAATCGTCTCCACCTGCTTTAAGTCTGCTACCATCGTGCCAGTGCCAAAGCACTCTCCAGCAACAGAACTGGATGACTTTTTTCCAGTCGCACTCACCCCTATCATCGCAAAGTGCTTTGAAAAACTGGTTCTCACCCACCTTAAAGCCTGTCTGCCACCCAGCCTGGACCCCAATTTGCCTATCGCCCCAAATAGGTCAACTGAGGATGCCATTTCCACAGTACTTCATTCTGCCCTGACTCACTTGGACAACCCCGACCCGACACTTATGCTAGGATGCTGTTTTTGATTTCAGTTCAGCTTTTAATACAGTTAGCCCTTCTAAGCTAACCTTGAAGCTGGAACAGCTCGGCATCAGCACACATCCTTGCAATTGGACCCTGGACTTCCTTAAGAACAGATCACAGTCTGTTAAATTGAATAAAATAACGTCATCTCCTCCAATCTCATCATCAGCACTGGGGTTTCCCATGGATGTGTATTGTCCCCTCTCCTATACTCCCTTTTTACCCATGACTGCGTACCTGTCTATGCCTCAAACAGCGTTGTTAAGTTCACAGATGACACCACGATGGTAGGCCTGATCAGAGGTAAGGATGAGACGGCCTACAGGGAGGAGATCCAGCACCTAGTAGCACGGTGTGAGGACAATAACCTTGAACTTAATACTAAGAAGACAAAGTAGGTCATGTTGATTTTAGATGAGCTGGCAATCACATTCATCCTCCAATAGACATCAACGGAGCGGCTGTTAAGTGTGTACCTAGCTTCAAGTTCCTAGGAATCCACATCTCTGAGGATCTCACCTGGTCTCTGAACTCTTCTTTCCTGGTCAGAAAGGCACAACAGCGCCTATATTTTCTGAGGAGACTTAAAAAGTCCCATCTATGCAACAGGATACTAAAGCACTTTTACCGCAGCTACAATGCTTTAGACCGTACAGGCCTTCAGAGGGTGGTGAAAACCACCCAACGAATCATCGGCACTCAGCTACCCACCCTGGAGAATATACACAAAAAATGCTGCCTGCAAAGGGTAACAGCCATAATCAAAGATCCCTCTCACTCCTCCAACTACGAACTTCTCCCATCAGGCAGATGCTACTGGGTGCCTCAGAGCACTCACAAACAGACTGAAAAACAGCTTCTTTTTTGTGCCGGTTTTCTGCACTGAACAGCTGATATACAGTATTAATTACTACTGCATTGCCACTTTTTTTTACTTTGCACTACTTTATCATTATGCACTCTTTGCACCATCCATAACTATCTATTGTTACACCTCTATATTCTATTTATTTATTTTTACTCTGTATTAAACTGTTCAATACAATTATAATTATCTATCATTACCCTTCTGTATATTCCATCCATATTCACTCTGTATTTATTGTATCATACAAACACTTGTATATGTGTATATCCATATGTATAAATCTATTATGTCATTCTTTGCCTGCTATAACCGTTATACTTATAGTTTACCATATATACCATATATGCACACTACTGCACCTCCTGTACATTATTTACCCACCTCTGTAATTATCAACCTTAATTCATTTCCTTATATTAATTGTAAATAAGCCACTTATGCACTTCTGGTTAGATGCTAACTGCATTTCACACTGGCTCTGTACACGTACCTTGCATTGACAATAAAGTTGAATCTAATCTAATCTAATCCAATCTAATCTAATTTGATAACTAGTGATCATATCATTTACAAAAAGTGCTTTCGCAGAAAGGGACCTGATATTTAGTAAACCAAACTTTGTCGTTTGTTTTCTCTGTGTAGCATGAATTTTTTTATTTGTCGAACATCAATTAAATTGTTTCGATTAAGATGGTTTGGATGTTTATTGTATTTTCTAGTTCGGGGAACAGACACAGTCTCTATAGTGTGATATCCTCTAAAAGTCTCTATGTGCTGCGAATTATATGAATTCTGTAAGGGCTGTAAGGTGAGACAGCTAGCAGATTGGATGGTTTAGCCAGACTGTCTGCTTCCTGACCTGGGCACCAGTTAGACAAGTGTCAACAAGACTATTTGCCAATATTCTAGAGAGAACAGCGGCACCACCCCAGGAGGGATAAATACCATCTCTTTTAATCAGGCCAGGTCTGCCCCAAAACCTCCTCCTATTGTCTATAAAAAACTATGTTATTTCGAGGGGCACTATTTAAACATCCAGCTATTAAATGATGACAATCTGCTACGTATTTCATCACCACGGTAAGCAGGGAGGGGACCAGATTAGATTACTGTGTCTGACATCGTACTTGAGAATTCATACACCTCTTTTAAAATTATTTTTAGTGGTCTCTGACTGGCGAAGTCGAACATCATTAGCGCCGACATAAATAACAACCTTACTGAATTTACGCTTAGCATTAGCCAGCACTTTTAAATTTGCCAAGATGTCAGGTGCTCTGGCTTCCATTAGACATTGGACTATGGTAGCTGAAGTCTCTATTTTTCACGTTCTGTACAATAGAATCACCAATAACTAGAGGTGTTTCATCAGGTTTCTAATTGGGTGCGTGGGGTCGAAGTAGCGCCAATGTTGATGCACTCGGGAAAGAAAAAAACATGTCAGGAAACGCAAAATAACAAACCAGCGAATGATGCTAACACACGCTACACACACAGATTTAAGTTAATAGCGAACATCAAAAAAGTTTTGATATTAGAAAAATGGTTGGATTGAAGTTATTTTTTTTGTTGATATAATAAAGAGAGTAAAAATAATATCATATACTATACTATACTATACTATACTAGCAAACAGCAGCACCACAAACAGGAACTGACAAGACTACCAGGGAGTGATGTGCATGCAAAGACAGAATCCTGAAAGAATATAATGTAGCTACATTTAAAGATTTTAAGAATATAATGTAGCTACATTTACATTTTTTGGCACACATGGCAGATGCCTCTAACCAGAATAATGTACGTATCTTATTTTATCTTTTTTTTCGCAACTGATTTGTTAAGGGGGTTCAGGGGGGTCCAGCAGTGAAAGCAGGGTTGGTGCTGGAAATTTAAAACCCTCATTGTTTCGATCAGAATTTTGTTGCTTTATTTAAAAATTGTTTAGTCTGTGTTTGTCTGAATTTCAGGTTAACCGGCTGCAAAGTTCATTAAGTTTCAGTCACTAGATTAAGATCAAGTCCACAGTGTTTCCTGCACATCAAATCCACTGAAACAGACTCCAGCATCTCGTGACTTTGCTTGCACACAAAGGTGGATTTTATAGAAAGGATCCATAGATAGTTCTGTGATTAAGCATGATCAAATAGAAAAAAATTATAAACACATATTGCATTTCTTAAAAGTATACTTAAAATAAATATTGGTAGTTTGGTAATTGTCCATAACTGCCCCTGACACAACGGTTCGAATAGTTGTAGTTCGAGTGAAAGTACATTTCTGGCTTCCCCCGTTGTAGAAAAAAAATCTTTTTCTACTTGCTATTTTATTTAAACCCAAACACAACACTAGATTAAATCACCAAACCCATTAATAAACAAAATCAGATATAACAGCTAATAAACAGTCTCTCCATGATAATTAATGCTTAATTAAGCGTTAAAGAAGCATTGCATGTTTTCTAAATTTCTGCAGAATTATGACCTCATCATAGTGAGTATTCAGCCAAAGCTCTTTTTATACAGCTATCATAAAAAAAAGTTAAAAGAAGAATCCTGTGTTGACAATTCTGTTAATTTACATAGTTTCTCAGGAAATTAAAGAGGAAAAAAAAACACAACAAAAAATCATCACAGAGAGAGATATATTTCTGTAAAAAGAAGCATGATGAAAAAAAGAAAAAAATCATGACGAAATACATTATTTACATAGTTAAATGTACTGAATAGGATTCGTTAAAAAATAAAGTAATAATATGTTAATAAAGATGATGTACCAAGATAATATAAGAACATGTGGAAATAAAAATAAATGATACGATGCAGATGCAGCTGGTGGACCACAGCTTTTCTTCATTCTTCAGGTTTAATAAAACATATCTTTAAAAATTAAGAAAGAGTTAAATTAAAAATATAAAAAACAAAAGCTTTATGATGAAATGCATAGAAAAGAACTGGGACTGACCATCATAAGTCGCGCAGATGAAATTGAGTTTGTGCTTTTCTGAAAGTTCGATCCACTTATTCTCTACTTTAGACTGCACTGCTCCGCTTCTCCTCTCATACCTGCAGCCTTCGTTCCAGGTCCCATTCCCCGGGGCCCATTCATCGTAGCAGATCATCGTTCCATAGACCCAGAACCAGACACGCTGAGCCACACGTGATCAGTGGAGGCGTATTGAACCATTTCCTCCACCCAGAGCTGCATTTCCTCAGTTCGAACTGACACCAGATCATAATAACGGGTCCTGCAGTAGTCCAGAGCTTCATTCCAGGTCAGATTCTCTTTAATTAGAACCAAAAAGTCTAAAAAAAACAACAACATTTACTGATGTTCACATACTGCATGTCTGTATTCATACAAATTTTTTATTATATAATTTATTATGCTTCTTGTATTTTCACTCAAATTTTTGCTGATGTATTTAGTTATTGTACGACAAAACAAAACAACATTTATCAATAAAATTTGGTAATATACCATTATTTAACTTAATCTCATGGCAGATGAACGGAAGTTTTTCTGTGCAGTTCACATCAGTCCAGTAACGTTGCTCAGACTCGGACACTGCAGAACAGTTTAAACAGTTTAAACCTCCACTGGGTTTTATCAGAGCTCCAGTATCTGAATGAGGAATTACTCTGATCTGACCACGACCAGGAGTCATTAAAAAGACCGATCCAAACAGTATCATCAAGTACTGAACTATCAATCATTTTAAAGATCTCCTCATTCTCTGATTGGTTCCTCAAGCTGACCAGGTCGGTGTGTTTCTCTCTACAGTAGCGCTGAGCTTCACGCCAAGTCTTCTTCTGTTTAATCAGGATGAATCTCTATTAGAGTTTGTGTTTCTTTTCTGAAAAAAGGCCACACATTTTTCTTTTACATTTTACTTAATTGCAATTAGGGTAAATGTTTTTACATTTTATTAACATCTTTTACCTTCGTAACATACAAAATATTTTAGTCTCTCACAGTTATTATCATTCCAGAAGCCATTATAGTAAAACATCTCAAACACAGTACTCAATTCCCCCAGAGTTGTCTGGGTGCTCGAGAATACCAGTTTCTGTAAGTGTCTCCATCAATGTAAAACATTTGGTCTGCCAGAGACCACAGCCATTTCCCACTGCTCAATTTCTGTAGACCGATCCAGGCTTTATTTACACTTTTCTCCTTCAGTGTGTTTATTCAGCTTTTTCATCTCGTTCAATGTTGTTTGATGGAGGCGAGATCAGTGTATTTCTCTCTGCAGTAAATCTGAGCTTCACTCCAGGTTTTATTCTCATTCACAAAGTGATAGCGATGAGGAAGATACGCTTCTATACCACACACCACTATGTAAAACATTAGAATGAATCTAGTTATTATTTGTTGCTCTGCAAAAGTTTTAAAATGTGAATAAGCTCCGTCACATGTATGTTCAGAGGAACATCATACATGAGTCCTGTTGGGTTTAATATTAATAAGCATATTGCTCAACCTTGTATAATCCCTGGTTGTGAAATTACATACATCACCTTTAGCTCCATCAAAAACATACCTGGAATTATTTTAAAGACTACATTCACATAGTTCGCAATGACATTGGATAGTAAATGTGTCTATGGGTCTTTTCATAAATTAATGAACTCATATGACTTAAGATCTTTCCTGAAAGCGCATACTGTATATAAGTAATTTGGTTATTGTGAAATCCATGCTTCATTTTCAGCGTGTTCTTGTTTTGTTGTAATTTTACAATCGTTGAGAGAGAACAGGACTCAAAATAGCATAGCTTACAGCAGCAGGTTATGGTCACTGAACCGCTGGATGTCCAGGTGGTGCTCCCGAAAACAGTGTGGGCTACATTGACAATTGGAAAAAACCTTTGAGGGAAAAGCTGGCCTGTTAGGACGGGATGGTGTCCATCCCACTCGGGGAGGAGCCTCTCTCCTTACTTGCAATATAGCTCATAGTCTTAGAATAGGACTAGTTAATCGTTGACTACCCAGAACCCAGGCCAAGCAGCAGACCAACAGGCTAATCTGACCGTCTGCTAGCTGCACAAAAGTCGTACACTCAGGGTTCATAATATTGAGACTGTGTCTGTTCCCCGAGCTAAACAATATAAATATATAGAAAAACCCTAAAAGTTCGTTTTAGTACTTTAATTAATATAGCTATTCGTAATTCAGAGAATACTGAACACACAGCCTGCAGCCTGCAGCTAGGATTGTTGAACATTAGATCTCTTACTTCTATAGCATTTATGCTTAATGAAATGATCTCAGATCTGAAGTTTGACATTTTGTGTTTTTAACAGAAACATGGACTAAACCGAATGAGTATGTAGCATTAAATGAAGCTAGTCCTCCAGCATTCAGCTACATACATCAGCCTCACCCAAAATGGTAGAGGAGGAGGCGTCGCAGTTATTTATAATAATAATCTAACTAACTATCGTACAGAAACATGGACAAAATTTTAATTCATTCGAAGCTCTCTACAGTAACCATACATCTCTGCAGAAACAAATAATAAGCAGAGTCAGTCAATGTCTCTAGTTCTTATTTACAGACCCCCAGGACCGTACTCTGAATTTCTTAGTGAATTTGCAGATTTTCTGTCTAACCTGGTTGTCTCCGTTGATAAAGCGTTAATTGCTGGAGACTTTAATATTCATTTTGAAAATTCAGACGACCCGCTGAGAACGGCATTTATGTCCTTACTCGACTCAGTGGAAGTAAATCAGTGGTGTGATAGGACCCACTCATAAAGCAGGTCACACATTAGATTTAATATTATCTTTATCTTTCGGAATAAGTATAAGTAATATAGTAACAATTCCTCAGTGCGAAATTATATATATATATATATATATATATATATATATATATATATATATATATATATATATATATATATATCATCACCATCTTATATATCATTTAAACTGCGTCATACTAATAATGCACACGTAACGCCGTGCTACCACTTTAAAAACGTACACTTACATCAACTTCTGCTCAGAGCTTTATTAGTTACCTTTCAGAATTGTCTTCTGTCATTGGATTGCCGTCTGATCCAACAGAACTCGAGCAGGCGACTGAATACATAGATGCCGCATTCCGCTCTACATTAGATAACGTGGTTCCAGTTAAAAGAAAAAAATAATTAAAGATAAGAAACTCGCTCCATGGTATAATGAACACACACGCTCTTTAAAACAGAGCGCCCCGTAAACTAGAACGTAAATGAATGGCGCCGAACTAGATTGTTGGTTTTCCAGGCAGCATGGAAAGAGGGAATTCTAGCTTATAAAAAAGCTCTTAGTGTAAACTAGATCAACGTATCTTTCTAACCTTATTGAAAATAATAAAAATAATCCTAGATTTCTATTTTACTAGATTTCAATACACAAATACACAAACCGTCGCAAAATTAACTAGGAATAAGACGACCTCAGAAACCTGCACCATAACTGCGCGTGCAGCAGCAGTGAGGATTTCAACTTTTTTGATAATAAAATGCAATTGCAAACATTAGGCAGAAAATCCACGCTTTAAAACCAGACCTTTCGAATGATTCTGATTCTGAACTAACTGCATCAGATCAGAACTTTTACTCCTCTGGAAGAGAACAACCTAATCACACTCATCTCTTCCACCAAATCATCAACTTGTGTGTATTAGATCCCTATACCAACACACCTTTCTTAAGCAGATAGTACCAGCAGTATCCGAACCCCTGTTGAAAATAGTTAACTCTTCACTCAGCAGTGGGTATGTTCCGAAAATCTTTGAAATTAGCAGTTATTAAACCTTTAATTAAGAAACCTGACCTTGACCAAAATGAGCTGTCGAACTACAGGCCGATATCTAACCTTCCGTTTATCTCCAAAATCCTAGAGAAGGTCTCAGGCCTCACCACAGCACAGAGACAGCACTGGTCAAAGTAGGGTTAGGGTTAGGGTAGCTAATGACCTCTTACTGGCATCATCCGATCAAGGCTGTGTCTCGTTGCTTATATTACTTGACCTTAGTGCGGCTTTCGACACCACAGATCACGATATTCTTCTTCACAGATTAGAAAAATTAGTAGAAAATTAAAGGAACAGCTCTTGCGTGGCTCAGGTCCTATTTTTAAAAACCGTTTGCTCCCTTGTAAAGTATGGTGTTCCACAGGGCTTGGTTTTAGGCCCACTTCTTTTCTCTCTCTTTACATGCTACCTCTGGGAAACATAATTCATAAGCATGATATCAGTTTCCCCCCTGTTACGCTGATGACACACAGTTATACGTCTCATCAAGGCCTGATGCGAAAGGCCAGTTTTAATAAAATTGAGCAATGTGTGAAGGAAATAAGAGATTGGATGTTATGCAATTTCCTCTTGCTTAACGCTGACAAGACGGAGGTTCTGGTTCTAGGACAACAGGTAGCTAAAAAGTAAGCTTCCTGATCACACCTTAACCCTAGACAGTCTTTCTGTTTTTCCCAAGTGCAACAGTAAAAGATCTGGGTGTGATTTTATACTCCAATCTCTCATTTGAAGCCCATGTTGACAATATTAGCAGGATAGTGTTCTATCATCTTAGAAATATCGCTAAAATAGGAAATATCTTGTCGCTTACTGATGCCGAAAAATTAGTTCATGCGTTTATTATCACATCCAGACTGGATTACTGTAACGCTTTACTGTCTGGATGTTCAACTAGGTGCGTTAATAAACTTCAGTTAGTCCAGAAACGCAGCAGCAGATACAAGCACATCACACCAGTCCTATCCACACTGCATTGGCTCCCAGTGAGACACTGCATCGATTTTAAAATAAATACTACTTTTAACTTATAAAGCTCTAAATGGTCTCGTGCCGCAGTACTTAAGCGAACTTCTAGTGTCTTATGTTCCACCACGCCTACTTCAATCAAAGGATGCAAAGGATGCAGGCTGCCTGTCAGTATTATAAAAACTACAGCAGGGGGCAGAGCCTTTTCTTACAGAGCCCCAAAGCTATGGAATAGCCTCCCTATGTATGTTCGGGAATCAGACACAGTCTCAGTGTTTAAGTCCAGGCTAAAACTTTTATATTTAGTCAAAGATTTTGTATTGATTCCCCTTAGATAAAGGAGCAGATCTGGGGGACTGATGGGTGTTGAGTATTAAGGTGATCTGGTATGTTTAGATGCTGTCTTCCCCTCTCTTATTGATCACGGTGTTGATGATGAGAGCGGCTGGTTGCTTAACATATCAGGGAGCCCTCATGTCTGTGTTTCCCTCTGGTTCTCCTTTTAGTTATGCTGCCGGAGTCCATCCTTGCACTCTACATTATTCATTTAATCAATCCAAACCGTGTGATTACATTGTCACTTAACTCTTTTCCTTCTTTTTTGTCTTCCTTCCTCCCCCCCCCCCTCCTCTCTCTCTCTCTCTCTCTCTCTCTCTCTCTCTCACTGTTGAGTTACATATGAGACAACAGAGCTGCCGGTTATCCAGACCCCATCTCCACCCCGGACCTGTCGGACCCTTCCCTGTGACCTGCCCCAGCGGATGATACATCACCAGGGTGACCAAGGACGTCCCACTTCGCCATTAAGATGTTCCAGCTGTTCTTTAAGGACTAATGATTTAAGTTGTCTGGTTCCTCTCAAGGTTTCTTTCTTCTTCCTATCTCATCTCAGGGAGTTTTTCTTGCCACCATCGCCCCCGGCTTGCTCATCAGGAACAAACTGATTTCTGTTTCATTTTATCTCATAATTTCTTTTTCTTTGATTGTGTAAAGCTGTTTTGTGACAATCACCATTGTAAAAAAGCGCTAAACAAATAAAACTGAATTGAATTGAATGTTTACCTCACACATTACATGGGGACATTGCATTTTACAAATGTTTACATAAAGGAAAAATACTAACAGAAATATAATGTATTAAATGATTCACAATTTTTTTTAAAAGTGTTATAAATTTAAATAATTCCAAATGAACAAATTCCCCTCATTGAACTGTCATCTTAAAGTGGTAGAAGGGTTTTAAAGTGCTCGAATGATCCTAGCATCTATGTTGTCTAGGGCTAGATGCCCCTGTTATGTTCTCCCAAGACAAATAGATCCTATGCAATGACAATTATAGCTGGAGAGGCGTGATTAAAAGGAACAGCCTCCCTGATCTAAACCCATGTGGTGTTTTGTTACTTGATCTCTGTCCTAGTCATATGGTTGTTGAGGAGGAAGCTGAAAAGACTTGGCAGACCCCAAAGGTATCGTGAGGGTTTGTTGGGAATGCCTGGCTGAGCCCAGGAGGAGTTTTGTGAGGGCCATGGCGGAGGACTTTTGCTTGGCCTTTAGGAAATTCTGGCAAACTGTTTAGGGGCAGTACCTCTGGACTGGCAGAATGAGGTGGGTGGGCCTTTTTTTCAAGTGTGTGTTCCAACTGCAGGGGGATCACACTCCTCTTCGTCCCTAGAAAAGTTTATGGAGTTTTTGGAAAACTCACTCTTGAACAAGACCGCAGTAGTAATGCGGTCAATGTACAGGTCTGTTGTGGTGAAGAAAGATCTGAGCCGAAAGGCAAAGCTCTCGATCTACCAGTCAATCTATGTTCCTACACTCACCTATAGTCATGAGTCACGACCAAAAAAACAAGGTCTCAGATACAAGTGGCCGAAATGAGTTTCCTTTGCAGAGAGTGGCCAGGCACACCCTTAGAGATAAGCATATCAAAAATAACCAGTGACGTCCCTAAAAAAGATGACGCTTTGATAGCAGCATATTTTGATCCAAAACCTTAATGTACCTTTCAGCATTTCATGCCATGGGCACTAACACACCCCTCATACCATCAGAGATGTGTCATACATGATTTTCAAAAAAACATTTAAAATGTGAACGCCTTAGACCACAGCACACTTTTTCATTCTGGATTTTTTTTTAATTCCGATTTTCTTTCCATTTTCAGATGAACTAGGGCCCAGAAGCTGGTGGCCTTTATTGGTGTTGGTGATGTATGTCTTGTACTTTGCCTGGTAAAATTTTAACTTGCACTTCTAGATGTTGTGATGAACTGTGTTTAACTGGCAATGGGATAAGTGCTTCTGAACCCATGTGGTAAAATTCATTATGGAATGATGTATTTTTTTAAATGCAGTGCCGTGTGTGAGAGATTCAATGCTAGTTTCGGTCTTGACGTTTACCTGCAGAGATTTCATAAATTTCTAAACTGTTAAACTATTTGCTCAGAGTTGTTTTACAAAGTGGTAAACTGTGTTCCATCATTTCTTATGAATGAACGTGTCAAGGGTTTCCTCATTTCATACCCAATCATGATGCTTACCTATTTTTAATTAACCTGTTTACCTTTTCATGGCCCTGTCCCAGCTGTTTTGAAATTTGTTGCAGGCATCAAATTTAAAGTAAGAGAATATTTGCAAAAGAAAATAAATTTTATCAGTTTAAACATTGCGACAACATGGAGAGGAACCTTGGGGCCTCCGAAGATGCCACCGTGTCAGTCAGGGTACAGATAGCTCGTCAGCATCTGCAACACCCTCGGCAGTCTCACGTACCCCCGATCCTTAATGCCTATTATTTTAGCATGAGCTAACTGGCTACTGCTAAAGAGCCTTTACATGACCTTGCCACCTCCGTGTAAAAAATGAGTGAATATTTACAAGAGACAATAAAGTTGATCAGCTTTTTGCATATTTTGTCTTTGTGGTGTTTTCAATTGAGTATTGATCAACAAGGATTTGCAGATCAAGGTCCCAACTTCACTGGAATTCACGTTTATACATGCACCTTCCCTTCCCTGGCCGGTCTTTGACCAGAACTGCCCTAGACATTTTAACAACTATCCCTAAAACATGTCTTAAGACAAAAGTAAAGGGGACAGGGGTATTTTTACCAGGGTGTTACATCACCTTTCCTTTTAACACCACTCAATAAGCGTTTGGAAACTGAGGACACTAATTTTTAGGTGGAATTCTTTCCCATTTTTGGTTGTCTCTCCTGGTGTGTGAATTAATTTATGTTTGTAAAACTTCAGGATTTATTTGTGTATCATGATCTATGTATTTGTAATTATACAACAGTTTTTCCCCCATGTGGCTAATACTGAATTTTACTGTAAAACACTGTTACTCTTCCTTATCTGTGAAAGGTGATATTTAAATTGTGTTTTACTTTTTACTTTAAAAGTATTCAGAATCATTCCTGTATGTTAGCATTAAAAATATAGTAATTTTTTTCTTGGGCTTTGTTTTTGGCCAAAAAACTTCGTGTTGCAGGGCAGACAGAAACATCTGTCTGATTTTAGGAAAATTAATTAATAAACAGGATTTATTTACATTAAAATTTTATTTTATAATTTTAACTTTACTATTATTTCTATGTCTGAGTGACAGTAGCAGAACCCGAATATAGAAAAAAAGAATCCCCCCCCCAAAAATTTATCTGTCAGATGTTTTAGAAATCCTCTGATGGAAATAAAGGTTTTATTTATTTATGTTTTATGTTATTTAGTATGTTTTTAGTTTTAACTTTTTGCCTTTGAGTGTTACAGTTATAAAATTGTAAAAATTAATATACATTTGCAGCCACCCTAATACATAAATAGCAGATTGTCTTACTGTGGTGGTCAGAGGAGGCATTAAAGCCCAACAAATCATTAACAGTAAAAAAAATAAATAATGACTATATTGAATAAATTAATCAATATATTAAATATTATATTATAATATTATATTAGTCCACTGATCTGTGGCCTACATTGGGCTCTTTTTTTAAAATTTCTCACACACACACACACACACACACACACACACACACACAGAAACACACACACACATCGTCCTTATGTACACACACTGACCTGAGAGGAGCAGCGTCACTGAAATGAGACTAGCCATATCTGCAGAAAAAAATGATTTCTTATGAATGGACAGAATGACTGTCTGTTACTATAAAACCCATAAATATTAAAACAAGTGCATTAATATAAACAGAGACTATTTTAATCTATCATATTTAAAAAGTCAGTATTAATCTGGTCTATAAATCAATAAACATACATATACATAAAGAATTGATATTCATACCTCCTGTATGGTGTGTAATCCACTCTGGCTGTGTGTTTTGTGTGTGTTTCTGTTCCACTTCATTACTTTTACACCTGAAACCCTAAAAAAAAAACGCTTATAGTAGTATTATTTAAATTAATTTGCGTGAGTTTCTGTCTGTACTGTGTGTTGGTCACGTGTCTGTATTCTTTACCTTTTGGCTCTTTGCATGTTGCTCTAGAAACAGATACAGGTTTTCCCTGGAACATACAGTATTTAAATAATGAACAGCTATGTGTGTGAGATGTTTATTTTCACAGACTGCGAATTGGATAAACAGCTACAGTTGAGTTTACAGCATAATGGCTACTTTTATTTTATTTACCACTACAAATCATTGATTTCAGGTGTTCCAATTACTTCCATGGCTACTGGTATATAAAATAAAGTACCTGTAAATGCAGATTGCTTCTGTAAAAGAATGGGTCGCCCTTAGGAGCTCAGTAATTTAAGTGTGGTACCGTGATAAGTTACCAACTGTTCAGGTCAATGGCATGGTGGCTTAGTGGTTAAGGTGTTGGAATGATACCAGAACGACCAGGGTTTGATTCCCAGCAACACCAAGCTACCACAATTGGGCCGCAGGACAAGGCCCATTACTTCCAATTGTTTAGTTGTATAAAAGAGATAAATGTACAGCAATTAACAGATGCTCGATGGGATTTAGGTCTTGACTTTGACTGGGCCATTCTGAATATTCTTTGATCCAAACCATTCCATTTTAGCTCTGGCTGTATGTTTACAGTCATTGTCTTGCTGAAAGGTGAATCTTCTTTCCAGTCTTAAGTCTTCTGCAGACTCCAACGGGTTTTCTTCCAGGATTGCACTGTATTTAGCTGTATCCATCTTCCCATGAACCCTGACCAGCTTCCCTGTCGCTGCTGAAGCACCATGATGCTGCCACCATCATTTACAGTGGGGATGGTGTGTTCAGGATGATGAGCAATGTTAATTTTCATTTAGGACAAAAAGTTCAACTTTGGTCTCATCTGGCCAGAGCACCTTTTTCCACATGTTTGCTTTGTCTGCAAATGGGACTTATGTCTTTCTTTCACAAATGGCTTTCTTCTTGCCACTTTTCCATAAAGGCCAGATTTGTGAAGTACACAGTTGTCCTGTGGACAAATTCTCTCACCTGAGCTGCGGATTTACACTGGATTTAATTTAGGGGTATCAGAGTACAGGGGGGGGTGAATACAAATGCACACCACACTCTCCAGATTTTTATTTGCTGAAAATTTTCATTTCAATTTACAATTTTGTGCTACTTTGTGTTGGTCTATCAAATAAAACAGCTGCGAGTTCATTATGTTTCATTGGGTCATTTGACATCAAGTCCACAGGGTTCCCCTGAGACAGACTCAGGTATCTCATGAATTTTCCTACGATAAAAAGGATTTTAGAGATTTAATGGACGGGTGGATGGATGGATGTATAGACAGACGTATGGATGGTTTTGTGAATGAGAAAGTTGTCATCCATATGTCATCCAAACGTTCTTGCATCTGTTGAAGCAGAATCTATGACAACCTGTAATCTTTTAGTATCTCATTTCAGCCTCAAAATAAGGATAATTAACGATTTTGCTTGTTGCTCAAAGTGATACTGAGATTATTGTCAACTTTTGAGTTGTAAGATTTGGGTCTAAAAAACAAACACTCGTATATGAAGATATCTGATGAATTTACATTCTATCTGAACCCCACACATGGACCAGAGAACTAAGAACCAACCAACATACATGGTTTAAGAATCCAAAACATACATGATTATTTAATTAATGTGTTAAAATGTTTCAATGGATAATTACACAGTGAACAAGGGTTGGAATTTCCTGCAGTCTCCTGTGAGCTGTACATTTGGGCAAATTCAATAATCAGATTTAAAGGGCTTTGGTCAGAGACATGAACAAGAACCCAATGACCACTTTAGAATAACAGAGCTTTGGAAATATTCTGCAGAGATACAGGAAATACTATTAATTAGGTCTTCCTGGCAGAGTAGCTAGACAGAATGAGGAAAAGAAGGACTCTAAGAGCAGGTTGAAAATAACTCATACATAACTGTATGAACTGAGCAAACCTACAGCTTTCTCTGATGGTATACAGTACTTTGCTAATACTACCATATCTCATGTCCCAGATGATGTACAATCCTGTAAAGGAAAAAATTAAAAACATTGTATGAGGTTGTATAAGTTTACAACTAATAAAGACATATGTTTATGTCGGTCTCACACACACACACACAGACACACATACACAGACACACACACACACACACACACACACGTATCACTCTCACAGCAACAGTGACCCAACTGCCAAGGAATTATGGAAATGAGGCAGCTGCTTACTTGAAATCATTTGCATGAAGCAGCACAATGTCTGAAAAAATAAATACATACATAAATATAGATGAGGACAATAGAGAAGTGCAGGAGCACGAAAACTCATACAGCAACAACATGTTGGATCATAATAACCTCTTTTAAAAAACTATAACCAGCGCTGTTCTAACTTTTAGTCTCAGAAAAGGGTGTGTGGTCTCTGTAACAGAAAAGGGTTTAGTCTCAGAAAAGGGTGTGTGGTGTCTCTGTAACAGGTGTTGGTCTCCTGTAACATTTAGTCTCAGAAAAGGGTGTGTGGTCTCTGTAACATTTAGTCTCAGAAAAGGGGGTGTGTGGTCTCTGTAAACATTTAGTCCTCATTTAGTCTCAGAAAAGGGTGTGTGGTCTCTGTAACATTTAGTCTCAGAAAAGGGTGTGTGGTCTCTGTAACATTTAGTCTCAGAAAAGGGTGTGTGGTCTCTGTGCTCTTAACTTTTAGTCTCAGAGAAGGGGGTGTGGCCTCTGTAACTTTTAGGTCAAGAAGGGGGTGTGGCTCTGTAACTTTAGTCTCAGAGAAGGGGGTGTGGCCTCCTCTGTAAACTTTTAGTCTCAGAGAAGGGGGTGTGGCCTCTGTAACTTTTTAGTCTCAGAGAAGGGGGTGTGGCCTCTGTAACTTTTAGTCTCAGAGAAGGGGTGTGGCCTCTGTAACTTTTAGTCCTCAGAGAGGGGGTGTGGGTGCCTCTGTAACTTTTAGTCTCAGAGAAGGGGGTGTGGCCTCTAACTTTTA
>VCAZ01000247.1:0-85000 GCA_005784505.1 Bagarius yarrelli
TGGTGTTTGTGGACGATGAATGTTGGTGTGGTGTGTGTGATGGTGAAGTCGGTCTGTGTGTGTAGATGGTGAATGTTGGTGTGGTCTGCTGTTGAATGTTGGTTGTGTGATGGTGAATTTTGGGTGTGATGGTGAATGTTGGTGGTTTGTGTGTGTGTGGTGTGTGGTGTTGTGTGTGATGTTGGTGTGTTGTGGTGATGTAGATGTTTGATGGTGATGGGAGGTGGTGTGTGTAATGGTGAAGGTTGGTGTGTGCAAGATGATGTTGGGGTGTGAGGGAATGTTTGTGTGAGGTGAATGTGATCTGTGTGTGTGGTTAATGTTTGTGTGTGTGTGGTGTAATGTTGGTTTGTTGTGTGATGGTGAATGTGGTGTGTTTGATAGTGAATGTTGGCGTGTTCGATGGTGAATGTTGGTTGTGTCATAATGTGAATGTCGGGTGTGTTGGTGAATGTTGTTTAAAGGTTAAATGTTGGTGTTTGTGTGAAGATGAATGTGGTTTGTGTAATGGTGAATGTGGTTGTGTGCTGAAGAAGATGATGTGTGAAAGGTGAATGTTTGGTGAAGGTGGAATGTTGAGCTGTGTGTGTGGTTAATGTTTGTGTGTGTGTGTGTGTGAAATGTTGGATTGGTTGTGTGGAATGTTGGTGTGGTGATGGGAATGTTGTGTGTGGGCGGGAATAAGGGTGTGTGATGGTGAATGTTGGTTGTTAAGGTGAATGTTGCCGTTGTAATGTATTAGTGAATGTTGAGTGTTGTGATGATGGTGAATGTTGGTGTGTGATGGCAATGGTGATTGTTGGTGTGTGTGAGATGGTGAATGTGCTGTGTGATAGTGAATGTTGGTGGGTGTATGATGGTGAATATTAGTGTGTGTGTGATGGTGAAATGTTGGTGTGTGATGGTGAATGTTGGTGTGTGTTGTGGTGATATTGGTGTGTGTGTGTGTGTGTGTTGGTGGTGATGGTGGTGTGTGTGATGGTGAATATTGGTGTGCTGTCTGGGGTGATGTTGAATGTGGTCTGGTGTAATGGTGAATGTTGGGTGTGTATGATGGTGAAAATAGGTGTGTCCCGATTGTGATGATAGTGTGTATAATTGAAATGTTGTTTTGTTAAAGGTGAATGTGGTTTGTTAAGGTGAATGTTGGCATGGTGATGGGTGAATGTAGATGTGTGATAGTGATGGTGAAGTCGGTGTGTTAAGATGAATGTTGGTGTGTGTGATGGTAAATGTTGGTGTTGTGAAGGTGAATGTGTGTGTGTGATGATGAATGTTGTTTGTGGACGGTGAGGTTGATCTGTGTGTGTGGTTAATGTTGTGTGTGTGTGTGGTGTGTGTGTGGTGTGAAATGTTTGGTTTGTGTGTGATGGTGAATGTTGGTGTGTTTGATAGTGAATGTTGGAGTGGTTCGAGGTGGAATGTGGTGTGTGTGGTGAATGTTGGTGTGTGTGATAGTGAATGTTGGGTGTGTGATGTGTGAATGTTGTGTGTGTGACGTGATAAGGTGTTGTGATGTTAAGGAAAGGTTTGAGTGTGATGGTGAATGTTGGCGTGTAATGGTAATATGAATGATGATGAATATTGGTTAGTGTGTATGTGTATATGGTAAACCTGGGTGTGTGTTATGGTAAATGTTGGTGTGTATTATGGATGTGAGTATTGGTGTGTGTGTGTATCTGTGTGTGATTGTGAATGTTGGTACGTGTTGATAGTGAATGTTGCTGGTGATGGTGAACGGGTGAGTGTGACGGTAAATGTTGGGGTGTGTAGAAGTGAATGTTGGTGTGTGATGGTCAATATTGGTGTGTATGGTTGTAAATGTTTTGTTGTCTAATGGTGAAATATTTGTTGTAAAGGTGAATGTTGATGTGGTGTGGTGAATGTGGTGGTAAGGTGAATATTGTTGACTGTTGGTGTGTGTGTGATGGTGAATTTAATGGTAAATGTTGGTGTGTTTGATGAATGTTGGTGTGTGAAGGTTAAATGTTGGTGGTGTAATAGTGAATGTTGGTGTCTCTGTGATGTTAAATGGTGTGTGTAAAGGTAAATGTTCGTGTTTGATGGTAAATTTTGTTGTGTGAGTGTGAGACAGTAAATGTTGGTGTGTGTCTGGTGTAATGGTGAATATTGGTTTACTGATGTGATGGTGAATGTTGGTCTGTGTGTTGTGATAGTCAATTTTGGTGTGTGACGGTGAATGTTGTTGTCTGTGTTATGGTAAATGCTGGTGTGTGTAATAGTGGGTATGGTGAATGTTGGTGTGTGATGGTGAATGTTGGTGTGTGATGGTGAATGTTTTTATGTAATGGTAACTGTTGGTGTGTGATGGTGAATGTTGGTTGTGTGTGTGATGGGAATGTTGGTTTGTTGTGATGGTGAATGTTGTGCGTGATAGTAAATTTAATGGTGAATGTTGGTGTGATATGGTGAATGTTGGACGTGTGGTGTGTGTGTGTGATGGTGAATGTTGTCTGTGTTATGGTAAATGTTGGTGTTTGTGATGGTGAATGTTGGTTGTGTGATGGTAAATGTTTGTATGTAAAGGTGAAGGTTGTGTTTTCGGGTGTGACAGTGAATTTAACGGTAAACATTGGTGTATTTGATCATGATTTTTTTTGGTTTGTGTGTGTGATGGTGAATGTTGGTGCGTGATAGTAAATTTGATGGTGAATGTTGGTGTGATATGGTGAATGTTGGTGTGTAGTGGTGTGTGATGGTGAATGTTGTCTGTGATATGGTGATGGTTGGTGTTTGTGATGGTAAATGTTGATGTGTGATGATGAATTTATGGTAAATGTTGGTGCCTGATGGTGAATGTATGTGAAGGTGAAATGTTGGTGTGTGTGATAGTGAATGTTGGTGTGTGATGGTCAATATTGGTGTGTCTGATGTGATTTTGTTGAATGTATGTTGGTGTATGTGAATGTGGTGATGCATGTGTGTGATGTTTGGGTGTGTAATGGTAAATTTTGTGTGTTGCATGGTAAAGTTAAGGTGCAATGGGTTGCTGTGAAGATGGTGTGTTGGGTGTGATTGTGGGTGTGTGATTGAATGTTGTTGTGTATGGTGCATGTTGATGTGTGTGATGTAAAGTTGGTGCGTGATGGTGAATGTTGGTGTGTGTGATGGTGAATGTTTGTATGTAAAGGTGAATGTTGGTGTATGATGGTCAACATTGGTGTGTTTGATTGTAAATTTTGTTCTATATGATGGTGAATGTTGGTGTTTGATGGTGAATTTAATAGTAAATGTTGTGTGATGATGATTGTTGGTGTGTGTGATTGTGAATGTTGCTATGTGTGATAGTGAATTCTGATTTGTGTTATGTTGAATGATGGTGTGTGATGGTGAATGTTGGTGTGTGATAGTAAATGTTGGTGTTTGATGGTGAATGTTGGTGTGTGTGATGGTAAATTCTGGTGTGTGTTATGTTGAATGTTTGTAGGTAAAGGTGAATGTTGGTGTGTGACAGTGAATTTAACGGTGAACGTTGCTGTATTTGATGATGAATTTTGGTGTTTGTGATGGTAAATGTTGATGTGTGATGATGAATTTAATGGTAAATGTTGGTGCGTGATGGTGAATGTTGGTATTTGTGATGGTGAATGTTTGTATGTGTAATAGTAAATGATAAAACATGATAAGATGATATGAAAATGAGTCGAGGAGTCGTCATTGCTACAGTGAATCCTCTAAGAGCAGTCATAAACAAAAGCAAGACCTTACTTGGGCATTGCCTTTGCCTTTTTCAGTGCTATGGAAACACACCACCTGATGATGCAGTTGACCACCTAACCCCGGTTGTCACGACGGTCTGAACACATTTATTCTCACCACTCTGTATCACCTTTTTTTTTTTTACCATAATAGGGTCTGAGAGCTGAACAGTGTTTCTTGCTACTGAAGTTTCCCTGCATGTCCATATGGGCTGCAGTGTGTGTGTGTGTGTGTGTATGTGCGCGTGTGTATATGTTTCTAATGTGATTGATATATTAATATTGTTGGCATGATAACAAATTTGTGGCTTTATGAAGTTAGCATGATAAGAGATTACAGAATTATTCGGTATTAAACCCAGTGGGTGGCAGTGATTTTTGTACCTTGGCCTTCAGTGGGAATTTACCTAACTGATACACCTCTTAATACCACCTTTATCACCTCGCAATCATAGAAACCATCAATACTATACAAAAACGCAATATAACACGGCGTAAAATTATAGACAGAGAGACATTTCACGTATTTAGGATTAAATCCATTTTTATTAAAGCAAGAAACCTGTTAACACAACTCCAGACCTCTACACTACAACCACAACTGTACCACATACATCATCTGGAGCAGTTCAGAATTAATATTTATCTTAATATAATATAACATCACAAAAGCATAAAAAATAAATAAAATATATAATACATTTAAGACTGCAAGTCAGTGTTACCGTCAGTGTTTTCTGTAATAGTCCGCCTTAAAACCGAGTTTTTGTGGGCGTAAAAATTCTAATTCAATTGTACAGATGTACAAAGCTAGTCTTTGCTAGGCTGTAAAAATGTACTCTAATCAACCAATTAAAGGACCGAAAATTGCTGATGTCGTCGTGTGTAAGAACAATTACTTCTACCACTAAAGACTGTTTTTTCTAAGTAATCTTTCTAATTTATCCAAATTTTATCCAATAGCTCAGAAAAAAACTCGATGATGTAATTGAAAATATGGGTGCCGTCAACTTATCCAGAAGCGAGAAACTGTAAGACGCCGCTCCTGAGCGCGGTTGGGGCTAAGGTTGCTCCCATAGAGTCGCCAGTTGTGCTTGGAAAGCCTAAAGCCTGAACATGATACTCCACGGTGGCTTGTAACTGGGCCATCGCCGCTGGATCCCGTGGAGAAGTATTCTGTAATGAAACAGACGGTGAGGGATCCATATGCTGGAGATGAAAATCCATCCTTCTCTTATTTAGTGCCTAAACTTTGGAATAACTTACCCTGCACTGTTCGGGAGACAGAGACACTCTGCCAGTTTAAACTAGATTAAAGACACATCTCTTTAACCTGGCATACACAAAATACACACATTTTTATTATTCAAATCTGTTGAAGAATTATCAGGCTGCAATAGTCAGGTCAACCGGAACTGGGAAACACCACCAATAACACATAATATATTTGTTTATCACCAGTCGAATTGCATCTATGCTAAGATATGTTTGTTCTATGTTTGTTCTTATTTCGAGCTCACCGTCACCACCATCACTTGGAGACAATAAAGCAGTTTCTCTTGTCTTCTAAACAGCCATCCGGACAAGACCACAGAAACTTTACTGCAGCATGGGTAACCTACTGGTTTATCCGGTCAGAGGAGAACAGACCCCCCCGGACTGAGCCTGGTTTTCCCAAGCCCGAGACTGAGCCCGGTTTTTCTCCATTTGGTCACCGATGAAGTTTTGGTTCCTTGCCGCCGTTGCCTCTGGCTTACTTAGTTGGTAAGTCTAAATTTATGGATATCAATTAAATTGACTGTTATAAGGAATTTTTAATATTGTCGTCTCTGATGTATTTCTGTAAAGCTGCTTTGAAACAATCCTAATTGTTAAAAGCACTATAAAAATAAAGATGACTTGACTTGACAAAAAATCTAACATCCACATACACGTACTGGAAGCAGTGCAGCAAGAAAAACGCTACAAAATGAAGAGAATAAACTGTTAAATAAATTATTACAATTTAATGAAACAAATATTAGAATTTAGGTGGTTAACATAGGTCAGTGATTCTGATAGTGTTTAGCAGCCAGAAAAGGACTTACTGACCCTTACTGCACACCACTGATTAAACCATTAACCGCACTAACCTGGTTCCACACATGAATGACTGTTACATCATCATTTATTTCATGTTTCTTCCAGATAACGGCATGTTGCCCCGTCAGTAACACCTGTTTTACACAGTTTACATCCAGTACAACTTCATTTCTAACGTCAGCACTCCCTGGAGAACATTTTCATGAGATAAGAACAGAGGAACTTCCAGAAAGAGCGCAAACTTGTCACAGTAGACATCATGCTGTTTACATCTTTAGTATTCGGTTAAGAGCTTTTTGTTAGTCCTTTTTCTTAGTTACTCTCTTTTTCTTTATATATCTATTGGTTTTTGATCTTTTTAAATGTGTTACAGTGTTACACAGCAAAGTAATACAGTGTTAGTGTTATACAGTGAAGTGTTAGTGTTACACAACAAAGTGTTAGTGTTACACAGCAATGTGTTAAAGTAATAGTGTTACACAGCAAAGTGATAGTGTTGGTGTTACACAGCGAAGTAATACAGTTTTAGTGTTACAAAGCGAAGTGTTACAGTGTTAGTGTTATGAACGAAATGTTAAAGTTAAAGTTGCTCTTTCTATCTATATTTTTCCTTTTTGTTCAAATTTTCTTTTTTTGCTTGATTGTTTGTTTGGTTACTCTTACTCTGTCTCTCTTTCTCTGTATATTTTACTTAATCCATGTCCCTTTTCTCCCAGACCTTTATTCTCTCTCTTTCTCTGTCTCTCTTACTATTCTAACTGCTGTAATCTAATCATTTAGCATGATTAAGAGGTCCAGGCTATTTTTAGCACTTCTTGCCTTTGTTTGTCTGGTCAATTTAATCAAACGCAGTTTTAAACAGATTTACCGTGCTTAGCTCAGCACTAATCTCTGCTAGTTTAAGTACTTTGTTTGCACCAAGCTGATACTTACAGACATGTTCATGTAACACTCACTTCCTGTACTGATTCAGTCAGAGTAATGTGTTATAGTCAGGAAAATAAAGAACATGATAAAGTGTGTGTGTGTGTGTGTGTGTTGTGTGTGTTGTGTGTGTATGTGTGAAACTAGGCCAGCACCTCAGGAGAAGTGCCTTAAAAGGCCAGGACAGATAATGCCGTAGAAACGTCCTCTTTTTTTCACCCCCTCTCCTCTTTTTCTTTCTCTTTCTATGTCTCTGTGTGTTTCTCTAACCAATCATGCATCCAGTTTCAAAAATAAAGATAATAATGTGTCTTAGATAAGAGATTAGATTGAGATAATAGAAATCTTAAATTAGTTATATTATAAATTAGTTATATTATATATAATAATGTTCTGAATAAACAAATAAATAAATTAAATTAATAATATAAGTAATAATTTAAAAAAGGAGAAGAAGAAGAAGAAGAAGCAAAACCGATAATAACAAATATACATTATCTAAACACACCAAGTGTTTAAGCGGACACCAGAAACAGGTGAACAAAATCAGGAAATAAAAAGAAAAAAATGGTAAAAAATAAAAACAAACCAAAGATATGTTTAACAACCAGACTGTGAGACGCCCAAACACAGAACAGGTGTGAGAGGTCAGAGCAAGTTAGCTGCAGACGTCGCTTAGTGGTTAAGGTGTTGGACTAATACCAAAAAGACTGGGGTTACAGTGTGGGGTTACAGGAAGTAAAGTGTTGCAGTGTTACACAGTAAAGCTTTACAGTGTTTTACACAGTGAGGTGTTACACAGCAAAGTGTTACAGTGTTACACAGTGAAGTGTTACAGAGTGTACTAAATCCAAGTTACCAGTGGATGTCTCGGCTTTAGTTGGGTTTGGTCAGGAACGTCTTCTTTGTGAAGAATGTTCTGGAGGTAAAAAGAGTGTCAGACAGGCGGATGGGTCTAAAGTTAGAAATTGAAGGGCTGATGGTGAATGTTGTAAGTGGTTATGCCCCACAAGTAGGTTGTGAGTTAGAAGAGAAAGAGAGGTTCTGGCGTGAGTTATAGGTAATTGTAAGTATTTCCAGAGGAGAGATAGTAGTAATAGGCGCAGACTTTAATAGACAAGTTGGTGAGGGGAGCCGAGGTGATGAGGAAGTGTTGGGCAGGTTTGGAGTCAGGAAAAGGAACAGTGAAGGACAGATGAATGTAGACTTTGCTAAGAGAATGGAGATGGCTGTGGTTAATACTTTTTCCAGAAGAGAGAGGAGCATATATTGATTTATAAGAGCACACAGGTAGATTACATCTTATATAGACGAAGAGATCTGAAAGAGATTAGTGACTGTAAAGTTGTGGTGGGTGAGAGTGTAGCCAGACAGCATAGAATAGTGGTATGTAGGATGAAGATGTTGGTCTGGAAGAAAAAGGGGATCAAAGGTAGAGAAGAAAAGCAAGTGGTGGAAGCTGGAAAAGGAAGAATACTGTGAAGAATTTAGACAGGAGTTGGAACAGGCTCTGAAAGGTCAGCTAGTGTTTTCAGATGAAGGGCAAACTACAGCAGAAGTGATCAGGAAGACAGGAAGAAAGGTGCTAGGTGTGTCATATGGAAGGACGATAGAAGTTCAGGATAGTATACAGAGGAAGAGGTCAGCTAAGAAAAAGTGGGACATGAAAAAGACAAAGGAAAGTAGAGAGCAATACAAAGATTTGCGGCACAGATTGAAGAGGGAAGTGGCTAAGGCCAAGCAGAAGGCATATGATGAGTTGTACACTAGGTTAGACACTTACAGGTTAGCAAGGCAGAGGGATCGAGATGGGAAGGATGTGCATAAATGTGCATAAATGTGCTTAAATGCATAGATGTTAATAAATGAGGAAAATAAGATGGAGAAAAGGGTAGAAGAGGTTAATAATTTGGAGCAGGAATTCAAAAGATTAGTACAAACGAAGTTAGGATGGCTTTGAAGAGGATGAAAGGAGGAAAGGCGGTTGGTCCTGATGAGATACCGGTGGAGGTGTGGACATGTCTAGGAGAGGCAGCAGTGGAATTTCTTACTAGATTGTTTAACTAGATTTTAGTGAGTGAGAAGATGCCCAAGGAATGGAGAAGAAGTGTACTGGTGCCTGGAACCACCAGAGTGATGTGCAGAGTTGCAACAACTACAGAGGAATAAATTTGCTGAGTCATACAATGAAGGTATGGAAAAGAGTGGTGGAAGCTAGGTTAGGGAGGGTAGTAGGTATTTGTGATCAGCAGTATGGCTTTATGCCCAGAAAGAGCACTACAGATGCAATCTTTGCTCTGAGAATGCTGATGGAGAAGTACAGAGATGGTCATAGGGAGCTGCATTGTATTTTCGTAGACCTGGAGAAAGCATATGACACGGTACCAAGAGAAAAGTTGTGGTATTGTATGAGGAAGTCAGGAATAGCAGAGAAGTATGTCAGGCTGGTGCAGAATATGTATGAGGGAAGCAGGACAGTAGTGTGTAAAAGGTCAGACAGAGGAGTTTAAAGTAGAGGTGGGACTTAATGAGGGATCAGCTCTGAGCCCCTTCTTGTTTGCTGTGGTGATGGATTGGGTGACAGACGAGATCAGACAGGAATCTCCTTGGACAATGATGTTTGCAGATGACATTGTGATCTATAGTGAGAGCAGGAAGCAGGTGGAGGAAAACCTGGAGAGGTGAAGCTTTGCTCTGAAGAGAAGAGGAATGACAGTCAGTCGTAGCAAGACAGAGTACATCTGTTTGAATGAAAGGGAGGAAAGTGCAACAGTGAGATTACAGAGTAAAGAAGTAAAGAAGCTAAAGGAGTTTATGTACTTGGGGTCGACAGTACAAAGCAATGGAGAGTGTGTAAAAGAGGTAAAGGTGTACAAAACAGTGGTAATACCAGCTATGACGTATGGTTTATTGACAGTGGCACTGAAGAAGAAACAGGTGTCAGAGCTGGAAGTAGCAGAGCTGAAGATGTTGAGGTTTTCTTTTGGAGTGACAAGGTTGGACAGGATTAGGAAGTTTATTAGGGGGACAGCTCATGTTAGATGTTTTGGTAGCATTGGGAGAAGAAATAGTGAATATATTGGTAGGGGGATGTTAGAAACAAAGCTATCAGGCAGAAGGCAAAGAGGCAGACCAAAGAGGAGGTATATGCATGCGATAAACAAGGACATGAAGTTAGTGGGTGTGAGTAAAGAGGATGTAGAGAATAGGGTTAGGTGGAGAAAGATGATTCGCTGTGGCGACCCCTAAAAGAAAACAGCCGAAAGGAGAAGAAAAATACTTACAGAATACTTCGCCGCCTCAGGATCCAGCAGCAGTAGCCCAGCTCCAAGCCACCGTTGATTACCATGCGCAAGCACTACAGGCTTTTCAAGCGCAACTGGCGACCCTGCAGCAACAACATCTGCCACCAGTGGTAAGCTCCAGATCGTCCCAATCCCATTGTGCACTTCCGGATAAATTCGCTGGCACACCCGAACGCTGCAGAGGGTTCGTGCACCAGTGTGAGATTTTTTTCCATGGGCAGCCGCAGCATTCACTTCTGAAAGTAAGAAATGCCCTTTTTTACTATCCCTATTGTCTGGAAAAGCTCTCGACTGGGCCTCAGCAGTCTGGGATTCTGACCCGCAGATTTCCACCTCCTTTGGTTATTTTTCTTCTCATTTACGTGATGTTTTTGAATATCCTACAGGAGGATTGGATATTTCCAGCCAGCTGCAACGTCTCAGCCAGGGAAATTTATACGCTGCAGAATATGCCATCCGTTTCCGTACACTAGCGGCACAAAGCGGTTGGAACGAGGTCACTCTCAAGTCAAAAGTTAACCCTCGTTTGCAGGCAGAACTCATCTGTCGTGACGACACGGGTACACTTTACCAATAAATATCTCTGGCTGTGCAGTTGGACAATCTCATTCACAACAGCAGCAGTGGCCCCTTCTCAGTCAGGACACGAGCCCATGCAACTGGGTCACACCAAGCTGTCAGCACAGGAATGTCAGCGACGTCGTACTGCTGGGCTCTGCTTCTAGTGTGGCGAAACGACTCATTTGTGTGCATCATGTCCAGCTAGTCACTAGTAAGAACAAAGTAAGTGCCACCGTAAATACTATTACTCATAGGAGTTCTCTCATCCTTCAGACTTTCGTCTCCACTGATGATGTTTCTTTTATGTTCCCAGCATTAGTGGATACTGGTGCCGCCCTGAATCTCATGGACATTGATTTAGCAAAACAGTTAAGACTTACCATGAAACCTTGTTCTACCCCACTTCAGATTGCAGCCATAGATGGGCAACCCATAGGTCCAGTTATTGCCTTTCGAACTGATCCTATTTCTTTACACGTTGGTGCCATTCATCATGAACAGATCAGCTTTCACCTAATCCACCCCCCTTCCATAACCCAATCATCCTCATTTCTTGGAGGGATAAGGACATTATACGCTGGTCCAATTATTGTCACGACCATTGCTTAGTTGCAGCGGCCACCACGCCTTGCCACTTAACTCAGCTAAGTAACCCACCAAGTGTTGCTCTAGACCAGATTCCCAGTGAGTATCACGACCTGCTGGAGGTCTTCAGTAAAGTAAAAGCTTCCAAGCTACCTCCACACCGTTATGGGGACTGCGCCATAGAGCTGCTTTCTAACGCCAGTCCGTCCCGAAGCCGCGTCAATCCATTGTCACAACCAGAGACTTGTGCCATGGAGTCATAGATAGACACATAGATGAGGCTCTGAGGCGTCACTGTATAGGGTCATCCTATACATTGACGACATCTTGATTTATTCACAGACTTATGCCCAACATATGACCCAGGTTCGTACGGTTCTCTCACGATTGCTGCAGCATCAGTTATACGTCAAGGCAGAGAAATGCGAGTTTCACAAGAGTCAAGTTCTGTTCCTGGGGTATCATATCAGCAACCACGGAGTCTCAATTGATAAAGCCAAGGTGGAAGCAGTAACCGAATGGCCATTACCTACTACTGTCAAAGAACTACAGAGATTTCTGGGGTTCGCTAACTTCTAGAGGCAATTCATCAGGAATTATAGCCAGACAGCAGCGCCGATCACCTCACTTCTTAAGGGCAAGCCGTCTAAACTACAGTGGACCCCAGCGGCTACACAAGCCTTCGAAAGGCTAAGTTTATGTCTGCCCCTATTCTCAGACACCCAGATCTATCTTAACCTTTTGTAGTGAAGTAGACGCTTCTAACTGCGGGGTAGGTGCTGTCCTCTCCCAGCGTCATGGCAACACCCTAAGCTCCACCCGTGTGCATTCTTTTCTTTTCACCGCACAGAAGCTATCACCGGCAGAATGCAATTATGACGTCGGCAACAAGGAGCTGCTCGCCATAAAGGAAGCTCTAACTGAGTGGAGACATTGGCTGGAGGGGAGCAAGCATCTATTTCTGGTAATAACGGACCACAAAAAATTAAAAAAAAAAAAACTTAAGTTTAAAGTTAGCCAAGCGTTAAAGTAGCCAAGCGTCCTCTTCTAGGCAGGCCAGGTGGGCACCAGATTCCGATTTACTGTAACCTACTGGCCTGGTTCCAAGAACAGTAAGGCTGATGCACTTTCAAGGGTTCACGACCCTCCTATGCAACAGGCTTCCACTGAATATAATATTCCCCCGCAACATGTCCTGGGGGCCATCCGCTGGGATCTTAAGGGCGAGACTGCTCAGCGGAATGACCCTTCACCGGCGGCGTGCCCCACTGACAAGACAGATATACCTCGCGTAGCCGAGTTATGTATTGGGTGCATACTTCGTTAAGTGCTGGCTATCCAGGAATTAAGTGTACATATGAACTTTTGAGCAGTACTTACTGGTGGCCTAATCCCGGGTTCACGTTCTGTTTGGTTCGCTATTTAAACTAGTGCCTAATGCTAATCGGCGCAAAGTATTGTTCGCCCTGCAACTTACCCAGCGTTGGACTACTTTATGCATTTATGGTTTTGGATTTGTTTGCCTGTTCTTCGACTAAGTCTCTGCCTTACAATTTGGATTGTTTGCCTTCTTCTCCTGTCTGTGTATGATCTTTTGCCTGCTTACCGTTTACCTTTTGGAATCTGTCTTTGTGTTTAATAAACGCTGCCTGCATAATGGATTCCTCTGTTTCGTTTCAGTAGGGCTGTGTAATATAGACAAAATAATCATATTGAGATTTTTTAAATGAAGCATGCAATTTAAATTTTATTTACAATTTTAATTTTATTTATTTAACTTTTTTAAACATGCTACATTCTAAATGTATTCAGTATATAAGAAGTGCATAACAAAACATGTTACAATAAAATAACAGTATTAACAGTGGGCAGTGGTGGCTTTGTGGTTAACGTGTTGGACTGATACCAGAAAGACTGGGGTTCGATTTCCAGCACCACTGTGGGTCCCTGAGCAAGGCCCTTAACCCCTAATAGCTCAGTTATAGAAATAGGAGATACATGTAAGTTGCTCCAGGTGAGGGGAACTGCCTAATGCTGTAAATGTAACAGCTTTATAAAAAAAACTTTAAATCAGTCAACATTTACCTTTAATAAATGAAGATTAACTAATCTAAATTTCAGTCAGAACTTAAACTTTGAAATTGTTTTTTAGTGCATACTGTATATTAGTAATAACTGTTTGACAAAAAGATAATTGTGTTTTTAAAACATACATTAAATTAACTAAGGTTAACTAAACTATCATACCACTGAGGTAAATATAGGAGCAGAATTTGTTGCCAAATCTTTATTATTATTGATTTATTTAGAAAATTATTGCAAAGCCCAAATGTAAAGTGTGCAGCCACACCGACCTGCTAAATTTGTCATGGTAATATACTGTGTTTGCATAGTCTCATCACTTCTGTTCATACAATAAATTCCCTTTGTGCGGTTACCTTTGTTAACAAAGGTCTAAAATCAACACTCACCAAGTGCTGAATATGGGTACATTCTATGTTTGCCACATAAATCTTGAAAGTCATGTTATAACACAACTAGACTCACTACTGCATAATTCTTCTTACAGCCAATTGACCCAACCCGCTAAATTTGCAAAAAGCTTTTCACTACAACAGGATACACATTTTTTAAACACATTTCGACTTGGTAGTTTTATCATTTCCCCACCTAATGGTACATTTCACTGAAAGTCAACCATTTATCAAGTTTAGCTTGCTGTAATGATTAGTGGTGGAAATAAACGAACATATTTCGGACGTTTTATAAAAGATTGACATACCTCTTTAATGGACAGAAGACTTTTACTAGTAATTACATTTTTGTAGACTTTCCACTTTTGAAACCTGTAACCTTAACATGAGTTCTGACATATTTTTTACAAAAGGGAGAGTTATGGCTATGATAGAGACCATAGCAATGAGGAAGAGATGAAGGAGGAGAACAACGAGGGAGTAAAGAATGAGAAACTCAGTGACTTTATTGATTCCTCAATCTTTGTTGTAAAACCTAAAAAAAATAGACACAAACCATTTGGTTCATCAATAATTGAAAGAGCAAAAAATGTAAAAAAAAATAAAATAAATAAATAATCTTATTGAAAATCATGGAGCAGAATAAATCAGTAACGTCTCGAGGTCAACATATTAGTATGATGGTCTAAAGACATCACCATGTAACAAAATAAATCCGCTAATTCAAACACTTCTCACTGGGTCTCGCAACGCATCCCGATGCATCGTTGTGTTTCGGGATTTATTATTTTGCTTTTGGATTTGTTATTTTTTTTTTTTTTTTGTTTTTATATTTCTTATTTTGTTTTAAAATTTCTTTGTTTTTGTTTTTGTTTTTGTTTTGTTATTTTGTTTCGGGATTTGTTTTGCACTTCTCGGCCACTGTAGCAAACCACTAATTACCACTCTTCACGACTTCGTTTGCTTTCTCAACTGTATTTAAAACCAAAACTACGTTATTCATTCTAGATGCCGCTAAAGTACATTAATGGCTAACGATATCACCAACGGCCAGAGTGCACTCGTCCACATTCACCGCCGACACCACTTTTACTCTATGGCGCTGGGTAAGAGACTCTAAACTGATGCTTGTGCTTTGGGCTGCCATGCTTCCCACTGATACATTGGTTGGCAACGACCGAGAACCGCGTAAGGAAAACTTATTTCACCACTCGGTACACCACAGATATCAAAATGCAAAGAAAAAAATAGAAAAGCATTTGCTCTTGCACAGCGAACAAACACCGCACACACTCAATTCACACTCGCTGTACAAACGCTCACGCATGCGGAGACAAACAAACAGGAAAAACTCCTGATGTAATAAAATATATGTTCAGCTGTTCAGTAATATTTATTTAACTATGTTAGTTACAGCAAACTGAAAAACATTTTTAAAGTCTCATCACACTGAAATTGTTTTTCGTTAAAGTTTGCAGTTTGAGAGGTGGTTGTTTTCTGTAGCTGCTTTACAATCAAATGGAATTTAGATGGAGGAAAAAAAAAAAGAATCTAAACAATCAGCTCATATGTAGTTTGTGATTGTAATAAAGAGGAGCGAATTTTTTGCAACTACCTTGTGCTTTAAACCTACTTTCACACAAAAGGACGAAAAAGAAAAGTATGACGTTTAATTTTAAAATGTAATTACAAAGTGTGTACCATAAATTGAGACATAATAATCCAAACACAATTACAGACTTTTTGTATTTTTTGTTTAGTCAAAGCACGGTGACTACCAAAACTCCAAAGGAAATATAGCTAAATTAAGAAATATATTGTCCCTAAGTAATGCAGAAAAATTAGTTCATGCATTTATTACATCCAGGCTGGATTCTAATAACGCTTTACTGTCTGGATGTTCAACTAGGCGCATAAATAAACTTTAGTTAAAACAATAAGTTCAGAACGAAGCAGCGAGAGTCACTACAACTAAAAGATATGAACACATCACGTCTGTTTTATCCGCACTGCATTGGCTCCCAGTGAGATATACCACATTGATTTTAAAATACTACTTCTGACCTATAAAGCAGTAAATGGTCTCGCGCGCCGCAGTACCTGAGTGAACCTCTAGTGTCTTATGTTCTTCCACGCCTACTTCGATCAAAGGATGCAGGCTGCCTGTCAGTACCGCGCATTATAAAAACTACAGCAGGGGGCAGAGCCTTTTTTTACAGAGCCCCAAAGCTATGGAATAGCCTCCGTATGTATGTTCGGGAATCAGACACAGTCTCAGTGTTTAAGTCCAGGTTAAAATTTTACTTATTTAATCAAGCATTTTGTATTGATTCCCCTTAGATAAAGGAGCAGATCTGGGGGACTCATGGGTGTTGAGTATTAAGGTGATCTGGTATGTTTAGATGCTGTCTTCCCCTCTCTTATTGATCACGGTGTTGATGATGAGAGCGGCTGGTTGCTTAACATATCAGGGAGCCCTCATGTCTGTGTTTCCCTCTGGTTCTTCCTTAATTATGCTGACCTAGTTAGTCTTGCCGGAGTCCATCCTTGCACTCTATAATAAATACTCAATCACTCCATACACTGTGATTACAATGTCAACTGTTTTTCTTCTTTTTGTCTTTCTTCCTTCCCCTCTCTCTCACTGTTGAGCTACATATGCCACAACTGAGCGTGCCAGTGATTCAGACCCCATTTCCACTCCAGCCCTGTCAGACCTTTCCCTGTGACCCACTCCACTAGATGAACACCTCATCAGGGTGACAGAGGAAGTTTCCACTCTGCCATAAAGATGTTCCCGCTGTTCTTCAAGGACTTATGATTTAGGTTGCTTACACACACACAGTGTAACTACAGAATTCCTGCCACCTGTTTTTCACCCAAATGAGGATGGGTTCTCTGTTGTCTGGTTCCTCTCAAGGTTTCTTCCTATCTCATCTCAGGAGTTTTTCCTTGCCACTGTCGCTCATTATTAATAAAACATATTATTATATAACATTATTAATAAAACATATTCCATGCACCTTGCTCATCAGGGACAAACCGATTTTTGTTTCATTTTCATCTTATATAATCTCTTTGATTGTGTAAAGCTGCTTTGTGACAATGACCATTGTAAAAAGCGTTATACAAATAAAATTGAATTGAATTGAATATTCCAAAATGGCGGAAAGAAAGCGG
This sequence comes from Bagarius yarrelli, assembly GCA_005784505.1. Lineage (NCBI taxonomy): Eukaryota > Metazoa > Chordata > Actinopteri > Siluriformes > Sisoridae > Bagarius > Bagarius yarrelli. The sequence continues at coordinate 16,831 of VCAZ01000247.1, forward strand.
AGATGCGTCAAGAGTTTGAAGTAACTTTAAATACTTCAGGATAAAAAAATTGTTAATTGTATTTAAATGTCACTCCTTTATCATCATTCAAATTAAACATTATCACACTTTAAATTCACACTGCTGACATCACAGGTCACATGATCAATATTAACATGGTGAATGTAGAACATCCTGATTTCATTCATATTCCCTGATAATCACACTATATAGAACAGTTGTGTAAAATCACAGTTTATATTTAGAACTAACATTAATATACAAACACTAAAGTTAGTAATTATTAAACACAAAATTATTTAATTTTATGTATTTTTAAAAATTTGTCTTTATTTACACAACAAACTAAAACCACTAAAACCTGAATAAAAATTTTCATGTTCAGTCATCCTGTTTTCTGGTATCGTCCTTTGATCTGTGTGTGTGTGTGTGTGTGTGTGTGTGTGTGTATCTCTCCCCCATGTGAAAACCATCCAGAGTTCCCACGTCCCTGCTGTTCTTTGTGTCAGAACTTGCACTACAGGAAACACACTGGCCACTGAGTGTGTGTGCATGTACGAGTGTGGTAGAGAGAGTGTATGAGCATTTACTTTTACAGCATTTTGGCAGACGCCATTATCCAGACGACTTACATTTATCCCTTTTTTACAACTAAGCATTTGGGGGTTAAGGGCCTGGCTCAGTGGCCCAACCACTGCATTATCACCTGCTCTGCAGACCTGACAAATGAAAAAATAAATTAAAGTAATATGTTTTATTAATAATAGTATTGAAAAAGAGGATTTCCGGTTTATTTTTATAGCATTTAAATAAAAATAAATAAAAGCAGAGCCACGCTAAAAAGCCATAAAATCCTAAACAGCCATCTGTTGACCAAACGGATGCTAGAATTGCTGACTGCAACTGATTTTAGTAGTTTAATATTAAAAAAACTAAAAAAAAAAACGTTTTTTTACGTTAAATATCAAAAACGTCACAAAAGACATCATTAAACACTCATTAAAACATTCAATTTGATTGATATCTATAAATTTTGAGTCCCTAACTAAGCAAGCCAGAGGCGACAGCGCCAAGGAACCAAAACTCCATCAGTGACAGAATAAAGAAAAATCTCTAAACCATAAACCAGTAGGTTACCCACACTGCAGCAAAGTTTCCGTGGTCTTGTCCAAATGGTCGTCTAGAAGACAAGATATCACTGAGAAACTGCCTTATCGTCGTGATGGTGGCAATGATAAGCTCGGAATAACAAAGAAGAGACATATGTTAGCGTAAATGCCATTCAACTTGTAATAAACAAATATATTGTGTGTTATTGGGGGTGTTCCTGGTTCCAGTTGACCTGGCTATTGCAGCCTAACAATCCTTTATTGGATTTGAATAAGGAAAATGTGGGTATTATGTGTAGGCCAGGTTAAAAAGATGTGTCTATAATCTAGTTTTAAATCTAACTAAGTGTGTCTGCCCCCCATGAACAGTGCAAGGTAAATTATTCCAAAGTTTGGGCGCTAGATAAGAAAAGGATCTTCCTCCTGCAGTTGTTTTTTTTATTTGGTATCAGATTGGCAGTCCTGAGAGCGCAGCGAAAGTGAAGGACTACAATAGAATAGGAGCTCACTAAGGTACCGAGGTGCTAAACCATTTAGGGCTTTATAAGTAATTAACAGGATTTAAAAATCTATTCGATATTTAATTGGAAGCTAGTGCAGTGTTGACAGTAAGAATTACAGCTGCTGCGTTTTGGACCAGCTGGAGCTTGTTTATTAGGCATGCAGAACAATCACTTAGTAAAGCGTTACAATAATAGATTATTACAGGCAGAGGCTTTATGTCCGATAATTAACATCTCTGTTTTTTACTTTATTCAGCAATAAGAAATTATTTGTCATCCAGTTTTTAATATCAACTATGTATTTAGTTGGTTTTTCGAATTGGTAAGTTTTGCTGGGCTGTGAAGAAATATATAGAGTGTATATATATATAGAAGACGATATAAAGTGTCACCAGCATAGCAGTGAAAGCTAACGCAATGTTTCCTAATAATATCTTCCAGGGGTAAAATGTAAAGTGTAAAAAGTAACAGTCCTAGAACTGAGCCTTGGGATACTCTATATTTTACTTAAGCGATATGATACCTCTTCATTCACTGCTAAAAATTGTTGACAATTAAATAAGTATGTTTTAAACCATGCTAACGCACTTCCGCTGTTGCCAACAAAGCTTACTAATCTATTTAAAAGAATGTTGTGGTCGACAGTGCCAAATGCAACACTGATGTCCAATAGCACTAATAGGGAGAGACAACCATTATCAGCTGATAGCAGCAGGTCATTTGTAACTTTTATTAGAGCAGTCTCAGTACTATGATCGGATCTAAATTCTGACTGGAAATCCTCACAGATATTTTTCTCAAGGAAAAATTTTAATTGTGTGAGATACTATCTTTTCTAGTATCTTAGACAGAAATGGGGGGTCTGTAATTAACTAGATCGTTGGGATCAAGTTTTTTAATGAGTGGCTTAATAACAGCTAGTTTTGTGGACATATCCTAATGACAATATTCAGAAGCAGACCTATGACTTCAGGAATTACCTCTTTCAGGAGCTTAGACGGAACAGGGTCTAACATACATGTTGGTCTTCTCATTTCAGCTTTTGTTCAGTTGCAGGTAATTAATAAAAACGAGAGTGGAGCTTTTTCTACACTGACTAATCAGATCACATAATCCTTCGTTAAACACTATTGGCTGAAATCCTGTTCATTGTTTTGACTATATGATGCACAAACACACTGTAAACTGAACAACACTTTTCACAGGATTTACACAGAAACTAAATATTAGAAACTTTTGCAAAAAAAAAAAAAATCCTCTTACTCCACTTATTTGATGTAGGGGAACTGGTAGTACAGGTGGTGTTAGCCTGGTAATTGGAAGATCTGGGTTCGATTACCAGTGCCACCAAGATACCACTGTTAGGGCCCCTGAGTAAGACCCTTAACTCCCAACTGCTCAGTTGTTTAAACTTAAATATAAATGTAAGTCGCTCTGTATAAGGACAAGCTACAAATGTAAATGCAAGTTTCTGTAAAATAAACTCTTGAACATTGCATTATTTAATTTATGTATTTACTCTATTAGACCTTATATCAAACTGTAAATAATTTATTCTTTGGATTTATTCAGGGGTTTTTTTAATATAATTTAAAATAAAAACTTAGCACAATTAAAAACTACTGCTAGGCTCATGTTTATATTTAGAGTTATATTTGTTTGGTATTTTGGAGAACTTTTACTTTAAGATTTTACTTTAAATTTTCTCCTTGTGATTTTATTTAGTGCCTCAAACTTAAAGAGGTGACAAACTGTTGAATTTTAGTTTAAGAGCAGATCAGCTCGTTGCCGCCCCCTGCTGCTGACTCCATTACACGAGATATTTAAGTGTTAATGTAGTCTATCGAGGGATCAGCATCAGCCAGTCTCAAACAGCCAACACAATACAGTAAATTGTTAATGCTTTGTCGAACTAATTTTACAATTTTAAATGTAATTTTGTATTACTTTTTAATATCTTGGATAGTAAACTCCTAATTAACCCATTTTATTTATAATCACTATTAGGAAATTACATCATTCAATGCATCAGGCCAACTAATTGAAGCTTGTTTTCTCCAATTGAACCAATCAAACACTGAGGTGAGCTTTAGCCCCACCCACTCCTATATGCAGATACAGGTGTGTAAATAAAGCGGCTCAGCCAGGTGATGGTTTTTCTCCTTGTGTTTATTTCGTTTAAGAGTGTGGAAGTGTGTGTGTGGAAGTTAACGGTAGGACTTCTGGTAGCGAGCCCGAGCTCCTGGACCACCAAACTTTTTAGACTCGCAGCGGCGAGGATCGGCGACCAGAAGAGTTCGATCATACTGAATCAGGATGTCCTTAATCTCCTTCTTAGACGCCTCATCCACATCTGATGGAACATAAACACACTTTATACAGAAACAACAAACAGCTATACAGATTTTATTGATCAAAAACATCAAATTGTCTTATTCACACAGATTTAAGATGCATTTCTTTATTAATTTTATACATGTAATGTATACATGTTTTTACTTAACTGTACATTTTTGTACCTTTTCTTGGTTGTTCCAGATTTTATTTACTAATTAAGTTTGTTTGTGTTTTACACTTCTAGTAAAAACATTTGTTCAGTTCTATAAAGATATGTTTTTTTTAATAATTCCTTCACTAACTAAGAAACCAGTGACTGCAATTCTTTAGACTGTGTGTGCATGCATGTATGTATCAGTACTCACACTTCTGGTAGTAAGCCACCAGGGCCTTAGAGATGGCCTGCCGAATCGCTGCAAGGAAATAAAATCAGTATTAATTTAGGAGTGCGCCGATTAGAACATAGTGTGTGTGTATAAATATATACCATAGACTTGGGCGACATGTCCTCCACCTTTCACACGCACTCTAATATCCACACCAGCAAAACGTTCCTTTCCCAACAACAAAACCGGCTCCAACAGCTGGAACAGTTACACACAGTTAAACACTCCTCACACACCATCATGAAATAGTCTAGTAATGCCATGTTTAATTTATTTTGATAATGGACTTTAAATCTTTGAGATGTATTGACTAATCAGAACCAAAAGCTAAAATCTTTGTGTTGTCAGTACAAGTGCATTAAATGATGTCTTTATTTGAAGTGTAAATTTGTACATTTTTCAAAGTTGTGGCTCTCAGACTGATGATCTGATACACAACCTGCCTCTATCCCCTCAACCGCCCTTACTGTTTTTCTCCCATTAGTTTTTGTTAATTTTTTAATTAATATGTTTCTCTGTCTGTAATTTCAGTTTTTCTTAATACAGCAGGCAGTGTGTGAAGGGGTGAAGTTCTCATCCCAGTGATACAGTACACACCTTATACTGCAGTGTTGCGGGTTCGATGGTCTCCAGCGGTCTGCCGTTCACTTTAATCAGTCCGTTTCCTCTCTTACAGTGCGCTACAGCCGTGGCTGTTTTCTACACACACACACACACACAGACAGATTAGAGCTCAGTTAAATAATAAACTATTTAAACAGAGTTTTAAATTCCCCTGAAAGCTTAACACCTTAAAACTAACAAAGCAATAATGGAGCGGAACCTTTATTACTTTAAACAAAATTAAATGTCGTGTACGTTATAATTTTAAATAAAAATTGTTTAAAAATAAATGTACATAATTGTTAATTTAAAGGGGGGTTAAATAAAAGCTTGGTTGAAAAAGAAGCTATTCCGTATTAGCATGTTTGCTAACAAGGCGCACGAGCCCGGAGGCAACTTAACATTTCTTACACCAGCTGTTAAACGTTTTTATGGCTATTTATTTTGAATTTTTTTTTAATTAAATATTTAAAAATGTTGTTATATAGTCTACAAAGCGATAAAACACCGGCTCGTGCATGATAGCTTAGTGATTAGCCGACAGCTAGCAGTTTTTCTGCCGACCGCATGTGGATATTAAACTAACATTTCCACACTTACTTTGCGCCCGAAGACCTGGACAGACTGCAGAGGTCCTTTGGCCGGCATGATGCTACAATAAAACACAGAAATGTCCACGTTAATAAAGGATGAAAATATGATAAACGGTTAAAATCTGTTAGAGTTAAACACAGACACACCGTGTTCAGCACAGCACTGGAAGAAAAGACCGGAACGGGGTTTCTCACACTCAAATGCACGGACTGTATGTTCTTCTTCTACGGTGCGAATTAAGCCTGTAGCGACACTGACACCTAGCGGCTGATATCGAATTAAAAAAACAAAAAAACAAATTTAAGTTCACAACATAAATAACTCTTTCATACGACCAAATTTTAAGAACACGCTAAAAATAATACAATTATTTATTATAGCTTGATAAAAAGCCTTAATTGCAAAAATAAAGACGACATTACGAAAATAAAGATAATATTTTGATAATAAAATCAAAATGACAATAAAAAAGTAAAAGCAATACAAGAATCAACTCGTAAAATTAGGAGAAGTTTGTTTTGTATAAAAAGATGAGAATTTAGTTAAATTCTACTTTGGGTTCGGCCTTTATAACAATAATAAAATTCTTTATAATTAATAAACCGACACTGCAGCAGTTCTGTAAGAAACTTAATCCTAACTTAAAGTAAAACAGAACTAAATCCTCCTAATAAAAATCTGATAGTGTGTTAATCTAAGTGATAAACATATCTCTGCTTCACCAGTTTACATATTCATACCCCTTTATTTATTAATTAATTTTGACTTCATTCTCAGTCATTTCACTTTATTCTTAAAACATTAGGACATTAAGATTGTAATCCGACTTTGTTTTGTAATGAAGAGTTTATGTTAATTTATAATCTCTCTATCTATCTATCTATCTATCTATCTATCTATCTATCTTTATTTTTTATCTGTTTTTTTTCTCTCTCTCTGTCTGTCTCTTAATCTAACCACAAGTCTTTTTACCTGTCTATTTTTTCATCCAAATGTCTTCTTAGTTTATCTGTCTTTCTATCTGTCTATCTTTTTAATGCATCTGTCTATCTTCTTTTATCAGCATTGGTGTCTCTTGCCTTGTCTGCTGTGTGTTTTCTGATTGGATGCCACAGTTGTGTGATCCTTCTGAACAGTTTATCAACCAGCAGCAGGTCACACCTACACACTCAAAAAAACATACTTACACGCACACTTACTCACCGAGAAAATCACCACACTGCCTTTTGTTATTAGATTAGATTAGATTAGATTCAACTTTATTGTCATTGTGCAAGGTACATGTACAGAGCCAATGAAATGCAGTTAGCATCTAACCAGAAGTGCATAAGTGGCTTATTTACAATAAATATCAGTGTAATAAATAGGGTATGGGGTTGATGGGGTTACAGAGGTGGGGGTAAATAATGTACAGAGGTATATGGATAGAGTATGGAGGTGTAACAATAGCTAGTATTAGATTGTACAAAGATGCATATGATAGGTAGTGCAAAGTACTGTATAGATTGATATAGATAGATATAGTATAGATTGTATAGATTGTGCAAGATGCATAATGATAAGGTAGTGCAAAGTACAGAAGTGGCAGTGCAGTAGTAATTAATAATGTATATCAGCTGTTCAGTGCAGAAACAGCCACCAGGAAAGAAGCTGTTTTTCAGTCTGTTTGTGCGGGCTCTGAGGCATCGGTAGCGTCTGCCTGATGGGAGGAGAGTGAACAGTCTGTTTAGGAGTGTGTGGTTTATTTGCAGGAGAAGTGTGCGAGTAGCATCTGTCTCAGACGCAAGAGGAGGTGCGGAAGTGTGTGTGTGTGTGTGTGTGTGTGTGTTAGATGTTGGAAGAGGAAAATGGAGCTGATTGAGGTGACACATTTGTGTTTTCACACACACACACACACACACACACACACACACACACACACACACACACGCACACAACACACACACAGGAGCGTGACAATTCCTCTTTGAATTTTTACAATTTTATCTTATACACATAATGTCTGTTTTCTCTGGAAAGTTTTATGAATTTATATTAAATATTAAGTATTTAATATTAATAATATATTGCTGGCTGTGAAATCTCTGGTTATTAACAGTCTTTACAGATCGTTTTTATTATGGCCGGTAGGTGCAAAAATAATAGTAACTTAATGGAGATTAATGGCGCTAGTAGTGAGCACGCTTCGGAAAAATTTAGAAAAATCAGCTTTTATTAATTTCTGTTATCCCGCAATGTAATACATATCCTAGAACACCAGTAAAAGCACATTTTTACAATTTGTAATTTAAAAGTTTTTCTGGTGTTACCTTCTGATCTGATTTATCGTTAAACAGGCTCCCACACACTGCTTTTTCCCCTGCAGTGTGATGCAGTTTAAAGGAATGTTTATACACTTTTATACACCTGTGGATCCTCATGTGCTGATTTTTTAAGAAGCACCTTGTGAGTATTGGCTTCGGTTCCTCTGCAGTTCCTCGGCAAATCTTGACAATCCCTTAGCGACAGATCCTGCTACTGTAGAGCTGATGTACAGGTTTGAAGCACAGCACTACTATACAGTAGAAATGATTATTTTTAACTTTTTCAGTAAAATATTAAATAAAGTGTATTATTTTGTATAGTTTAGTTTCTGGTACTTGTTTTTTTTTTTCATTTTATACCAAATTAAATGTTTGTTTTAAACATTATGTGCAGAATTTTCTATCACAATAAATTAGAATAGACTCTTGACTTTCCAAATCATTTATAAAGTTCCCAGTACACAAACTGAAACGTGTCTCATATTTTGTCTTTAAATCTGTTTAAACAGTTAAAAAAACAAACAAACAAACATTTTTAAGTTAATTAACCAGAATAAATTCCAAAATGTAAATGTATCGATTCATGCTAACAAACGGCTCATCTCAGTATACAGGACCTTCCGGTGAAAGGTAAGATTAAATTACACTAAAAGCATAATGACACTGATGTACATCTACAAAAGAATGAAAAATATAAATATATATTTAAATATTTGGGTATATATAAATGAATATACTTAAATATTTACCTAAAATATCTTATTCATTTCTAAAGGACTCATCAGAACAGAACCCATGGAATGATTTCAGCACAAGCACTCTGTGCTTTAGTTTAGATTGTGTCTCTCAGTTTGAGAATAATTGATCAATCAATAAATATTAAAATTAAAAATTAAAAACAAAACCCCAGTTGATTCAGAGTCGAGCTAATTAAAGATGTAATTTACAATAAGTTTAGAAACTCCACAATAAAACTCATGTTTTTAATCTAAATTTCAACTTTAATCAGCAGTGCCTCAGTTTTAAAGTCTCAGGGTTTGGTAAATTGGTGGTGCTGGGAATTGAACCTTGATTATGCAATCAGCAGTCCAGCACCTTAACCACTGCATTACCACTTACCCCACTGTAATTCCCAGTGTTGTTTATCTCAGCATTCCCATACTCCCAGTGTTCCCAAATATCTAGTTTTTAATGTTACCTTACTTTCAGCATTTCCTAACTTTTCCTAAGTTTTTTAATGACTGGAGTTTTTCAAATCCTTGCTTGTTCTCAGAATATTTTCTATATTTTTCCTGCGTTCTCTAATTTAGTTTTCAACTCTTTAGCATCTTACATGTTTTCAGGTTCCTTAATTGTCCTTTATTTAAGTGTTTTCTTTTTTTAAGATGTTTGCTATTTTTCAAGCAATACCTAGTTGCCAGTTTTTTCCTAGTTATTCCTCAGATTCTTTTTTTCATTTCCAGATGCTTTATACCTTTCTGTTATTTCCTAGCTATTAACACTTCCTTAATGTTTTTATATATTTTGGAAGTTTTAGAGGTCCTAAAAACTCTGAGAATTATATGTGCTCCGTTTATCTAAATACTGAAGCTAACGTAAGGCTGAGAAAAGACAGAGTAAAATGTTTTGTGTAATCATTACATTTAAAGTCTAAGGAGTATTTTCCCAAAGAGACAGAGGTGATATTTTTAATTAAAGGTTTAAACTTCCACAGTTGATATTTGGCATTCCAGCAAAAGTTTGGAGTGTTTTAACAAATGCATTGGAATTCTTTCACCAGATTCACCTCCTGTCTGCTCCTGGATTTGTCCCTTCGTCTTCCAGCTGTTTTCTTTTCCGAAGTAAATCCTTATTAATCTTAGAGAGTTAACATGTGGAGAAAAATGGCAGAGCTCAACTCCATCAGTTACACAAAATGAATCAAACAAAATATCAGTGTCAGAACTAAACCAAATATCACAGACAGACAGCCATTAATCCGACATTACAGCATTCGTCAGAAAGCTCTGACTGCACTTGAATCATGTTCCAAATTGCTTTTTATTCTCAGACTCAATTACTGATTGAAGTTTATAAGATAAAGTAAAATGTTTGATGTGAAAATACTAGCTAGTTGCAGCCAGGAGATTTAAAAGTGTTTTATTTGTGTATTTCTTTTACTGAGGTTTAACTAAAAATCGTGTTTTTAAGTGTGTATTTGACACAAACTGTACAGTGATGTGAGAGTATCTTCAATCAAACAAGGTACAAATCTGTACCTTAAACATTTGAAAATAAAATGTAAATATAAAAAGTTTAAAGAATTAAGGGTGAGAATAAATGAAGATTTTTAAAATCAGGAGTAAAAGTAATAAAATAAATCTTTTGTAAAATTCACAACTAAAAAATGCATAACGTTTAGAACTTCTTGGAAATATTAATGAATCATGTTTAGGAATCACAGGTGAAAAATGATTGAATATTTAAAGAACTATTAAAAAAAATAAGTGAATTGTATAAACCAACTGTTAGCAATCTTTGTTGCTAACACTCCTTGAAGTTGTATATAGCTAGTGCTTTCCATTTGTATTGTAAAAAATTTTACTGTCTTAGACAAGTATTTGAAATTTAACATCACACAGATCACACACACACACACACACACACACACACACACACACACACACACACACACACACTGACACTTGATAGCTGTGTGTCAGCCATATTTTAGGTCTTTATTGTCGTGTTGGTAAAATGTTGATATGGATTCGACCTTGTGGGACCGGAACGGATCATCTGATATCTGAGCTGGGGGGCTCAGTGTGACCTCACTATGACCTCTGTTTGTTTACATAGACTGGTGGAACTTTCTTTGTAACCTACACCCCCCACACACACACAGAAATAAAGAGGCAGATTGAATAGTAAGATGTATCTGTAAGATGTCCAAGTAGTCAAGCAGGTGATTTTACTAAATAAAGATTCAAAGAGGTTTAAAAGTCTTATGTGTATTCAAAAAAACCTGAGTTCAAAACTCAAATAAGAAAATAGCATATAAAGTAAATGAATCATGTGAACGAATTACAAGTAAAATAAATTAATCATGTGCAAATTTCACAGGTGAAATAATAAAATCGTGTAAGAATCACATAAAATTAAATTAAATAAATGTAAGGATGACAGGTGAAATAAATAAATAATGTTTATATTTACATTTAATTACAATCGGCAATCATATGTTTAAATTTGTGTGTGTATGATTGTGTGCGTTTTTAAAATAGAGCTTTAATTTCATTGTACAGCTGTAAAATGACAATAAAAGTTTTTTATTCCATTCTATGCTATTTGTTGGAATCACATAATAAATAAATAAATAATATTCACAAATCACAAGCAAAAATCATTGAATTATGTGTAAGAATTACGGGTAAAATTCATTAATCAATTTTTCATGGCTAACATAAAAAACAAAATGATGATTTCCCCAAAACGTGTCCTGGTCAAGTATAATATTATATAACTATGGCACTAAGATGTGTGGTGTGAAACACACCCACAGTGGAATGTTTGTTGGTGTTATTTATGAAGGTTAAAGGTCAGGGTTCTTTCTCCTACCCCTCTATTTCTTCCTGGGTAAATTCAGGATTGCCTCTTGTACCAGTAAGGGCACTTCCGACCCCTAAAGCCCTCAGGAGGGTAATATTGGTCATAGTAGAAGGAATGCTCTCAGAAGGAATGCAGCTCACCTCACTTATACTTTTTAATTTATTTGCTGATGCGTGAAATTGTCCACTTCACTGAGCTGACCTAAACTCTTAACCTCTGGAGAACAAATCTGACCTGATGATGTCACACCCTATTCACAAGGTAGTGCTTTTGGTCGAGCTCTTAAATGATTATGGACTGCAATTGCATATAATTACAGGAGCTGACAGAGACACTGTCAATAATAACAATGACAACATAAACATAGATAGATAGATAGATAGATAGATAGATAGATAGATAGATAGATAGATAGATAGATAGATAGATAGATAGATAGATAGATAGATAGATAGATAGATAGATAGATAGATAGATAGCATGCATTACGTCTTTTACATGAATGTAAAGTCAGAACTATGCTGAATGTAAACATTTACCACAGCTATGTTGTAGTAATTGAGAAAAATTACCGTATGGATAACATACAGCTAGCATTTTGCTGGTTAATTCTTCCTTATTAATATCTGAAATATCAACTTTTACCTCAGCTGTGTTGATAAAGTATTAAGAAAAATTACTGAGTAGCTAACATACAGCTAGCATGTTGCTGTTACGTTTTTTAATGAAAATTTAAGTAAGGCCAGAAATGAGTCGATAAGTTGGTAAATTATTAGAGAAAAATAGAAAAATAACAGCTAGCATGTTGGTAAAATAACAGCTAGCATGTTATTGTTGGTATTTTATACAAATACAATACAATATAATATAAATACAATGCTACTATTTAACATTTTTTATATGAATATGAAGGCAGAATGACCGCAGAAATAATTCATAACTATTTAGAATGTCATATTTGCCACAGATATGATGAAAATAATTGAGCAATGATACTGTGTGGATAACAGTATATATATATATATATATATATATATATATATATATATATATATATATATATATATATATACATACATACTACAGGTATGCTAAAAAAAGCTGATTAAAAATACTCTTGTTACAGCTAGCATGTGGCCTTTAAATATGAATGTAGAATGACAGCAAAAATCTGAGTCAAACTATTAGGAACTTTAAGATTTACCTCAGATGTGTTGATAAATTTTAAAGAAAAAATATTGTCTAGCTGAAATACCATTAGCATGTAGCTATTGAATGTATGTAAAGAGTCAGAAATAATTGAGAACATTAACATTTACCGAAGATATGTAAAAATATAATCTTGAATGCTAATGTTTCAAATCATCAGTGTGTAATCAAAGTTCCTTTGCAAATGGTAAGAAAAAAGGATAGTTGGCTATGATATTTAAGTTAAGCGTCAGTTGTTAGCATGTTAAAATGATTCAAGCAATTGGCTTGATGTCTAATATACCATTAGCATTTACTGTAAAAAATGGATGAATGAAAAACCTTCCCAAATGATCCAAGCTAAAAGTTTTGTGTGTGTGTGTGTTTTAGAGAGGGAGATAAAACATTTGCTTGGCAGCTTCTGTTACTGAGGTTTAGTCATGCTGTGCTGATTTATGTACGAATAGGAATCAGAGCATGCACGCACACACACACACTATTGTAAATGAACAGACGACAAAGTAAAGATGGTTTATATGCCCAAGACAAATGTAGAAATTGTAACAATAAAATGTACATAATTTCCCTTAAAAAATATAAACACACAAACACACACACATATACACACACCTGGGTGGATAAAGATCAAGGGCAATTCAATGATCCTATCTGTCACCGTTATAAAGATTAGTGGAAGCTTATGTTACATTTAGAATCTCATCTATTTCATCTGTAATATTAAACATGGTGTTTGTTCAATGCACTATTTTGTGCTACCTGGTGTTTAAGTTTGTGGTACTTTTTGGCTACACTAATGTCAGTGGAGTTTTATCACTGACTGGACCAGCAGAGACGATAATAAACACCACACACTGCAGTGGGATCAGTTACACACACATTAAACAGCCGACTCAACTCACTGTAATAACTATGAAGACGATGATCGTCTTTTGGAACGCAAGTGTTAATCTAGTAAAAGTTCCTTAGTTTCGAGTTCCATTGTTTTAAATATTTCTTTTTTTATTACTTTTATAAACGGATTAAAAAAAAAAAAAGATGTTAAGACTTCAACACTTTATGTCTATGTAGATAAATTATAAACTGGTAAAAAATCTGCATAATCTTGAATTATAAACATATTTGTTAAATGCATAAACATGTAAATATATTTAAGTTAATTAGTCACTGAGTATATGCTCATTTGCATATTGAAAACTAATAAAAACTAATGTAATTATGAATAAAACACCTATGTAAGGATATCTTACTGACACAAATATTAAAAATAAAATATCATCAACATAATGACCATAATTACATAATTATGAAGACATAATTACGTTACAAGATCCAATAATATCCAAGATCCAATAATATGCAGTAATAATATAAATGCAAATGATCCGTTACGGCTACCCAAAAATTATGACGAATTTTAAACGCTATCATAATTTTTGCATACAAATTTTTTGAAAACATTTTTAAAATATGTGTAAATGAAGTAAAATATGAAATAAATAAACTCATAGCACCCAACTGTCAACAATAAAACACACAAAAAAATTACATAGCTTTTGAACACATGCCAAAAGCAACGTTGGTACAGTGGGTACTATTATTTAAAAAAATTAAAGAATAAAATCTTTTTCATTAAGCATAAGGACAGTAAAAAGATTGCTTCCATCTGATCAACTGATGACCACTAGATCACTTCATATTACTTTGTTTTGGTGTTTTTCTTCAATAAAATTTTACATTATGAAATGTCTTTTTCCCTTTTTTCCTGAAACTTTTTCCCAAAAATCTTTGATCAGCTTTATTATTATTATTATTATTATTATTATTATTATTATTATTATTATTATTATTATTAATGTCTTTACTGCAAAGCCCCAAAATCACACACAGCACCCAGGAGAGCACTGATCATCATCATTATCATAATTCAAACTGCTTTGAAATTTAAACTCTTTTGTCTTTGACCTGTGATCACAGCGAGACATGGTGTCTGTTTGCTTAGCATTAGCATTTGTGGACACCAGAGACAGGACATAAGGGTGGTGGGTTTGAGGGTTGTTTGGGGGTTTAACCTCTGAAGGGGTGGCGTTGGTTCTTAGACAGAGTTGATGTGAAGTCTGGGGTTGGAATTCAGTGTTTATTTAGGCTTAAAACTCTGAGATAATTTTAGACGGATATCTCTACAACCAACAGCGTCACTTTAATCTGGAATACTGTTTCCACTGAGATCGATAAGATCCCTCAGGACTGCGCAAAAAAAAATATTAACTTACTACACCAGACAAGTAAAAAACAGTTGTGAAATATAATAAGAATCACACCATGGCCAGTGGTTAGAAAGCACAGAACAACAATTACACAAGATAAAACACACAAACGTACAACATTTAGAGCATCAACTAAATTACAATTAAAAAACCCTTTTAAGTAATTTACAATACAATAACTACACACACAATACAATGGCTACAGAAAACAATAACTACACAATATAGTAACTACACAACGCAATAACTACACAATACAATATTTATACAATACAATAACTACCAAAAACAATAACTACACAATACAATAACTACAGAAAACAATAACTACACAATACTATAACTAATAGCAACCACACAATACAATAACTACACAATATAATAACTTCACAATACAATAGCTACACAAAAACATTAATACACAGAAAACAATAACTACACAATACAATATCTACACAGTACAATAGCTACACTAAACAATAACTACACAATACAATATCTACAAAATACAATAACTACACAATACAATATCTACACAGTACAATAGCTACACTAAACAATAACTACACAATGCAATAACTACAGAAAACAATAATTACACGATACAATAACTACACAATATAATAACTGCAGAAAACAATAACAACACAATACAATAAAACTAAACAATACATTGTAAAATGTAAATGTCTTTATTTATTTTGTCACATATACTTTTTACAGCAGAGTGAAATTTGTTTCTTTACATACCCCATCTTAGTAAGTTGTAAGTAGCCCTAGATTTTCATGCTAAGCTCTTGTCTCTACAAGAGTAACATCAGACACCGTCTCAGCCTAGCACTGGAGCTTCCTTTTTCCAGTTTTCACTACCAGATAAGTTTGACAGAACCCCGGAGCATTGTAAAGGATTTCTATGCCAGTGCCAGATCCTCTTCCAGGATCAACCCAGCGCTTTCCCAACTGAAAGTAACAAATGCGCTTTTCTTCTCTCTCTACTTTTTGGAAGAGCTTTAGATGGCGTCGGCGGTCAGAGACTTAGACACACAAGTCAGTGGATTATTTTATGTCTAAACTGAGCTGGATATTTTGACTCAACTTCTTGTTTACGTCAAGGTGAACACAAAGGTGATCCATGAGCATGTTCTGCAGGTGCGTACTGTTCTTCATAGATTGTTCAAAACACAAGATGTTTGTTAAAATGGAGAAATGTGATGAACCAATGTGAATCAAAGTCAAGTCATATTCATGGTTTATCATATCAGCTCTCAAGAGGGTCGCCATAAACAAAAAAAAAAACTGTTACGAAAGCTGTTACTGACTGGCCCCTTCCTAAGACAATCAAAGAGCTGCAAAGGTTCCTGGGGTTTGCCAACTCTTACTGCCGGTTCATAAGGAACTACAAGCCAAACTACAGCAGCCATCCTATCTTTCCTTAAGGGCAAACCTACCAAAATACAGTGGACTGATGCGGCTACCAAGGCATTTGCCCACACTCAAGGTTAAGTTCAATTCGGTCTTATCCTGCAACATCCCCATGCTACCATTTGTATATAGAAGTTGATGCCTCTGACTGTGGAGTAGGAGCCGTACTTTATCAGAGATGAGGCACCCCCCCCAAACTTCACCCGTGTGCCTTCTACTTGGGAAAACTTACCCCAGCAGAAAGGAATTACAATGTGGGGAATAAAGAATTACTGGCTATTAAAGAAGCCCTGACGAAGTGGAGGCACTGGCTGGAGGGGAGCACTCATCCATTCCTGGATCATAAAAATTTTGTGTTTGAATTTAGCATTTGAATTCACAGCAAGCTAGACGGGCACTGTTACGCTATTCCAATTTTCTATAACTTCGAACCTGGGACAAAAAAACAACAAAGCACATGCTTTATCCAGGAGGCATGACCCCCCCCAACACACCACATGCCCAGACCCTATTTTGAACCCCCAAATCATGTTGGGCCCCATTCGGTGGCATCTAGAGGAAGAAATCACTACAGCGCACTGAAGCGATCCTCTTCCGGCTGCTTGCCAGCCCTCTAACCCCCCTCCCAAAAGAGTTGTATGTGCCACTAAGACTGCAATCGAGTAATGACCTGGGTTCATACGGCTCTCTGCTCAGGCCATCCGTGGGGTGAAAAGAACCCTGGAACTTGTTGAAAACACTTACTGGTGGCCAGGGTGTCGCCTTGATGTCATGAACATTGTGAAAGCATCCCCCATCTGTGCCCAATCAAAGACTCCCCAGCACCTACCTGAATGACTGCTTAAAGCACTGCCCATCCTTCAAAGGCCATAGACCAAGAGCTTAATAACCAAAAAAAGTTAATAATAACTAAAACTTAGGTGTGTCAAAAAGCACACCTAAGTTCCTAACTAACAATAAAGGGTTGACAGAGCAGCCATCAAGTGTTAGACAGTGATCTAGATTATTACAGCCAGAGGCTTTAAGTCCGATAATTAACGTTTGAAATTATTTAAAATTCATCCAGTTTTTTATATCAACTACGCATTCAGTTAGTGCTAACACACTTCCGCTGATGGCAACAAAGCTTTCTATGTAAAAAAATCTTGTGGTCGACAGTGTCAAGTGCAGCACTGAGGTCCAATAACACTAATACACACACACACACATACTTGTCAGTTATTAAGCTCTTGGTATACTTTGTCCCCTGTTCACACTCTCGGCGTGACCCTCATGGTTACACTAAGCTGCTTTTCCAAATCTACATCATCATCAGCCATGTTGGGAGGAAGTACCTCAGCGTGACGGACACGTCCTATATTTCATCAACTCCACACCTGAAAAGGTACTCAGACTCAAAGAGCCACATCACGTCGGGGATGTGAATTTTTGACGCCTAAAGGTCAGAGATCAGGTGGTCTTATGAGGAAAACACTGCTGGTGCTGGATAAAGTGGAAATGTGTTTGCTCAACACATGTTAAATGTTGGGCTTGAATAATCGGATCCCTTTCCTTCTGTAGCTGTGTGTGTGTGTTTACACTTTGTTGTAAACTTTTTTCTTTGTCGAAGCAAAGACCAGGGGCCTCATTTACAAAGACAATTAGGAATTTATCCGTAGCCAGCCCAGCACTAACTAACTAGAAAAACTCCAAATTCTTAAAGTCTGTACGTATTCTTTAGTAAAGTCATCCATCTCTCTGTCTCTTCTTACAAGTCCCTTGTTAACACCTGTATACAGTAGCCAGTACAGACATTACAAAGTATTATTAGCATCTATTTCTTTGGATAATGTTATATAAAGCACCATTACCTCTAATAAGTTATACCTGAAACTTGCCCTCTGAGAAACACTGAAAATATTATTATAAATTGACGCAACCCCTCCCTTTTTAGCTTTTAGATGCAGCTCATGTTTATAACAGTAAAGGGGGTGAAGACTCATTTAAAATTATGTAATAATCTAGTTTAGGCAGGTTTCTGTCAAACAGAACACATCTAGATTATAACTAGCGATCATGTCATTTACAAAAAGCGCTTTTGCAGCAAGTTAGCAGACACTTGGTTTAGCCAGTCTGTCTGCTTCCTGACCTAGGCTACAGTTAGGCAACTGCCAACTCTAAGACTATGTGCCAAATTTCTAGAGAGAAGAGTGGCACCACCCCAGAAGGGATGAATACCATCTCCTTTTATCAGGTCAGGTCTGCCCCAAAAACTCGTCCAATAGTCTATAAAAACTATGTTATTTTGCGGGCACCATCTAGACATCCAGCTATTAAGTGATGACAATCTGCTATGTATCTTGTCACCACAGTAAGCAGGGAGGAGACCAGAGCAGATGACCATGTCTGACATCGTACTTGCAACTTCACATACCTCTTTAAACCGATTTTTACTGATCTCCAACTGGCAAAGTCTAACATCATTAGCCCCTGCGTGAAAAACAATTTTACTAAATTTATATCTAGCCTTAGCCAGCCCTTTTAAATTTGCCAAGATGTCAGGGGCTCTGGCTCCCAGTAAACACTGGACTATGGTAGCTGGAGTCGCTATTTTTACGTTCTGTACAATAGAATCACCCATAACTAGAGCTCTTTTATCAGGTTTCTTAGTGGGTGCGTCACTGAGTGGGGAGAACCTATTTGATGTTTGGTCGGAACTGAAGAGCCTCACAGTCTCCCAGTTGCCCTGCTGCACAGGTGCTAAAACCGGACCCGGATTATGTACAAGATTCCCTGAGCTAGTCGCATCCAAAATGAATCTACAGCCCTCACATTCTTACTTTCCTCAATTAGAGTTTGCATGCGTGTCTCTAGTTTTAAAACCTTCTTTGTCAGCCTGACTATTTCCCTAAATTTATCACATGTGAATCCCTCACTGCCAGAGAGAGATAAACTGTATTTGTGGCAATGATAGCAGGAGAGAAAGCCATTACTCACGGTGAATGATGAATGATTGAGAAGTACCGCTGTTGTTTGATGCACTCAGAAAAGAAAAAAACAGTAGTACAGAAACGCGACTGGAAACGCAAATAACAAACTGGCTAACGATGCTAACACGCGACTGGAAACGCAAATAACAAACTGGCTAACGATGCTAACACACAACTGGAAACGCAAATAACAAACACAAATGATTTTAAATTAACAACAAATGTCAGAAAAGTTTTGATGTTAGAAAAATACTAGGATTTAATTAATTTTTTTTATATATAATCAACAGAGAGTGAAAATACTCCCACTATTATCACACACTTACAAATGCTTACTATAATCACACACTAACACACACTATAATCACTCTTTAACACACACACTATAATCACACAGTAACACACACACACACTATAATCACACAGTAACACACACTTTAATTACACAATAACACACATTTACTAAAATCACACACTAACACACACTTTAATCACACACAAACACACTCTCACTATAAGCATTTACTAATACACTCTCACTATAATCAGACACTAACACACACTATAATCACATAATAATACACAGTCACTATAATCACACACTAACACTGTAACGTCACAGACTTCCGGACTGGAGTAGTTCTCCACGAGTTTCCAGTCAAGCATGTCTGCAGTCACAACCGAGTGCGGTTTCCAGGTAACGTCGCCTAATCAGTGAAATGCAAGGCACCTGATTGCACTCACTATAATCACACACTAACACACACTCACTATAATCACACACTAGCACACTTTAATCACACACTTAATTTAATCACACACTATAATCACTTACTAACACCCACTCACTATAATCACACACTAACACACACTATAATCACTGACTAACACAAACTTTAATCACAGAATAACACGCACACTCACTATAATCACACACTAACACACGCTCACTATAATAACACACTAACACACCCTATAATCACTCACTAACACACACTTTAATTATAGAATAACACACACACTCATTGTAATAACACACTAAAACACACTATAATCACTCACTAACACACACTTTAATCATAAAATAACACACACTCACTATAATCACACACTAACACACACTTTAATCATACATTAACATACACTATAATCACACACTAACATACTCTTACTATAAGCAACGCTAACATTCTATATATGTCTTTCCTATTTCTGTTGTTGCTGTGTAGTTCTGTTGTGTATCTGCTGACGTGATGAAGTTTTGTGTTTTAACATTAACTCTGTTTTTAACGCTTTCTTATTTAAGCGGTGGATTGTTTATATGGTTTTTTTTTTATTTCCCTGCATTGAACCTAAACATTCATTTCATCCATATGCTAAAATCAATTAATGCAGATATGTATATACCATACCTATGGCTTACTTATGGCCGTGAGCTAATTAAAGAATACTGGCTCCCAATAAGCGGAGCAATCGTTCCCCACAATGCACAGATCAAAACACACACACATGTAACCACCTTGCACTCCGTGCTGCAGTCCCACCAAAAGAGGTAATTGTAACTCAGCCTTGGCTCCTACAAAGAAAAAAAAGCAATTAACAAAATATACTGCAAAAAAAAAATAATAATACATCTAACCAAAATCTTAGTTAGACAATAGAAAGTAACAGAAAACAAAAAAAGACACAAAAAAACAGACAAGCAAAATACAATAAAAACAAAAGGTGGAAATATAAACAATAAACGTAATGCCACCAAAACAACAAACTGATATCAAAAACAAAAAAGGAAATAAACACTAAACAGAAAACTTAACAGAAGCTGTGTCGCTGAAGATGATGTGAGCAAACAAATAAATGTTGAAAATAACCCAATTAAATGCAAACTAGAATACTGGAAACAAACAAATATTTTAAATTAAGACAAAGGCACAGACCCAAGCTCAGACACCAACACGAACAACACAGCAATCCAAAAGCAGCAAAGACTTCTGTAGATACCAGCAAACTCTCCTAGCAACTTATGTAGGGGGCCTCTACAAACCGCCAATAGTAGCTGGCAAAACCAAGAAAAGATCGCAGTTCTGTGACATGAGAGGGCCGGGACCACTGAGCATGCAATTAACAGAAGGTTGCTCCCTCCCTTGATGGCAGTTTTGCAGGGCTTAAAACACAGGAGGTGGTGCACTAGACACTGGCGGAAAATCAAACAGCGCAGACCATGCTGCCCAAAGAGTTCCTGGTAACATTGCCTCAGAACATTCATCCCCAACACACCTGGAGCGCAAGTTGCCAGGAGGATCCCCGACCACAAGCACCCCGCATTTACACACTTCCTCTTCCATGTTCTCTAAATACTTACCGATGAAGCTTTAAACAAAGGATTTTTTTCCCCTATTTGAGTGCTTAAAATTAACTAAAGTAATGATACTGCTGTTTTGTCCAAAAAAATTCTAAAGAAACCAGACTAGGCCTTACACTCTAATTCAAGTAAGCTCCTAAATGATTATCCAAGTCTCAGCCCCACAAAAAACACGATCCTGCCGACTATGCCAGAATGTGGCATGAGGTTACTACGTTGAGAGAGACAGACTTAGGAACTAATATGTAGCCAACTATGCCACCCTGTAAACAGGAACAATTTCTAAGATTGAACCACTAAAAGTAACAAAAAGGTCACACAGGTACGTGGGTTTAAAATATGGACTGCAGAGAGATACAAAAAAAAAGTTTATTTTATAAATAAGCACAAGACCTAAGAATACATTAAAAAAGCTTTAAAGCCTATGGGATGACAGAATATTAAGGGAGATCGAGGCCTAACTATGGCCGTGAGCTTATTAAAAAATACAAGCTCCTAATAAGCAGAGCAATCTTCCCCCACAGTCCACAGGTGAAAACACACACACACATACGTAAACACCCTGCACTCCACAGTCCCACCATCAGAGTTAATTGTGGCTCAGCCTCGGCTTCTATAACAAAAAAGAGCAATAAACAAAATATACTGCAAAAGAAAAACAATACATCTAACCAAAATCTTAGTTAGACAATAAAAAGTAATAGAAAACAAAAAGACACAAAAAGGAATACAAACAAAAGGTGACAATATAAACAATAAACAGAATGCCACCAAAACAACATGCTAATATCAAAAAACAAAAAAGGAAATAAACACTAAACAGAAAACAGACGCTGCGTCGCCAAAGACACGAGCAGAAACATTGAAAATAACTAAATTAAATACAAACTAGAATACCGGAAACAAACAAAACATTTAAATTAAGGCAAAGGCACAGAACCCAAGCTCAGCGATGACTTAAAAAAACCACAGACACAAACAACACGGCAAAGCCATTTAAAAGCCGCAAAGACTTCTGTAAACAAACAGCAAAGACAAAACAGTAACGACAAAATGGCAAAGACAAAACAGCAGCATCAAACTGTTGCATCGCAGTCTTCCTTAATTAATCATGCCCAGTCTTTCTTTCATTTGATCGCTGCCATTAAAAGATCCACTGACCATGCATGTGTTGTGACCTAAAACTAAGCCGATCACCAGAATATGCTTGTCGTTGGAGAGCAAAAGGAAGAGAGAGAGCAAACAGCCACAAATTGAGCCGCAACTAATCGCCAATCTGTCAGAGAAATGTCTGAACGAAATGGGGAAAATCCGGAATGGACAGGCCTTCGGAAATGACAACACTGGTGCCACTAGAATGATTACACTAGTAGCCATTTTGCGATTTAAAAAAAACTATAACTTACAATAAAACAGTTGGTTAATATGTATGTTTGTAACATGGGCAGGTACTGAATTACATTTATGCCGAATCAGCATGACGGACGATAGATTATAAAAAATATTCTATTAATAATTTAGGATTAATAACTTCTGCAAGCTCAACTATATGAAGACTAAAAAGAAGCTAATTATTTGGCCTATTGTGTATAGTAAATGCTAATATATTACCTACTAGTAAGTAATGATTGTTTTTTTCTTTCGCCATGATTGCATCTTGTCCTATGTCTATGTTAAAATATGCTGTGATTTTAGGAATTACTTTTATTTGACTGATGATCAATTTTATTTTTTGCTATTTTTTTACGTCTTTTACTAATTCCTAATTTTGAGACATTACATTAACTTGTGCATTTGACTAACTAAACTTAAGTAAATTATGTAAGTTCAATACAGGATAATTACTGGATGCTTTCAGAAACTTCAAGTGATAACAGATGTATTCACTGGATTTCAGACAGAACATTAAATAAAGTTCACTAATGAGCGAAGTGTTTAGTAAGCGTGAGATTTTTCTCACACAGGAACTGCATTCATACACAGAAACTTAAAGCAAAGTGATATCGTACCATTTTAAAGGAACAGTCAGCTCAATATAAAATGCAGGTATTATTTTTTTTTCTACATTAAGCCCAGATAAGATGGTTTTTTATAGTTGACCTGCAGGGCCACATTAAAGCATTTAATGCGGCCCTGCAGGTCAACTATAAAAAACCATCTTGAATTCAGTTACTATATATTTTATACCATTTTATCCGAGGTGTTAATGCGTTTGTTTAAAAGCCCCATTGAGAAGAACCCTGTGATGTCCTGTGACAGCTAGCATGTGGATAGAGTTTCCCTGTGCTATATTTAAGTCGCCTTGTGCCACCGAGCTATTTACACACCAGCACACAGTCTAAGAGTCAATAAGTTAGAGACGTCTGGGCCAATCACACCATAATGGATCTTTTCGAGACCAATACGTTTCTTTTTAATGATTTGCGCTACCTAGAAGCGGACCACGGAGCCCTGCAGCACCTGGACATGCCGGAAGTTTCTCGGCTGTATCAGGAGTATGAAAGTCCGGAGTCTCCAAGCCGAAACAGCAGAGAGGAACACGTTTTCGTACCAAAAGCCTTAAAGCCTCACTGTGATGGTCAGTGTTTAACTTGGGCCTGTAAAATCTGTAAAAGGAAGTCCGGCCCGACAGATAGACGGAAAGCAGCGACACTGCGCGAAAGACGGAGACTAAAGAAGATAAACGAAGCATTTGACGCGCTGAAGAGGAAAACTGTACCGAACCCAAACCAGAGGCTTCCTAAAGTAGAGATTTTACGCAGCGCCATCAGTTACATTGAAAAACTTCAGGACTTGTTACACAATCTGGACGAGCAGGATGGACTGATTGAGGACATGGATTTGATCCAGAACACCAGAGAAAACAACGTAAGAACAATTAAAAAAACAAAATCATGAGACACAGACAGTAACTCTGACTTCATATCATACACAATTATTGTATAATACTGTCCACTTAAACATAGTGAAAACATAGTGAAAACAACAACAAAATGTTTAAATAATTAAAGCTAATTTAAGATTTTCATAAATTTGACTTTATTCTTGTAGTTTTGTCTTTTTATCTTATGCTGTAGAATGTAATATTTTATACATACAGTAAAAATTAGGTGGATTTTCTTTATTTAGGTATCAAACCGTGAATACAGATGGAAAAACACATGGCAGAAAAACTCAGACCATTCCAGTGCAGAATCATTGCATCATACAGAAGGTTTGACCAATCAGAGTTGCTAATAATGTCCTGTGTTACTGTTCTTTAACTATAAAGTGTTACTGTTCTTTAACACTACAGTATTCTTTAACTCTCCTGTCTTATTGTTCTTTAACTTTACAGTGTTACTGTTCTTTAACACTACAGTATTCTTTAACTCTCCTGTCTTATTGTTCTTTAACTTTACAGTGTTACTGTTCTTTAACACTACAGTATTCTTTAACTCTCCTGTCTTATTGTTCTTTAACTTTACAGTGTTACTGTTCTTTAACACTACAGTATTCTTTAACTCTCCTGTCTTATTGTTCTTTTAACTTTACAGTGTTACTGTTCTTTAACACTACAGGATTCTTTAACTCTCCTGTCTTATTGTTCTTTAACTTTACAGTGTTACTGTTCTTTAACACTACAGTATTCTTTAACTCTCCTGTCTTATTGTTCTTTAACTTTAACAGTGTTACTGTTTTTGTCTTAACACTTTAACACTACAGTTATTGTTGTCTTCTTATTGTTCTTTAACTCTACAGTGTTACTGTTCTTTAACACTACAGTATTCTTTAACTCTCCTGTCTTACACTACTGTTCTTTAACTTTACAGTGTTATTTTTCTTTAACACTACAGTTATTGTTCTTATTGTTCTTTAACTTTACAGTGTTACTGTTCTTTAACACTACAGTATTCTTTAACTCTCCTGTCTTACTGTTCTTTAACTTTACAGTGTTATTTTTCTTTAACACTACAGTGTTACTGTTCTCTAATTCTACAGTGTTACTGTTCTTAATTCTACAGTGTTACTGTTTTGTGTTACTGTTCTCTAATTCTACAGTGTTACTGTTCTTTAACTCTACAGTGTTAATGTTTTTTTATCTTTATTGTGTTACTGTTCTTTAACTCTACAGTGTTACTGTTCTTTAACTCTACACAGTGTTACTGCTTTTTTAACTGTATTGTGTTACTGTTCTTTAACTCTCCTGTGTTACTGTTCTTTAACTCTCCTGTGTCACTGTTCTTTAACTCTCCTATGTTACTGTTCTCTAACTCTACAGTGTAACTGTTCTTTAACTCTTCTGTGTCACTGATCTTTAACTCTACAGTGTTACTGTCCTTTAACTCTACAGTGTTAATGTTTTTATCTTTATTGTGTTACTGTTCTTTAACTCGTCTGTTTTACTGTTCTTTAACTTCTCCTGTTTTACACTGTTTTTTAACACAACTGTGTTACTGTTATTTAGCTTTACTGTGTTACTGTTCTTAAACTCTACAGTGTTACTGTTCTTTAACTCTAATGTGTTACTGTTCTTTAACTCTATTGTGTTACTTTCTTTAACTATACTGGTGTTACTGTTCTTAAACTCTACAGTGTTACTGTTCTTTAACTCTAATGTGTTACTGTACCTTAACCCTACAGTGTTAGATATTTGGCTATACAGTGTTACTGTTCTTTAATTCTATTGTGTTACTGTTCTTTTACTCTAATGTGTTACTGTTTTTTTTTTTTTTTCACTTTCCTGTGTTACTGTTTTTTAACTCTACAGTGTTACTGTTCTTTTACTTTTTACTGTTACTGTTCTTTAACTCTACAGTGTTACTGTTCATCAACCTTACAGTGTTACTGTTCTTTAACTCTACAGTGTTAATTTTTTTTATCTTTATTGTGTTACTGTTCTTTAACTCTAAATTGTTACTGTTCTTTATCTCTACTACTCTGTTACTGTTATTTAACTTCACAGTGCTACTGTTCTTGAACTCTACAGTGTTCTTTAACTCTACTGTGTTCGTTAACTCTACAGTGTTATTGTTTCTTTAACTCTACTGCGTTACTGTTACTTAATTCTACAGTGTTTTTTACCTCTACAGCGTTACTGTAAGCTATGCTATCTAGCTAAGCCAGTCTAGGTAGTGTTTTTGTTTACTTCCTTGTTCCTCGTGTCTTCCTGTCATGGTGCTTCCCCTTGTCCTTTTGTCATTGGTTAGTTTGGTCTTAATTGTTCACAGGTGTTCTGTGTTTAGTTCTGTGCTCATATAACCCCTTTGTATCTTCCTATACTGTCAAGCCTGCCACGCCAGAGACTGTTATTGTCATGCCCACCATGCCAGAGACTATTATTGTCATGCCTGCTACGTCGAGACTATTATTGTCATGCCCTGGCACTGAGCTGCCAGTCCCGCCATGGTCCACTGATCACACTAAGTCTGCCAAGCCTGCCCGCACTAGCCCATCATGCCCATACCTACTACCCGAAACACCCCATAAATATTTTTTGGGGGCGGGCAGAGAGTAGGGACTCTATGCAAGAACTGAGACCAGTACCAGGACGTACTGTCCCGGCAACTGGGGCCATACCCACAATGGCGCCACAATCCGCTTTACCATCCAGGACATGAATTCCATGTTTTTGTTTTGGGTTTTTATTGTTTCATGTTTATTGGGTTTTTTTTTTTCTTTGTTGATTAATATTTATTGTTTTTTTGTGTCTAGGCTAAGCTATGTTATCTAGCTAGACTATGCTATGCTATGCTAGCCAGCTAAGCTAGCCTAGGCAGTGTTTGTTTTACTTCCTTCCTTGTTCCTCATGTCTTCCTGTCATGTGCTTCCCCTTGTCATTGTGTTCGTTTGAGTTAGTTTGGTCTTAATTGTTCACAGGTGTTCCGTGTTTAGTTTTGTGCTCATATACCCCCTTGTATACCTGTCTTTGTGGTTTGTTGTTTGTGTACCACTTTGGTGAGTTGTTCTTGGGCTTGTTAGTGTTTTTGCTGAGTAGTCAAGTCAAGCCAAGTCAAGTCAAGTTTAGTTTAGTTTATTTGTTGTCTTGATATGTATTTAAGTTTAGTTTGTATTTATGTCCACATTGTAAATAAAACTGCACCTGGGTTCTCAAGTATAAGTATATTCAATTCATTGTCATATCCCATCTTAGTAAGTTGGGGTCAGAGCGCAGGGTCAGCTATGATACAGCGCCCCTGGAGCAGGAGGGGTTAAGGGTCTTGCTCAAGGACCCAACAGTGGTTGACCTGCTGGAGGTGGGGCTTGAACCCAGGTGTTTTCTGGTCTTCAGATTAACAACTCAGCACCTTAACCATTTGAGCCACCACTGCCCCCTGTGAAAATAGTATATTCAATTCATTGTGCAAGGTACATGTACAAAGCCAATGAAATGCATTTTTCGCATATCCCATTTTCGCATACCCCACAACTCAGCACCTTAACCATTTGAGCCACCCTGCTCAAGTTGTTACAGAACAAACCACCCCAAGATGAACCCAGCATTTTATTACTGTTCTTTAACTCCTGTTACCGTTCTTCAAACTCTGCTGTTACTGTTTTTTTCATCTCTACGGTGTTCTTAAACTCTACGTTGTTGTTTTTTTAAACTCTATTGTGTTACTGTTCTTTAACTCCAGTGTTACTGTTCTTTCACTCTCTTGTTACTGTTTTTTAACTCTAGCGTGCTACTGTTCTTTAAAGTTAATGTTACTTTTTTTTTTTTTACTCACTGTTCTCTAACTCCAGTGTGGCGGTTCGCTAACTCTACAGTGTTATGGTTCTTTAAATTAACTGTTCCTTTTTCTTTTTTTTTTTTAATACTGTTACTCTTTAAATCTACAGTGTTACTGTTCTTTAACTGTACATTGTTGCTCTTTTTTTTACTGTTTACATTCTTTAAGTCTACTGTGCTATCATTCTTTAATTCTACAGTGTTAATTTTCTTTAACTCTACGGTGTTACTGTTCTCTACCTCATGTTTTTTTTGCCTCTTCTGTGTTTAAGTCTACAGTGTTACTGTTCTTTAAATCTAGTGTTGGTGTTCTTTAGGTCTACTTTGTTACTGTTCAACTCTACTGTCACTGTTCTTTAACTCTACATTGTTGCTGTGCTTTAATGCTGTTTTGCTGTTCCTTACCTCTACTGTGTTGGTGGTGTTTAACTCTACTGTTACTGTTCTTAAATTATCCAGTCTTAGTGTTCAAGTCTACTGTCTTACCACTCTTTAACTCTAGAGTGTTACTGTTCTTTAACTCTATTGTGTTAGTGTTTTTGGGTAGAGCTGCTATAAATGTTTAAGTGAATCTTTAAGTTTAAAGGCTGTTCATGCTCTCGTCCTCTTAGGCTGTGTTACAGAGTCTTTGGCGTCCAGCAGTCTCCGTCGTCTCTCGTCCATTGTGGACAGTATTTCCACTGAGTACTGAAATCCGAAAGATGGCTGATGGAGAAATTTATGGTCATTATGTGTGGGATAAACACTGTGTGGAATTCCAGTTTGTAACACAAATTCCTGATTATTCATCTTCACTTGTACAGCATCAAAGTCAATTATTATTGATAGATATTTTGTATTTTATGAATAAAAGAATTTGTGTTGAGTTTAATTGCTGCACAGTTTGTAATTGCAAAACTTTTCTTGACTTTGTATATGTATGTTTTGATGTGTTGTGCGTACGTATGTGTTTTATAGATATAAATGTGTGCTCATTCGAGTGCGTTTGTTTCCTTTGTGTATATTAATGTATTTGTGTGTATCCTGATAATCCACAGTAGGGCTGTTGAAGGTTCTCATCCAATCTGGATTTATTTTATGAGCTTTACTGCAGCAGCCGAGGTTCATAGACACACACACACGTCATTCTCACAACGTTTTAGAGTTTGGTCTGAAGAAAGTCTGGGAACTGCAGCTAAAAAAAAACACAGGTGCTAAATCACACACACACACACACACACACACATAGGCAGGATTTCTCATTGTCTGTTGTTTACTTTGATCTAAACACAGCTGAAGAAGACGTTGAGTGTGTGCGAGCACTTTTGTTTTAATGTTTTAGAGTGTTATATTTTTCATTTGTCTGTTAATCTTGAATTTAAATTGTTTTGAAATTTTTTAAATATTTAATGTAAAACAAATAAACAAAAAACATTTTCAAAGAGTGAAAGATAAAGCAAAGTGTGTTTCTGTTACTAAAAGGAGCTGCTAGTTTCTGTCTCTCTCACACTCTCATTCTTATATTTTGATTAAAGACAAAAGTGTGAGGAAAATAAGAAAAAGCAAGAGAGAATAGATTGATTGCACCTTATCATTCGGCATTAACAGATTATATAATTTCACATGACCCAGAACTTTGATTGACAGCAGCAAATGAGCAGCTCAGAGACAAAACATTTCCTGCAGGTGTAAGGCGTCTCTGGTGTGTTGGATCTGGAGTTGGAATCTAAAGTTTTAAGGACAGAAAGGCTTTGTAACAATAAATGAATAAAGTTACATTGTGTCATTATTAAACAAACAGGAAACAAACATCAATGTATCATTGTAAATCTGTTTAAATAAACCAGATGAATGAAGAAAGGTGACAGTAGCATCACATTTTTACATTTAATTTAATGTAATTTTTATTGTATGTTTTATTTTAGTTTTCCCATATTTATTTTTTAAATCTATATTATTTTTGTTAAATTAATATATTCTATTATTTTAAGTTAATGCTTTGTTGTTTAATAAGCTTTAACACACTAATTAGCACACACCAGACTCACTACCACTGGAACACACACACACAAGCATGTTATTTGTTGTCAGCTGTTTGTTGATTATCTCTATCATGGAGGTTTAAAAGCTGTAAAAGTTCTCTGTAACGTCTCCTGCGTCTTGGCTCTTCAGCACTCGTCTTGTTCTTATTTTTAATTTTTGACTATTAAACTCACCTTAATTAAATCCATCTCTGACTGCAGACCTGGTTTTGATGATCTTGCTCAGTTTCTAATGAACTCCGTAATGTTCACCAGAGCTCTGATCTATTACACACACACACACACACACACACACAGCCTAACTGCAATCTTCTGGTTCTTCAGAAGTTTTTTCTTTCTTCTGAGGAACAAAACACAACAACTTTTAATAAAAGTTTTACATCCGACTTCATCACATGAAAGAAAATCTTCTCTTAAAAGTTCAGTTCAGTTCAGTTCAGTTCAGTATTTATATAAAGAATCACCTTATAATGATTGTGTGTGTGTTTACTTTTCGGATAATAATATAGGAAAAAGCACTTCTCTGTGCAGATGTGTGACTGAAACTGAGTAGGGTGTAAAAGAGAAGGGGGAAGAGGGTGTGTGTGTGAGGACCAATAGCGCAGAAGGATGACCCTGCAGTTGACATGTGGCTATAAGAGCAGTCTGTACAGAGCAGAATCATCTTACACACTCCCCTCCAGCAAACCATGGACTCTTGGACTTTATGTAATGACTTAGAGCTGAAATCAGACGAAGATGAGCACGTCCGGGCCCCCAGGGGCCTCCATGAGGCCGGGAGCTGCCTGCAGTGGGCGTGCAAAGCCTGTAAGCGTAAAGCGAGCAGCATGGACCGTCGGCAAGCTGCCACCATGCGCGAGAGACACCGGCTAAAGAAGGTAAACCATGCTTTCGAGACTCTGCGTCGCTGCACATCACACAACTCCAGCCAGAGACTCGCCAAGGTGGAAATCCTGAGAAACGCCATCAACTACATCGAGAGTCTGCAGGAGCTGCTAAGGGAACAAGTGGAGGACTACTACAGCACCGAGAGTGGCTCTGAACCTGCAAGTCCCTCATCCACCTGCTCCTACAGCACAGTACGTACACACTCGCCTATACACACTCATACACTTGTAAAAACTCACTACACACTTACATACATTTTTTAAAAACTATAAATTTGATTTGCATTTTAATGAGTTAAATACATTTTTGATCCCTTCGCAAAACAAGACTTGGAACTTGGGGATAAAAACCCTTAGTGGTTTAGATGTTTCCTTTACCCAGGTTTACCTACCCACGTTTACCCCACGTCCACCAGGTTTACACACGTTTTCAAGAGGGATTGAAACCAGTTTATTAAGGTTTTGATGCTGACATTTGGTTACTCGAACCTTCATCTCTCCAATCTTCATCATTTTTTTATGAGATTACGATCTGGAAACTGTCTAGACCACTCCAGGACCTTAATGTGATTCTTTTTGAGCCACTACTTTATTGCCTTGGCTGTGTGTTTATGCTGAAATACATATCCACCACCCATTTTCAATGTCCTGACTGAGGAAGAGAAGTTCTGATCCAAGTTTGATATTACGTGTGATAAAGTTGTCCTGTCCTCTGATGTTCTTGGGGCATAGGCAGCATTTCTCCCATCTGACCACAACACTTTCACCCAATTCTCCTTTGACTCATTCAGATGTTTATTTGTGAACTTTAGATGGGTCTGTACATGGGCTTTCTTTAACAGGGGGACTTTGCGGGTGCTGCAGGATTTTAGTCCTTCATGGCTTAGTGTGTTACCAATTGTTTTCTTGGGGATTTTGGTCCAAGCTGCTTTAAGATCATTAACAAGATTCCTCAGTGTAGTTCTGGGCTGATTCCTCACCGATCACTGAAACTCCACGTGGTGAGATCTTACATGGAGCTCCAGACTGAGGGAGACTATTTTGTGTTTCCTATATTTGTAAATAATCACCAACTATTGTCACCTTCTCACCAAACTGCTTGACGATAGGCTTGTAGCCCATTCCAGCTTTGTGTAGGAATACAGTTTTGTTTCTGAGACAGTTTTAAAAAGTGTTTAAAATCTGATTGATTAATTGATTGCTTCTGTAAAAGAGTCACCTTTTAGGAGAGTCTCCTTTAAGAGAGTCCCTGTAAGAAAATTCTTCTAATCTTAGCTCATTATCTGTATAAAGCTACCTGGTAGAAAGAAATGTTGCTGATTTGGGATCAAATACTTACTACACAATATGAAAATGCAAATCAATTTATACATTTTTTTTTAAATGCATTTTTCTGCTTTTCATTTTTTTTTAGATTCCAACACACTCCTGACTTTAACTTCATTATCTTGTCGATGA
Organism: Bagarius yarrelli; assembly: GCA_005784505.1. Taxonomy (NCBI): domain Eukaryota; kingdom Metazoa; phylum Chordata; class Actinopteri; order Siluriformes; family Sisoridae; genus Bagarius; species Bagarius yarrelli. Next base: position 49,558 of record VCAZ01000247.1, read on the forward strand.
ATAAGAACTTTTTTTTCTTTTTCTGCATTGAACTGGTGACATTTTTTCCTCCCTGTAATAAATCTTACGCACATCTGTCACCTTTTCTTTCCACTGCTGGATTAACTTACCGGTCTGTGTCTGGACTCAAGACATATATATACTTGAATATGATAGGATTGTGTACAGGAACACTCTGCTGCCTGTTGTGTTTCAGTTCATTAACAGGTAATTTTAATTTAATTAGATTTTTATTTCAAACATTAGCCAAGATCTTAGTTATTGTTTTATTTATTTACTTATTTATTTAATTACTTACCTACTTTTAACTTTCTAAATTACTTATTTATTTTCCTTTTTATTTGATTTATTTTTTTTTTTATCATTTTTATTTTTATTTTTTATTTGGTAATTCTGATTCTTGTCATGCTCATGTTCTGTCTCCCTGTGTGGGTCTCCTGTTCCGCTCAGCATGGTGTGACTTTCACTCATAGATCCACTTGTCAGACTCGCGGCCCAGCCTGCTGTGGGGTTCATGAAACCCTACATACCCCCCAACTGCACTCCTCTCTTCTTTCTCCTCCTTTTTCCTCTTCCTCCTACTCTTCCTCGTCCTCTTCCTCTGTTTTTGTGAAGGGCTTTTTGTGTGTGTAGTTTATTGTGTGTATAGTTTATTGTGTTGTGTGTAGTTTATTTAGTTGTGTGTAGTTTAAGGTATTGTGTGTAGTTTATTGTGTTGCATGTAGTTTATTGTAGTTCATTGTGTTGTGTATAATTTGTTGTGGTGTGTGTAGTTTTGTGTTGTGCTGTATGTAGTTTATTGTGTTTTGTGTAATTTATTATGTTGTGTGTGTAGTTGTTTGTATGTGTTGTTGTGTGTGTAGTTTATTGTGTTGTGTGTGTAGTGTTATTGTAGTTTTGTGTGTAGTTTTATTTTGTTGTGTGTAGTTGAAGGTATTGTGTGTAGTTTATTGTGTGTGTAGTTTATTGTGTTGCATGTAGTTTATTGTGTTGTGTGTGGTGTAATGTGTTGTGTGTAGTTTATTTTGTTGTGTGTAGTTTAATGTGTTGTGTGTAGTTTATTTTGTTGTGTGTAGTTTAATGTGTTATGTGTAGTTTATTTTGTGTTGTGTGGGGGTTTATTGTGTTTTGTGTGTAGTTTTTTGTGTTGCATGTAGTTTGTGTGTGTAGTTTATTTTGTTGTGTATAGTTTATTGTTTTGTGTGTAGTTAATTTTTTTGTGTGTAGTTTAATGTGTTGTGTTTGTCTCTCTGCAGATTGAGTGCAGTACCGTCTGGTCTCAGATCAATTTTAAAAGTGCAGTTTACAGCTACGAATGTCCTATCGGTGAGTAAGCTGTAACCTCATCATTACATGACCACAAGATCATCATTAAATCATCGTTAAATCATCACATTATCAATAAATTATAATAACATTATAATCATCATCACATTATAATTACATCATCACATCATGATATCATCATTATATCATCATATAATTACATCACATCATAATTACATCATTATCTAATCATATTTACATTATTACATCTTTAATCCCTTTTAGTAGTCATTAGCGTTGAATGTTGACTAGCATTTTTTTATTTATTTTACTTTTAGTCTCTGTATTATTTCTAGCAGTGTAATAACAGTGTTATGTTTGTATGTCCTGTTTGACATATGTGTGTGTGTGTGTGTGTGTGTGTGTGTGTGTGTGTGTGTGTGTGTGTGTGTGTGTGGTGTATGTGTGTGTGTGGTTGTAGTAAGTGTGACAGAGCACTCAGTAGGAACGTCGAGTCTGCAGTGTTTATCCAGCATTGTGGATCGTCTGAGCTGCATGCCAGCCTCCGCTTCATCCCAGAGTCACTGCGATTCACAGTGCAGCGATACAGAAAGCTCTGATACACTCGTCTACCACGTCCTATAAGAGCCGAGTGTGACTTTTCTTATGACTTATTATACAGCACACACACACACACACACACACACGCACACCACATCAGACAATTATAAACAAAACATTTTGTTGTTACAAATAAAATATTTAAGTTGTACATTTAGATGTTCTTTAGTTCATTCTTCTCTTTCAAGGTTCTCTGAAGAACTCACACTGGAACACTTACCTTAGAACACTTCCCCTAGAGAACACTTCCCCTAGAACACCAACCCTAGAAGATTTCCACTAGAACACTAACCCTAGAACACTTACACTAGATCACTTCCTTTAGAACAGTAAAATGAAGTTAAAAACTCATTATTAAAACAGTGTAAAAATGTTTTTTTATTTTGTGTGTAAATATATTTTTATTTTTTCTTTCCGTTTTTGTCAGAAGAAGTCACTGCTCACTTCATCCACATTGAAACGGACTAGCCTAAAAGTGTACTAGCATGAAACTGACTAGCAAGAGGCTTATTTCACAGGCTTAATTAAAAAGTAGCATAAAACTAGTGAATAAATTTACCAACTAGCATAGGATTAGGTTTTATTCTGTAAATTTAACATCTAAACATAAACTGACTAATATAAATTAAATAGCATAACATTTCGATTTGGTTCTATTAATTCAGCATTTAACTTAGAAATTATTCTGAAATAAAACTAAACATAAGACACATTTACACCCAGAATCAAATAAAACCTTGATTATGTAATAATATTTGTAAATAAAGTTTGTGTGTAAATCATTTTTTATCACTGCTCACGTCACTCTTACCTTTATGTTAATTTTGTTTTAAATAAAAATAGTTTTTAAACTTTTGGTAAATGTTTGTGTATTGTTATTAAAGGTTGTGATGTCAGATTTCTGTATTTCTCTCTTTTTTATTTGGTTGAAATTAAAACTAAAAACTTTCAGAAGTTTCTTTTTCTACAGTATTGATGCTGAGAAAGTTCCTCCACATGCCATTTGTTCATCATCATAAACACACACACAGAGAGATACGATTAATCCATAAACTAATCAATATTCATTAAATATAATACGATCTGATTGGTCATATCAGGTGTTCAATTATTTTGAAGAACACCCTCTGGGAAACGTTATCATTTACATAGCAACTGCTCGCTAACACAAACTGAGTTAAAATTTTAAACATTTAACATGTTTAAAGTAAAAAAATTAATTAAAATGAGAATGAAGCTGGAGACGAGTTGAAATCAGAGACTTGCTTAAACACTAACTAGCACTTAAACCCTGGTGGATCAATGAGTCAGGTGTTGATCTGCTATATCGGCAAGTGCATTGATGACGTGACTGTCTCCAAAAGCATCACAACTCGCTCCAACCAGAAACCATGGATGACCACAAATGTGCGTGCGCTGCTAAAGTCCAGGGACTCCGCCAGACAACATCCCCGGCAGAGTGCTCAGGGACTGTGCAGTACAACTAGCAGATGTTTTCACTGACATCTTCAACACTTCCCTGTGCACCGCTGTCGTTCCAATGTACCTCAAAACCGCTACCATCATCCATGCTGAAGAAGCCGATAGTCTCCTGCCTCAATTGGTGTGAGTGCGACAAGCTGGTAGTCATTGAGGCAGGAGACTATCGGCTTCTTCAGCATGGATGATGGTGGCAGTTTTGAGGCACATTGGAATGACAGCGGTGCACAGGGAAGTGTTGAAGATGTCATAACACTCATGAGGCACATCAAGACCCTGCTGCCTTCCACACTCGACCTATTATAGTTTGCATACCGTACAAACCGTTTCACCTGGCCCTCTCATGCTTGGACAATAAAGACACATACACACAAATGCTGTTTATCAACTTCAGCTCAGCATTCAACACAATCATCCCTCAGCACCTGATTAAGAAGCTGACTAAAAGACCTCAGTCAGTCCAGATAGGAAGCAGCATCTCCAGCACCATCACACTGAGCACTGGGGCCCCGGGGCTGTGTGCTTAGCCCACTGCTGTTCACACTGCTGACTTATGACTGTGTAGCAATGCACAGCTCTAATCACATCGTCAAGTTCGCCGATGACACTACCATGGTGGGTCTCATCAGAAAAAACAACGAGTCAGCATACAGAGAGGAGGTGCAACAGCTAACAGCCTGGTGTACAGCCAACAACCTGTCTCTGAACGTCGACAAGACTAAGGAGATAGTTGTTGACTTTAGAAGAGCAGAGAGCGACAACTCTTTGCTAAACATCGATGGATCCTCGGTAGAGATTGTCAAGAGCACCAAATTCTTTGGTGTTCACCTGGTGGAAAACCTTACCTGGTCACTCAACAACAGCTCCATCAGCAAAAAAGCCCAGCAGCGCCTTTACTTTCTTAGAAGGCTGAGGAAAGCCCATCTTTCACCTCCCATCGGCCCTCACAACTTGAATGTGTAACAGTTTCTTTCCTCAAGCCATCAGGCTCCTCAACACGCTGAACTGACTAAAATCTACCTCAACTCACACACACACACACACACACACACACACTTAATACAACTCAATGTTTACAGCAACATGTAAACACTAAAATACATTGTTAAGCACTTTAAATGCAGTTTTCACATTAACCTTGCTTTTTTAATTGCACATCTATTTGCAAATTTTTATAATCTGGTCAGCACTGTTTAATAGTCTGTTGTAATGTTAGTATTGTTGACTGTCTTGCACTGTTTGCACAAGGACTTTATGCTGCTAGGACCATTTACTTTTAGCTTTGTGTTTTTTCTGTTAAGTGGTTCTTTGTTGTTCTTGATCAGTGTAATTCTGGAGAAACGTTTCATTTACTGTGTACTGCGTCTACAATACCCTTCTTGAACTGAACCTAAACTTGAAGTTGCTGAGTTTAGGTTCCGGGATAATCAGACTGATATTGATGGGCCCCCTGAGCAAGGCCCTTAAACCCCGTTGGATAAATAAAAAAATAAATGCCAGAAATGTAACTGTAAATACGTTTGTTTGTTGTTGTTTTTGTAGTGTGTCTTATTTTATGTGTTTATACATAAAAATCCACTCCCAGAAGTTTGATAAGTCTGTTACAGTTTTAGCCATTAGGGGGCGCTGAATCGTTGCAGATATCAACAACAGCAAAACTCCACAAAATCCCTGTGTCTGTTTGTGGGTGTAAAATTATAAATAAATCTAGTAAATATATATATATATAGATATATATATATATATATATATATATATATATATATATATATATATATATATATATATATATATATGATCCTGACGCTGTTTATATCAGGAGAGATTTATCTTTAACTTTTTTTGCATTCTAGAGGATTTCTATTGACTGTATATAAATCATGAACTGGAACGGATGTGTCAGAGGTTAAAAAGAAACCAGTCAAGACTCTGTTATACACACACACACACGTTTCTATTTATTCATACAAATATAATATCCGATAATATCATACGTATATAACAATTGCATATCACCTGGTATCTATGTACAAGTTTCATGTTTAAATTCACGTCATCCATAAGAAAAGTTTAAAACAGAAAAAAATTGAAAAGTTCAGGATCAGTTTGGACATCAGAGCTTTACACATCAACATCTGATTACAACCACATAATTTCATAATTTCAAACACCTTTGAGTTTTGAAATGATTCATTAGAAATTTAAACAACTCAAACGTTCTTAAAAGTTTCAGTTGTTCATGCGAATCAATTTATTTGGCTCACTTCAGAGATACGATTCAGTTTAAAATTAAAGTCATGCTCTGGCCCAATATTGCACCAATGCGCCTCTCCTTTGCTTTTTTCGTTGAGGGGTGTGTGTATACCTGTGTGTTCTGAGTGGGGATCTGCCGAAACAGGGCGAGGCTGTGTGCGTGTGTGAGTGAGTGAGAAAAATTCTCCGCCCCGCCTACTTGTGCCCTTATTGTGCAGGTCCAAACAGACTTCATTTAGGGATTTTACCCAGAATTTATCTGGTTTTGTGACATTTCAAACCAATAAAAAAAATAACTCAGTGACATAGGTTGATTTTTTTTTGTACCACACACTCACACACAATGCTAAACCAATTAACAATTGGTTAAACTAATGCTTAATGTTAACATTTATAACTTTTTTTAGAAAGACATTTTGAAGCGTTGAGTGGTGAGATTAGCGCTAATTTACTTGAAGCATTAGACTAATCATTATTTAGCATTCTGAAACATTTATACAATTAAATAACTTTATATTAATTATAATACATAAAATAAATTCATGTAAACTATTTTGTCTTTTTTATTAAAAGAATCCAAAGTTAGAATTTATACTTATAAAATTAGCTAGCATGGATGTTGTCAGCTAAAAACGGCAATTAAACTACAAGTTTAAAAAGATTTTACACAAAATAAATACAGGAAAACAAATAAAAATACAAATGAAGTTAAAGTTTTGAAAAATCTTTTTAAAAAAAGACATTAAAAGAGTCAGTCATTTAGGTGTTTAAATGTTTAAGAAGCTGTGAGTTGTTTAAAGAGTCATTTAAAGTTTATTAATTAATCCTTAAATAACCCTTTAACAAGTTATTTAAAGAGTTTTTTAAACGAATCGATTAGAGTGAGCTAAGAGTTAATTCACTGGTGACTGAGTTTGAATCTCAGTAAATAAACGATTGTCAGAGGTGGACGATTACAGCCGATTCGGATGAAACTAACAATTAATTTCAGAATGTACAATAACAGTGAAAAGCATTAACAAGAAAATGTACAAATAATAAAATAGGGTTATGTTACATGACCACCACTTACAGAATTTTATTTATTTATTTTATACATATGGGTAACGATATTTATGTCAATAAATAGTGTTGTTTTTATTTATTAATAAATAAATGAAGCTAATCACACTGTCAACCGAATCAAATCAGCGTCGATTAGCATTGACCTACATTTTGTGAAAATCAGGTGTTTTTATGTTCCATATGAAGACAAAATGCTTTATCTTAAAAATCTAGCAACCATGCTAAAAGTTGTGCTACAATGTTAACTCGCCCAATCTCCAGTTTAACAGTTATTATTAGCAATAAAAGCGTTTTATTTAGCATTCTGTTAGCACCATGTGCCTTTAACCTTAAAGTTTGCTAAATGCTAATGAAAAAGTGGCTAATAAAATGTTTACTTAGAAATGAAGTGTGAAAGTTTGTAGTTAGCAGTAATGCTATCAGTTTTGCCTTTTTTGTTAAATGGCACAGAATGTCCATGAACGCTTACAAGGATAATGGCGAATGGGGTCCACAGGGTCATTGACAGCTAATTTTGAACATTGTTTTGAATATTCTTTTCCAGAATTTTAATGATTATTGCTTAATTTACACTTTTTCCGTATAAAATGTTTCTTGCTACAATATGGTATAAAATATTTTATTTTTAAACTTTAAAGACAAAATTGGTCAAAATTATCTTCATCACAGACAAAAGCATAAAAAAAAGCATTAATAAGTTAGCGTAGAACAGCGGCTAAATTAGAAACTGCTTTAAAACCAGAAACCGAAAGGAGATTTTTCTTTGGAATGAGTCACGACTGCTGGAGAAAAAAGAGAAGGAAGTTACACTACACTCCCGCTGCTGTCCCCTGTGACGTTAGAGCGTGTCGGCGTCTAAGGTCAGGATGATGTCACGCTGTAGGTAGTGCACTGATTCAAAGGAAGTGTCTTTGCTAGAAAAGAACATGACCGCTTTCTAAAAATTGCAAAGTTCATATAAAACTCACAGCGTCTTTTACTTTTTCTTCTTCTGGAACAATCTGTGGAGCAGCAAAGCAGTGAACGCTGAGAGTCTGACTGTTAGATACAGCTAAGAATAAAGCTAATTCTATGACTGACAGTGAAATCACACATGTTCATTTAGCATTACGTATTAGCATTTTTTATAGTAAAACATGTGACTTGCACACAGGTTAAAAAATGCTAACTAAAAATGCACATTAGCAATTTGTACAAATCTGCAGTTACCTAGCTACCAGCAAAGCTAACTACATGCTAGCTTTCTTAATTTGTTGCATAAATGAGAAAATAATTAAAAAATAATAATAGGGATTAATTATTTTGCCCTTTTTTAACTAAACATAAATAATAACTCGTAAATTTTGGAGTAAAATAAAATATTTATTTTAACTAAGTTACCTTTCTTTGTCAATAAATGATCATAAAATACATTATGTTAAAAAATGCCTCTTGTGGCTAATAATTAAGTGTAAAACACAATAATAAACTTGATAGCTGTAGCGCCCCCTGCAGGATAATAAATAAATACAATACTTGGTCTTGCACCGTGGCTGTAGCGCCCCCTGCAGGACAATAAATAAAATACAATATTCGTTCTTCCTCCGTAGCTGTAGCGCACGCTGCAAGACAATAAATAATACAATACTCTTTCTCGCTCCGTAGCTGTAGCATCCCCTGCAGGAAAATAAATAATAAAATACAATTACTTTTTTTCTTGCCTCATTGCTGTAGCCCCCCCCCCCCTGCAGGACAACAAATAAATACAATACTCGTTCTTGCGTCGTAGCTGTAGTGCCCTCTGCAGGACAATAAATAAATACAATACTCGTTCTTGCTCCGTAGCTGTAGCGCCCGCTGCAGGACAATAAATAAATACAATACTCGTTCTTGCTTAATAGCTGTAGCGCACGCTGTAGGACAATAAATAAATACAATACTCTTTCTAGCTCCGTAGCTGTAGTGCACGCTGCAGAACAATAAATAAAAATAATACTCTTTCTCGCTCCGTAGCTGTAGCGCACGCTGCAGGACAATAAGCAAAAACAATATTTGTTTTCGCTTTATAGCTGTAGCACCCCCTGCAGGACAATAGATAAATAAAATACTCATTCTTGCTTTAAAGCTGTAGTGCCCCCTGCAGGACAATGCATAATAAATACAATACTCGTTCTCGCTCCGTAGCTGTAGTGCCCCCTGCAGGACAATGCATAATAAATACAATACTCGTTCTCGCTAATACTCCTCCGTAGCTGTAGCGCACGCTGAAGGACAATTAACAAAAACATATATTGTTTTCGCTTTATAGATGTAGCACCCCCTGCAGGACAATAGATAAATAAAATACTCGTTCTTGCTTTAAAGCTGTAGTGCCCCCTGCAGGACAATGCATAATAAATACAATACTCGTTCTCGCTCCGTAGCTGTAGCGCCCCCTGCAGGACAATAAATAAATAAATACAATACTCTTTCTTGCTCTGTAGCTGTAGTGCCCCCTTGCTGTCCGTGTATCGGGGTCTTTTACTTTTTCTTCTTCTGGAACAATCTGTGGAGCAGCAAAGCAGTGAACGCTGAGAGTCTGACTGTTAGCTACAGCTAAGAATAAAGCTAATTCTATGACTGACAGTGAAATCTGCAGGACAATGCATACTAAATACAATACTCGTTCTCGCTCCGTAGCTGTAGCGCCCCCTGCAGGAAAATAAATAAATAAATACAATACTCTTTCTTGCTCTGTAGCTGTAGCGTCCCCTTGCTGTCCGTGTATTGGGGATCCTAAAGCAATGAAAAGCCTCACCTATGCCGTGTGGTTTTGCTGAGCGTTGAGGTTGTGTTGTTGCTGTTGTTGAAGTAGAAGCTGCTGCTGTTGGCGGCGGCGGGCCGAGCGGAGCTTCTCGAATCGAGCCTCCATCTCCTCCAGCACTTTGGGTGTGTAGCGAACCACCAGCTTCACACTGCCCTCGGCAGCCTTCAGCAGCTCCACCGCCTTCTCGTGGTGCTCGCCTTCCACACTCTGAAAACAAAAACACACACGAATAAAATTTTTAGGGTGTATTTTGTTAAATAAATATTGTGCCACTTGCTGGTTATTAAATAAAATTAATTTATTTAATCAACATTTATTACTTTAATTATTTATTTACCTAATTTCCTTAATTCCTTTTCTAATAAATAAATTAAATATTGTATACAGACAACCCTCGACTTTCAATGAAGTTACGTTCCTCATTTGATTATCCAAATAAGTGCGCAATTGGTAAGTGCGAATAAGTGCTCAATTGGTATGTATCTCGTAATTTACGTGAAATCATAAACATTGAAACTCACCACTCCGTTGACAGACAGAAGCTGATCGCCTCTCTTTAAGCCCCCGTGTCTCTCGGCCACACCACCTGGGATGATGCGGGAGATGTAGATCGGAGAGTTTTGCTCTTTCCCGCCCATCACGTTGAATCCCAGCCCCTCCTCTGTTTTCGGTAATTCCACCACTCGCGGGTGGGAGTGGCCTTCACTCGCTGCAAAAGCTGCCACTGTTGCCTAGTGATGAGATATCAAACAGAGTGGACTTTCATTAAATACAAAAACCAAACGCCATTAACCTATAATGTGTTCTGATTGGCTAAAGTAGAAAGTATGATGTTGAATCCAAAATCTGAAATGATCTCGTTTGCTAAAAGTTTTGGCACCCTTTTGGGGTTTTTTTGTCTGGCCAAAAAGCTACAACATAAGAAATATAAGTAATTTTAATTTAATCATGCACAAGTCTAATTTGTTCAAAAACACGCTGCTAAGACATTTTATTAAAAATAATATAAAACTACGCCTGATGAATACAGCACACAAATCTAGGATTTTTAAAGTCTTTGGCTGTGTTATGTCTGTGTAGTGTGTGTAATGAAGTGTGTGATGTGTGTACTATGTACGAATCCCATAACCAGTTGCTCAATTGTATAAAAGAGATAAACAAATGTTGCACTGGTTAAGGACGTCTACCAAATGCTGTAAATGTAAACATCTTCCTGTTCCTCAGCAGTAAAATAAGTATGCAGAACACAGAGACTTGACCTTGACGGGCTTCATGCCTGCCTGGAGGCATCGAGGAGCATATGGTGAACAACGTCCCCAGCGTCAAATATTCTCACAGAGCTGCGTGACTGTTACAGACTTTCACCCAGAACACTGTTGCTAACCATGTGAATGCTGTTGGTTTGAAGTGATATCCGCTGATATTCAGCATTCAAATGACATCACCAGAATAGTTTAAACTAACATGACTGAATGGATTCCATAAACGCTAGCAAGACATTAGCATATTATATAGAACGACTTATCTATTTTCTACCACTGAGCTACAGTTCCCCGAAATCATCTTCACTGACACTGACAGGATGCACATAGCAATCACGCATCTTTTAATAAGACAGACAGGACAGTTAAGTCACCTATCCATCCTCCTCTAACTTAATTTCAAGTTCAATAAGGCTTTATTGTCATTTCAACCATATATAGCAGGTGCAGTACAGAGTGAAATAAAATAAACAGTTCTCCAGGACACCATAGAGCTACACAAAACAACAAACAACAAAGAGCTACTGAACATAACAAACATAAAGTGCATGTATGCAACCTGGTGCAAACAGTGCAGAACAGACAGTGCAATAAACAATACAAACATTACAAGAGACAGTGCAAAAAGGACAATACAAAACAGAATATAACACTGTACAGAACATTCAAATAGCGCCAACCAGATTATAAAAATGTGCGGGTAAGACAGGAATGTGCAAGTAAACAGCAAATTTTTTTATGCAAACAGCGTAAAGCAACTGTGCTTACCAAAAATGTCTTTTTGTGTACCCATCTATTTGTGTTGAGTGTGTGTGTGTGTAAGTTGGGGACTTTCAGCTCAGCTGAAAAAAAGTTCCTCGATAGTTATAGACTATATTGTCCTGTTAACGCCGTTCTTACCTTCGCTGTAGCTCGAGCCTGATACTCGGGACAGCCGTTCACTGTTATTGTCTCATGCATGTACTGGTAGACCTGGTGGAAGGAATGGTAAAGAGAGAGACAGCGGATGCATTAGTCTTTGTAAGTTTTTTGTTTCATGTTTTGTTTTGTTTTGTTCATGTTATCTTAGCTTTAGCATAGCATAGCAGCATAGCAGCATAGCATAGCATAGCATAGCATAGCATAGCATAGCATAGCAGCATAGCAGCATAGCATAGCATAGCATAGCAGCTTTAGCTAGCTAGCGAAGCTAGAATCTGTCATGTTTTGGTTTTGTTTACTTCCTGTTTTGTCTCCTTGTCTTCCTGTTTTGTGATTCCCCTTGTCTCTGTGTCTTGTTCTCATTGGTTTGTTCTGTCAAGTGTTGTTCACTGTCTCAGGTGTGTCTTGTTAGGTTCATTAGTTCTTTGTGTATTTATAGCCCCTCTGTCTACCCTGTCTTGGTGGATTATTGTCTACTGTTTGAATGCTTCTAAGGAGAGTTATTGTTCCTGCTTCCTAATCCCAATCATGGTTCCTGTTCTTTGTTTGTTTAGTTTTGTATATGGTCAAGTTTAGTATTTTGTATATAGTTCACTTTTGTAAATAAACTGCACGTGGGTTCCAACACTGTCTTGTGTCAGTGGACTACCATTACAGAATAATCCACCAAAATATGAACCCAGCAGTTGAGCAAATCCTTCACCTCTGTCAGGAAAATTCCTTCATTGAGGATTATGTTAAGGAATTTTGTGGACTTTACTGGTTTTAATGAGGTTGCCCTGAAAGACTTTTTCGTTTTGGCCTTAATGATCCTGTTGGTAGTATGACGCCAGGGTCACTGGTAACTGGCAGAATACATAGACTATGCTTTGTAGCTCTGAGGTTGAAGAACCCTGCAGCTTCAAGGCGGCGCTGCGCACCTCCAAGGCTAGCTAGTGAAGCTAGCATCTGTCAAGTTTTGGTTTGTTTACTTCCTGTTTTGTCCCCTTGTCTTCCTGTCTTGTGATTCCCCCTGTCTCTGTGTCTTGTTCTCATTGGTTTGTTCTGTCAAGTGTTGTTCACTGTCTCAGGTGTGTCTTGTTAGGTTCATTGGTTCTTTGTGTATTTATAGCCCCTCTGTCTACCCTGTCTTGGTGGATTATTGTCTACTGTTCGTATGCTTCTGAGGAGAATTATTGTTCATGCCTCTTGTTCCTGTTCCCGTTCATGCTTCCTGTTCAAGTTAAGTTTAGTTCACTTCTGTAAATAAACTGCACATGGGTTTCAACGCTGTCTTGCCTCAGTGGACTACCGTTAGTCTTCATCTCAGGCCATCTCAGGTTTCTTTACTGAACATTTAAATGGATGGTGAGTTTTGGTGTGTATCCTCTTTCTTTAGGTATCTTTTTGGACAGGCCTTAGCCAATCAAAGCGGCTAAATTTCCCAGACCCTCTGGCGTCCGTCTCACACTGACTCAGGGACAAACTGATCTCTGTTTCATTTGCATTTTATAATTTCTTTGTGTACAGCTGCTTTGGGGCAATGACTATTGTAAAAAGCCTATACAAATAAAATTAAATTAAATTGAAAGTTGAATTGAAGTTCATTTTAGATCAGACTGATGGCCAGAACATTATTTATTTGTTTTCATTTTTGGTTGCGTTTATTATTCTGCAGTTATTTAGTGGTAGCTCATTAATAAAGGTGGTAAGCAACTCCCTGGAATATCGTAAGGGTTATTTCCCAGCACCACCAAGCTGCCACCGTTGGGCCACTGATCAGGGCTCTTAATCCTTGACTGATCATTTAAATATAAAAAAATGAATAAATCTGAGTCACCTTTAATAAAAACATCCACCGAGTACTAAAAACAATGAAAGAGTTCTACGTCCTTAAATTTCAACTAAACTGAGGGTTAAATGTATTTTTAAAAATCATCTTAAATTGCCATTATTATTGTGTATGGAGTTTTTGGCCTGATTTTATTTTGCAACGTTTTGCTAAAAGCTGTTTTTATGTGTCACTAAGGTACTGTGTCAGAGGAATTAATAACTGTAATGTCACCAGATCTAGGTTTCCTACAGAGCGAGTGAGGACAGAAATAAGGGACATTTTACTGTAAAATGAAAGCTGTAAAAAATTTATTCATACATATGTAGTATTTAAAAAATTACTAAAGCAACACTTAAAAATTGTAGTGTGTATTGTAATTATTTTTGTTGCTTGTTGTCTAAAAGCGTACACACTAATCTAGACAGCATTTTCCACTTTCGACAGTAAAAACATAAATTAGATCCTTTGAAATAAGTTGAGTTCTGGTGCCAGATGTGACAGAGCGTGGTGGCATTCAACAATTGCTTTATGCGCAATGAATCCACAGGCACTGAAGAGTGACATACAATATAAATTATTTTATAATTTAACTTTGTTCTAAAAGAGGGTGAAAGAGAGAGAGAGAGAGAAAAAGGACTAGAGAAAGGAAAACATGAGAAGGAGAATAAAAGAGAGACGGGACAGGAAGATAGATGAAAGCTTAGACAGAGAGGATAAGCGTAAAAGAGAAATAATAAACAGATAGAGGCAAAAAAGAAGAGACAGTTTAGATGTGATGTGGCTGTCATAATGCTTAGCACAATAACACTATTTATTACACACACACACACACACACACACACTGTCTATAATCCGAAAATTAATCACAGATTTAGGCTTCCTATTGAGTCTTTACACGCTAAACATCTCTCAAGTATAATGGGGATTATAGGCGACACACACAGCCGGTCCAAGAGTAATGGCATGTCATCTCTAACATGAACACAGCTGTGGAGAAACCACACACACACACATGAAAAATGAGCCTTGCAATTATCCACTCGCAATTATTGTGTGCACAGAGGCTTAGCATTTGGGCAGGTAGTTGCTTGGATTCTCGTATTATGGGAGGGCCCTCACAACTGACCATTTAATTAATCAGAAATCTCATTATTAATACAACATAGATCCCTATATCTGCATCCCCCCCTCTCTTGCGTTTTGCTGGATGTGCAAGCTTTATGCTATTGCATCTGCTGGTGTTTTCAAACTAGCACAGCGCTTACTCGTACATTTGCTAATTAAAAAAAAAAGAGAACTTATAGGTCTTACAGCCAGAAATGAAAAAAAGAGGAAACATGACAGGGGAAAGTAATAAAGAACAAAAAGTGAGGTATAAAGTACTGGATGTCAGGTGGGAGGTAAAGGGTTAAAGATGGTGGATGTAAGATGACTGACCTCTCGGATGGCGGTACAGAACTCACTCTGCAGAACCTTCTTTAGTGACTGCAGCTTATGACCAGGAACATCGCCAGATTCCTGCAGTTTCTCCAACAGCTCGATCGCCCTCGCCACGTCTGCAAGAGAGAGAAAGAGAGAGAGAGCGAGAGAGAGACAGAATCAGAGAGTGAAAGAGAAAGAGAAAAAGAGAGAGACCAGTGGAGAGAAGTGATTTCCTCTATCAGTAAAAAAGGATACACTGAGTCGCACTAAATCAAAGACTACAGACTTTTTAAAGGCAAAGAGACAGACAACTGTATCACTGCACGGTAGACAGATAAACAGACAGACAAATAGACGGACGGATAGACAGATAGATAGACATTTAAGACTGAAAGAGAGATAGATGCTCAAATACAGATTTAGAAAGACTAAGACAGACACAGATAGAGATATGGTAAGTTTGAAAGACAAAGGCTAAAAGACAGATAAAGACGGATATTGTAACCTAACACACACTTAGCATTAAGTTAGAACAGTTTTTGAAACGTATAGTTTAGGTCATCTAAGGTAAATGCTCATGCATAAGCAGCTGCTGCACACTAGCTATTATTTTAGCAACAAAATGTGTTTCCTGATATATTCACATATTTGTGTTAATGTTTTACACAATTCTGTAACATTTCTATACACAATGTGTTGCTACAATCTGTAGCATGGAAAGTCTTTTCCTAGTGAAACACTAACATATCTAAGGTAAATGTTAATGTTCCAGTTAATTCTATAAGATCTGCATTGTCTGTTCTAAACTTTTTGCTCAGAAAAACTCCTCAAAAGCTGTGTGCTAGTTAGTTAACATCAATCACTAGCCTGTGAAACTGAAACACACACACACACAAACAGATCTTTGTGTGCCTCTCTCTCTTTCTCTAGAAAGCTGGTAAAAACCATCAATAGGTTTGATTCATGGTGATTGACAGATAAATTGGGGAAGTGGTGGCTCATGGTTAAGGTGTTGGATTACCAACCTGAAGGTTGTGGGTTCGATTCCCAGCTCCACCAAGCCACCACCACTGGGCCCCTGAGCAAGGCCCTTAACCCCCAATTGCCCAGCTGTATAACAAGAAATATTGTAAGTCACTCTGGATAAGGGCGTCTGCCAAATGCTGTAAATTAATTAATTATTCATTTATCGATAATTTTAATGGAGGCTAAATAATATTAGTCTGTAGTATGCAGGTAAAAATGACTGCTGCTGACTTTCCTTTACTGTTAACACTTATGTTAAAAAAATATAAAAAATAAAAATAAAACATCCTCCTAGCTGTTACCTGTTTGACCCTTCCCCTTTTTTCCGATTAAACCTGTCTTAATGACTTAGTGTTACACTCCTACGGCACAGGATTTATTATAAAAAACCTGTCATGTTCTATAAGGTGTTTAAATCAATTGTTGCCATAGAGACGAGAGATGATGAGCGCTTAAGAGTGCGGTAAACTCTCGACGCTGACATCACGAAGCACAACGTTGTTATTATACTGAAAAAAGAAAACACTGGTGGATCAGTAGGCCAACCTGTCATAATAAAACTGTGAGAAAAAGATAGAGAGAAAAAGAAAAAGGGAGAGAGGAAGAGGGAGAGAGATACGGAGAGAGACAAACAAAGAGAGAGAGAGAGAGGGAGAGAATTACAGAAAGCGACAGAGGGAGAGAGAGAGAAAGAGGCAGAGAAATACAGAGAGAGATCTGAGATGTTTTTAACACACCCACCTCTCTTCGTGTGGTTTTTTTAGGGGTCCAAGCACTAAGTTCTACATCTTTTTATAATATCATAAAAACAAAATGTAATATTTACAATTACAGCATTTGGCAGATGCCCTTATCCAGAGCGATCTACATTTATCTCTTCTACACAACTGAGCAGTTGAGGGTTAACAGCCCAGCAGTGGTAACTTGGTGGTGCTGGGAATCGAACCCCAATCTTTCAATTTGCAGTTTATCTCCCAATTCCATTTTTTCCCATCAGGTTAGAAGACTGGATTAAAGCACATTAAATTCACAAAGTTTTATTGGAAAATTAGAGTTAATAGGGTGTGGTGTGACCAGTGAAAATGTAATAAGGCAGGCCAGAAAAAAACAGCTACCAATCTACATTTTTTATTTGGTAGCTGTATTTTGGTTCTTGGTCTATGATCGCTAAACTGCAAAATAGGATTTCTCTTTAGAGGCGCTATCTGCACAAGAGTGCTTCTGTTATATCTATATTTATACCTGTTACTGTATATCGACGTGTCCAGAGTGAGTAAAACACAGTAATAGAACATGAACATTTAAACATGAAAATTTACCAGCAAATACCAGCACTCGCCTTCATAATTTGTTAGAGTGTTAGTAAAAATAATAATGGTGTCAATGATGGGACAGTATTGATAGTACAGACAGCAAAGTAAGTAATCATGTAATCACTGTAAAAACTGTTAGGACATTAATAACTAAAAATAGTAATAATGTTGAAGAAAGTAAAGTCACAAATGGTAATGACAGTAATGACAGTAAAACAGTAAAGTCAATAATATTTACAGTTATAAGAGTAAAGTCAGTTAAAGTCAGGAAAGATAGTAATGGCGTAATAACAGTGCTTAGTAAAGATCATAACAATTATTAATTAATGACAGTAACAACAGGGAAGACAACTAAAGAATAAGACATCAATTCAGTAATAATGGTTCTTACAGTAAAGTAATTACAGTAAAGTCAGTATTAACTGTAAATAAACATAGGACAGTCAAGACAGTAATGACAGTAACGGTGGTGTAAAACGGTGACAGTAAAAAAAATGACTCTAAACACAGTTATCCCTGAAATGACAGCGAAGACAAATAAAGAAATAAGGCATTACCTGTAAAACAGTTATGACAGTGATAAGAGTGATATGAGAGTACAATCACAGTAAAGTCAGTACTAATAGTAAAGACAGTCAGCCAATAAAGTAAGTAATATCATTATTAACATTAATGTCAATAAAGACAGTGAAGTTGGCAACAGTAATTAGTCATAATGGTGGTAATAACAGTAGTAAGTCAATTATATGCACTAAAGGCAGCATGTCTGGACAGTATATTTTTATGGGGTCGCTTTGCCAAGCTGTTTACAGATTCTCCAAAAGGACAGCAGAAATGTCAAAGCTGCAGTGTCCATAGCTGAGATCGTATTTTGAATGTCTTATATCCACCGCTAAAGCAGAAAGTGATGTATTAAAACACAATACATCACTGACCATCTGCACCGCTGAAATCTTTCTTTCCTTAATGAATCTGGCAACACTGACAAATTTCTGCAGCTCTCCAGCCAGCTGAGTCTCCCAGAGGTTTAAAAAAGCAAGGCTAAATCCACAGAGGGGGTTCTTTTTAAATCCATGCAACACTTACTTCATCAAACTCCCAGCTCAGTGATAATTGGTCCAGACTGAACGGCAGGCACCACAAACACCATCAATCTGGGTAGAGACCAGTGAGGAACTGAGGGAGTGCTGAATGAGTGACTTTACACTGCGGAACGATTTAAAACACCTACAAACACCACCAGTGTTCATCAAAACACTAAATATACCAGCTTTTTAAAAAAAACACTACAAATTTATTTTAAACACTGGCATTGTAAAGAAAACACCAGAAATCAACACTGACGAATAAACAATAGACATAAATATTAAACCCAAAACCTTTTCATTAAACACAGTTAAGCACAAACATTGTAAGACTGAGCAAGACTAGGGCTCGCAAAATGGCTGTCTTAAAGTTCCGGGGCTACCAAAACATTTTCCCGCTGTGTCCATTAGGTTATCTCAGCAAGAGGAAAAATATATAATTCCTATGCTTTTGCATTCTCTTATAAATATAGTTAGGTAATTATGTGTTCTGTAATTTTTGGTCCTTGAAGAGTCAATAGTAATTAGTGGAGATATTAAAATTGCACCTGCGTTTTACTTTTACTTCCAATCTGCGATCATGCAAACTGTGTGTAAGGAGTGGCGCCACTGATTTTGCATGACATTCATCAGTAATCTGTTGAGCACCAATTCCTCCTCTATCGTTCAGTCAGTTATTTTGGAGTTACTGAAGGACTACCAGGAATAAACACAAAAAAACCCAAAGCAGCACAAACAAAACTTCAATCAGCACATATGATTACGATTATTTATTATTACTTCAGCGGCAGCAGGCGAGTGCGGGTCCTGTGCAAGGTTCTAGCTAGAGGAATTGTGAAGACGGCGGTTCCTGGGGGCGGCACATACACATTTCAGTGACGTTTTATTGGACAAGCATGAGAGTAGTGTAGGATGAGTCATCAAAAATAATTTCTATAAATTAATAAAATATGAAATGTAAGTTTCGTGGTTTGGATTCCGGTTGATGGATTAATAAAGCCTCAGATTTTCACTCAAAGTGGGAAAAACGACCATGAATAAAATGTACGCGGGGAAAAATGGAAATATTTCCTATGGAATATTAAGGTTGCACGCTCACTGGGAATGACACCACTATCCCGCGATCGAACACACGCATAATCACACACACACACACAGAGAGAGAAATAAATAAACACCGCGCGCATCCATCAATCACTGATCGTTTTTTTGAAGATTTAAAAAGAAACATCCATTATATTTCCCATAGATATACAAACAGGCACATCCCACGAGATTCCACATTGAAAATCGTTCCCCAAGCCTGAGCCGGTTCGGTTCGGAGAGACAAAAAGCGCGATTCGGCTCTGTTACTCACCGCGTTCTAGACTGAGAGAGTGCATTAATGTCGCCATGTCGGAGCTGTAGTGAGGAGTGGGAAGGGAAAAGCTGGACTGACTACTAAAAAGCGCCAACTGGAGCTCCTGTTGGAGACAGCAACTATCTACTGACTACTGGAAATTAATCATAGTGAAATAACCAATAAACGACTACTGGAAAGGTTTTAACTACTGGAAAATTACTGACTGCTGGAAAAACAACTGATTACTGAAAAAGTACTAACTGCTGGAAAATGGCTGAATACTGGAAAATTACTAAACACTTACATGCTACTTAAATTACATGCTACTGTAAAAACAACTGACTAATGGAAAATTATTGAGTACTGGAAACACAGCCAACTACTGAAAAATTACTAACTACTGGAAACACAGCTATCTACTGGAAGATTACGGACTACTGGAAACACAGCTAACTACTGGAAGATTACGGACTACTGGAAACACAGCTAACTACTGGGGAAAACTACTGTACTAACTGAAAATTACTCATACTGGAAAATTATTAACTACTGGAAATACTAGGAAAACACTACTAGCTACTGGAAATGTACTCATACTTAGATAAAAATATATCTAATTACTCTAATCCACTTCTGTAATCTAAGGACTACAGAAAATTACTTATAGTGAAAAATAATGCAAAAGGTACTAATTACTTACTACTTACACAAAAACAACTAACTATAAACTGAAGTAAAAAAAAAACTACTGTTGTAAACCTTTTTTCCTTCATCGAAGCAGAGATCAGAAGACGTTGAGAGATGTTCAAGCAGAAGTTACTCTTTATTGAAAACTGGCTGTGCATCGCTGTAGTCATTCAAGTCTGACTATGTCTCAGCCCAGTGGAGTTATCTTTCAAGGGGGAGGAGTACATAGAGGTGAAGACAATCTACACAAAGCATGCAGGAACAGTGTTGTCTAAATGTAAATGTGCTAATCCAATCACATTATTTTAGGGACAAATGACAGCTGTACCTTGATCTTAGCATTTACATCCAACCTGCCTGATGGTCACAAAGTGCATAGAGACAAAGGGTTAATGTCTCCGACACCTGGGCTGTCTGACTTGATCTTCTCAGAATGTTATCATCTTTGTCATTAACTTTGTCAGTTTATATATTATTATATTGAAACCTAGATTTAACATTTTATAAATATGTAATCCAACAGTTCCCGCTTTGAGAGTTTTAATAACTCTCACAGAAAACAAATTTAGAGAGTTTATTCATTTCGTTCATTTCTGTAAACTGTGATCTTTACAGAACAGGCACATAACATGTGTTGATTGTCTGTAGTGACAAGCGGCATGTTGACACAGAACCAAACATGCAGCTAGGGTCTGTGGAAAATAGTCTTTACTGGTTGGAACAGTAAAATTGCTTTTTCACTGATCCACAGCCAGGGGTTTTCAAACCATGAAGATTTATCTTTAGTCATTAGGTGAAATTTTGCTGAAAGATCAAGAATGTCTTGTTAGATTGTGTTACAGCAGTCTTGATCATGTTGAAGGATGACTGAAGTTTTCGTATATGGTTTCCTGCATTGTGTACTTTTTTTTTGTTGGTCTAGTTGTCTTTGAGATTGTGGCTTCATACGCAGATGAGGTGGTCGGTGCGTATGGGTCTTGGGACAGCCATCAAGTGGTATCTGCACAGAGTAAAAAAGAAAAAACAGAAACTTTTTATTTGTTGTAAAAAGAATGAAAACACTGGGGGTTGTATCCTTTGTTCGACCTGAGTCTGCTATTGTTGTTTCTTCTTTCCCTTTTTTAAATTTATATGACACCTAAAGAACAGGGAGGTAGCCTGTTGCATTTGTTTCTACCCTGGGCTCCTCACTGATCCATGTGTCCTATAATATCCCTGTAGCTGAAGGAACAACTTTTACAGCGTGACCCTATAGTGTAGACCCTTTTCTTTTTCTGACACAACACTGCAGCCGCTGTAATCAACATCACTTGTGCTCCATGTCACTTGTGATTGTGTGTCCACCTTCTGGTAGAGTCTGCCAACACTACTCAACTCTCTCTTTGGCACTTTGTAGTGCCTTTGCGAGGTTTTCACAGTGAACGATCAAAGCATCTGAGGCAATGTGTACGTCAGTATTTCTAAGATCAGTCACACCTGGCATCTGAATTAGCTGTTCAGAAATGAGGGCTCAGTCCTACTGATCTGTAAGGTAACACTTTCATACTACAGTACTGCTGGCAGCGATTCGACCCACGGCACTCCTTACTGATGCATTTTGCTTAGCCTGGTTTTGATGGTTCTGTTTGCTTGATTAACCTTTTCTGATGCTTGTGGCCGGTATGGGCAGTGAAGATTCCGCATAATCCTTAACATTTTAGTCACATTTAACACTAATCCCCATCTGGGAATGAAATCAGTGACCAGACCAGACCATTTACTAGTATGTGTAGCTGTAGCACACCCTGTTGGATAAGTTTCTATCCATCTTGAGAATTTGTCTATTACTACTAAAACATCAGTTTTCCCCTTACAAGGAGGCAACGATATGTAGGTGACAAAATGGGCCTGAAGTATGTGCTGATGTCACATCATTATCATTATTTTTTTGCCGTCACGCATCTCTTAGCTGTTTTGGTGGCTACATTTTTAATTTTGGATTCCACCATTGATTTGAGAACCTGTGATTCATTATTGCTGTAACCAAATTGTGTATTTGTTGAGCCAAATATGGCAGCAGTGATTTGGAAGCAACATACTTTCATCCTTTGGTCCAGCAACTGGATAAATCCAATGTGGCTCCTTTGTTTAACCATGTAATGAACTCCACTCACCGCAGTGGTACAGGGAACAAAAAAACACTTCACTTGTTGGTGTAAATGTAAGCGCAATGCAATCATGATTTTTTCATTCATCCTCTAACACAACTTCAGTCATTGCAGACATCATACATGAGGATGGGTTTTGTGACTGACACACCACGCATAAAAACAATGTTCGGGGCTGTGAGGGTTATGCTATCTTTCACAAAAATTATTTTGTCGTTGTTATGGATTACAGGGGAAAGGTATCTACTCACAGCCCCAACAATATGTTTTTCCTGTTTCTTGTTGTGCTCTTAGAAAAGCCCAAACAAACTGTCCTAATGTTTCAGTGGACACTGGCAGAACTACTTCTTGGTTATAGGCAGGCTAGGTAGGAGCAGATTTATGCATAGTAGTTCTTCTACTGTCTTGCAACTTCTTTTTACACTCTTTCTTCCAATGTCATACTTTTCCACAGTAGTTGCATTTGCCTTCTCTGATATGCCATCAATGTCTTGATTTGCTGTGCTAAATGTAGCTGCTGCTACCATCACTTTTGCCTTAACATCAGCATTTCTTTCCCATGTAGCTAACCTCTCTAGGTTACCTCTTAGAGTTCTGGTAGACCAAGATCTTGAAATGGCAAGGCTTTTTTGTACTCGGCTACAAGGCCATCTGACCAGATGCATACTAGGGGTCCCTTGTCATCTAGTACACTTTCAGAATCATCAACTATTTTACTGTAAGTTACAGCTGACTGACAAAACCTTTTAGTGTATTCATTCACAGTTTCCTCTTACTTTTGTACACAGTTAGTGATTCTGGACCAGTCCATTTTGGGTCCCATGATATTCTTTAGAATTTTCGAAACAAAGTCTCTTAAGTCGCTTTTACTGGCATGTTGTACTTCAAAAGTAACAGCAGACTCAAAACTGTTGAATTTAGATTCAGTTAGAATTTGTGACATTAGCTGTGTGACTTCTGTTAATGACATTTTGCTGACAAATGCTCCTCTAAATTTTGAAAATATGTGTGTGCTGAGGGTAAGCTCTGGAATAGTCTCTCTATATCTTTAGGTCCTAGCACTCTGGCAATAGTTTGTACTTGGACAATAGAGGGGTAGAAACAATTTCAATTCCCTCAATTCCCTGAGATCTTCTCATAGCGCCACATACTTTCACTAAATCTACAGGCACATCACTTACTGACTGGATAGTTACACCTGTTTCAACGAAATATTCAATTCAATTTAGTTTTATTTGTATAGCGCTTTTTACTGTGGTGATTGTCACAAAGCAGCTTTACACAATTGAAGAAATTATGAGATAAAATGAAACAGAAATTATATCAGGCTGACTAACTTCTTTTACATCGGTTTTTGCTGAAGCTTTGTTGTGGTTCAATTTCTTAGTCAAAGAGGATACTCTAGCACGGAGCTCTCTGATCTGAGTTATGCTGAGACTGTTGTGTAGCTCTAGCGCTAAACCAAACTCTCTGTGGCAGCAGATAATGCCTTTCACATTTTTTTTGTGAATACATGCTCTTAGTACCTTTTCACACTCATCCACAGACCAAGTCTTATCTGGATAGTTCTCATATTTCTGAATTAGTTTTGTCTAACTTTCTTTCTGACTATTATTTGAATTCATTATCTGCCCACAAAGGGGTTTGCAATACTAGTAAAAGGTTAGAAAAGTTAGAAAAAATTGCTCACTGCTTTACTCGTTCTGCTTGTTTTACAAAAACTGTAGAGCGATATTGAGCATGATGTTTAGTGGAATTGTGCTCTGACTTGTAAAATATTGTTTATTTTAATTTAATGATTTTTTATTACTTATATTTATACTCTATTATTAAAAATTACATGTTTTTAATTTATTGTAATACTTATCTATTTTATTCCGAAATATTATTTATTAACTGTTTTATTCATAACATACACTGCTGTAATCATGGCTTAGCTCTTTTCTTTCTCTATATTGCTTTCTCTCGCCTTTTCCCTGCCTTCCTCCCTCACTTAAGCTTTCTGAATCCTCACACTTAATCTCTTTTTTCTCTCTAAATTTTATGGATGTTTACATCCATTTACTTTTTAATTTCTTTTTCAATCTCCCCTCTTTTTTCAAAAGCAAAGATGTATTTCAGGTGTAGTCTCAGCATGGCCTCCTTCCTTTAACTAGAACACCTTATCTGTCTATAGAGAGAAAGAGAGAGAGAAAACGATTGAGATAAAGAAAGAAAGGGAGAGATAAAACAGAGCTGGAGAGACAAAGGGAAAAAGAGATAGAGCGTCTGAGATAAAGAGAGAGAGTAAGCGAGAGAGAGAGAGACAGAGAGATAGAGAGAGAAAAGACTATGAAATGATCACGTCACATTCTATAAAACTATTTTAATGATCAAAAAAAGAAAAAAATATATAAAATTACAATTTTAAATATTAAAAAAATGACCTGGAAAGATAGTATAGTATGTAGTTAAAAGAAAGTAACATAAAAGAAGAAAAAAAGGAATCTAATAATTAACAGTGAGTTTGTCTGTAGTCTAATTCTCTGGTCTTCTGTGGAGTCGTTCAGATTTTTGCCTTTAAATGACTTTCTGATTATTCACCTCTTCAGTGTGATCATCAGCTTTAACTCCCACTCGTCACATCACATATCGATGTTTCAGCTTAACATTCCATACAGCAATGAACTGCTCAAAATAAACATACACACAAACTCAGAGGATAAGTGACGGAAACATCATTACACTGCCAAAAACCATCTGCACTGTCACACAGCAAGAGAGGATGATTGAAGCAAACTGAAGAAAGAGGGATAAAGAAAGAGACATAGACAGTTAGAGAGAGACAGAGAGAGGGACAGACAGAGAAACACAGGGAGAGAGAGACGGCGATAGACAGGAGTAATAAATAGAGATTTTTGCCTTTCAAAGGTGTGTGATAAGAAACGTTGGACTTATTTAAATTGTTTTTATCAAAAATTGCCATGTGGAAACTCAAATTTTTAGTTTAAAATCTGCTCCAGCACAAAACAGCATCTTCAATAGCTGTAACTCCGCCCACATACCAAAATACTACCTTTAATAGGTCTATAGACACACCCCAAAATCACAATACTACTTTTAAATGGTCTGGTACATCCCCTAAATTAAATTGTAATCTTTAAATAGGCTAGCAACTTACTAATTACTGTAGGTCATCGGGTTCTGCGCTCTTTTTTCGGCACACTAGTTAGTTCTTGGTTTGACAGTCGTTGTCACACTGCACGCAAGTGTCTTCAATCTTCTGACACTGCCAGAAGTTCATCAAAGGGAAAAACTGATCGCAAAGTTTGTTAATCGTCTGCCGGGGACCATGTAAAACTAGCAATCAAAGATAACAGAGTTTATAGTAGCACAGTGTGAGCACGGAGACAGCAAGATACAAAATCTAAGATAAAGAATTTAACGTAGAAAAGTTAAGATGTAAAAACAGAGGCAAAAATATGAGGTTGAGGATGAATCGAGGTTCAGAAAACTGAGGTAGAAAAACTGAGGTTGAAATTTTTTTTTTTTTTTCAGGTACTAAAACTAATTTATTCAGTAACATGTTTATACACAATTTATTTTTTGAACTTGCATTTCATGTTTGGCTTGTAACAATGGACCACCACAAACATGACCAGGTAGGCCTAAAACTAATTTTCATTGTTTTCAGTATTTACCATTTTATTTAATATTGACAAAATTCAATTAAATATTGACAAAGTAAAAAATGTATTTGTTTTTAAAAGTAGCAAATTTCATTACAGTGCATCAACAACATGTTTGAAATAGATTAAATATTAAAACATGTATGTTAGATTGATTGGTGATTCTAAGTGTGGCCCTGTAATGGACTGGCCACCTGTCCAGGGTGTACCCCTCCTGCCTTTCACCCTTTTAAAGACAGCTGGGATAGACTCCAGCAGAGTATAAAAGATAAATGAATGAATATATATGTGGCAGTGTGTATAATAGGCTTACTCTAATTTGCTGGTTTTTCTCTTATGTAATTGGGGCAGGGTGGCTCAAATGGTTAAGGTGCTGCGTTGTTAATCTGAAGACCAGAAACACCTGGGATCAAGCCCCACCTCCGGCAAGTCAAGCACTGTTGGGTCCTTGAGCAAGACCCTTAACCCCTCCTGCTCCAGGGGTGCTGTATCACACAGCTGACCCTGCACTCTGACCCCAACTTACTAAGATGGGATATGTGAAAAATGCATTTCATTGGCTCTGTACATGTACCTTGCACAATTAATTGAATATACTACTACTTACTTATACTTATGGGAGTGTGACCAATTGGGATATTTAATATCAGAGCATTTAAATGTCAGGGTAGGAAGCAGTAGGATGTAGCTTCCGCCATACCCGCGCCTTTTTCTTGTATCAGCCGGTTGCTGGTGCCATGGTAGTCATGGTAGGAAATAGTTTCCATGTATTGTATAGTTGAGTTAAGCCCACTCATAATCATGCAGTCTCAAGGGGGCTCACATTAAGCCGCCTCAAAACTTTGGTGTTTTGGGATCGCTCAGAAAAAATCATCTCACAAATATTTTCAACCATTAATTTAGTAAGTACATCCATATTATGTAATTTGAGAGATTAATGGTTTATTTTTTTTATCATAACCAACCAGTTACCAGTAGGTTTTTGCTTGGCACTGTGCAGGGCTCTGAGGCTGGCACTGTCCATGACTGTATTCAGTCCCGACTCCAGGTTGCTGGGGAAAAACTGGTGAAAAGTGCTGCCTCTCCCCATAAAAATAATTATGATCAGAGAGTGAAGGCAGACTCTTTATATTAAGGTCAGAGAGTGTATCTGCGATGGCCATCATAAGATCCAGGATCTTTAGCACTCTGATGTGTATCAGGTACTTAAGGTGCCGAAAGATGGAGGTGTGGGTTATACAGTTGCACCAGTAAATAATCCTGAGAAGGTTCGACATGTACATTGGACCATGCTGAAGGTCCAAATTCAGCCAGAGTCTCGGGATACCGCTCTAGGTAATTCTAGGTATCATCCGGTTCCTGTTGCTATGGTAGTCAAGGTAGGAAATAGTTTTTATGTACTGTATAGTGTATTTAAGTTTTAAAAGTAAGATATGTATCTTGGTCCTTGGCCGTTGAGATGCCATGGTCGTTTCTGTTGAGTTCCGGTGGGCTGCGTCAAGCGCTTGTTGGAAGTGCCAGGTATGAATCCTTTTGTGTCAGCATGTTTGTTTTGTTTTGTACAGGTATTTTAAGTGGGTTTTTTTCTTTTTAGTGTAATTATATTAAGGAAGGCATCCTAGCACCCGATGCATGTACATTGGCAGAGTGCATTCGAGGAACGACGGCGAGTTGTGCTGCTGTTTTTCTTGGTGTTTTTTTTGGTTTCCTTTTATTTTTTTTGAAGTTCTAATTATAAGTGTTATTTTATTGTGTTGGTGCTTTATTCATAAGTTTGTCTGAACGTGCATCAGGTTAGTGCCAGTGAGGTAGGGTGCCCGTGTGCTACGTTCATAACCAACCAGGTGGATGCTCCATTGCAGTTTGTGTTTCGTTGGGTTTGGAGAGAACTATTTTGTGTGTATTTGTGCTGGACCCACTAACCCTCTTATTTTATTATTGTTTGATTCAAGGTTGAGTGTGCCGAGAAGAGGCTAGTCACCTGGGTGAGGCACGTGTGTTTGGCGCACTGGGTTTAAGCAAAATTTAAGAAAAATTTTAGCTTTGTGCATTTCTACTGTTTCCTATAATGAAGTTGTTTTTAATGACTGTTTTCGGTCTGAGCATTGTTTTTTCTCTTTTTGAATTAAAATGGTTTACTTTGTCGGAAACACGTCTGACTTTTCATTACACCACCAAATCTGTGGTCCTTGGGTGTTATTCTCAGGGTGGTGTAGTCACTTTTAGTTAGAGCATTATCTATGCTCACATATATATTTCATTCTGTTTACTATTTATTAAGTATTGATCAGTATTTATCAGTAAGCATCTGATGTGACATCCAGACATGTCTTAATTCTGTTAAAGGATCTGTCATGTGAAGAGGAAATGTGCAGAAAACAGACTAAAAGTGTTTAGAAAATACGTTCAAGTAGAACGATTTTATAATGTTATTTAAAAAATAACAATAAATTAAAAAAATTGTAACCTCTGTGTGTGTGTGTGTGGGGCTTTGGTTTATATCCAGTTCAGAGTTCATGGTGTTTCTCACACTGGCCTCTGGATGGCTCCTTAACTTCTCTTACACACTTCCTTCGCTCACTTCTCTCAGTCTGAATGTTCTTCGCCTGCAAAACCAGTCCAGATTTTCTAAGCAGAAACTTTCATTTCTACCAAAGAACTTTAGTGTAAAGTAAAGAAAAAGCGGAGGATGTTGATTTTGAGCCGCTTCACCTGCAGAACTTCAGCACAGCTGTGGCGGATTTCAGGCGGAAACTCAGTGAAAGTGAACGGCTTCACGCGTCTATATTCCACTTTCAATGTTTACGAAGAATCTTTTACTAAAGCGGCAGAAGAACCGCAGTGTTTTTGGAGAAAAGCTGCAAACAACATAACCTGGTTTAACACATGGACCAAAACACTGGATTGCGCGGATAAAGTGTTTCCCAAGTGGTAAAGAAAGATTTTATTCACCTTTTCATAGCAGATAACAATTTATATAAAAATCTAAACACACGTCATAATGTAATTAAACATCACATGACTTCACTTTTTTAACCGCTGGATTTCGGAATGGATTAGTTGTGAGCAAGCCGAGGGTGTGACCACGTCACGCTGGAATCCCGGAAGTAAATGCTGATTGGACGTTATATGTATTTTTTTGCTTAACCATTAAAATACTGTAAACAAGGTTTTCGAACCGCTTGCTCTGAAAATACATTTATATTGTTATATTTATCGATTTTTATAACAAGCGTAAATAAATAACAGCGCTTTTATAGTTCGTTTTTGCAAACCAGTGCTTCCAAAGGCAAACGAGACCATCTCGACGAATCAGAAGTCTTCTTAACATCTGGGTCTGTTAAATTCAAAATTAAGCGCTTGAGTCAGCTGGTAAACCTGATGTTTTAAAAAACTTTTTATTTTATTTTTTTACCAGAAACAATTAGTCATTAGACTATTATTATTATATTATTATTATTATTATTATTATTAATTATTATTACAATAATAAAATAATATATAAATATATCCTGGTTATACAGATACATTATAAAAGATTAATTCAAAAATGGTATCAGTGCAACCATACTTAAAAGAAAGCTGAATTTCTTTTTGGTTGTGGTGTAGAGTGAATTAATTATGTGGATAAAAATCAGACCATAGAACAGAGGGTTTTTGGTCCCTGTTTCAGGTTTGTAGGAGGAGAGCTGAACATGTGCTACAACGCTGTGGATCGTCACGTTAAAGCCGGGAGAGGAGATCAGACCGCCGTCATCTACGACAGTCCTGTTACCGACTCCAAACAGAGGATCAGTTACAGAGAACTGTTGGATCAGGTAACTCCCCACTGCACTGCTCTGACATCCATCATTCCTAATTCTGTTCCCCAGTTGGTTGTTGGTCAAATTTACACCAGATTAACTAGTAGTCCATAGTTTACTCTGTGTGTAAAACATTATATAGCGTAGCTTGCAGGCAAAAGCTCATTTTTTTAAGATCGCGATATAACCTAGCAGTAACTAAACTAAACTAGCTTGTGAAAGTAACTTACTAACTATTGTGTAACTAATGTATGTGAACTTGAGTGACTAGAAGGCTGTTAATCAAACTGCCACGCCCCTTTGGATAAATTGGTTAAGTGAAATGAGAAGCCATTTATAGCTGAGATGTCACCTGTGATGTTACTAGAGCATTCATCCAATTACATTAAACTTTGCTGGTTGTTTATTTGAACACTGTGGGATGATACAGATATGCATGTGTGTAGGTCTCAAAGCTGGCAGGTGTTTTGGTAAAGCATGGTGTGAAGACGGGTGACATGGTGGTGATCTACATGCCCATGGTACCTGAGGCCATGATCACCATGTTAGCCTGCGCCCGAATCGGAGCTCCTCACAGCCTCATCTTTGGTGGATTTGCCTCTAAAGAACTCTCCGTCCGTATCGATCACGCTAAAGTGAGCTATGCTGTGCATAAAAACAAGCAGCTTCATTTATCTTCTCTGGAGATAACCTTAGTATTTCCGCAGCCCAAGTTGCTGGTGACGGCGTCTTTCGGGATTGAGCCGGGTCGAAGAGTGAATTACATTCCACTGGTGGAAAAAGCACTGGAGCTGAGCGGCCACAAACCTCATAAAGTCCTTGTCTATAGTCGACCAGGCATGGTGAGATGATACTGTCTGGATTATTTACACTCTGGAGATTTGAAAAAGATGCTAGCTGATAGACAATTAGTTAATTGTCTTTGATCATAAATTTTTCCAATTATTATGGGTTAATCATGTCGTTTTAACTATTAATTTCTGGTGGCAGAAAACACCAAGGAAAGTGTGGTTTGTTTGTTTTTTGTTTTTTTTCACAATTTAATATTTATTCAGTTTTTCCAGGATTTTGTGATTGTTGTGGGTTTGAGTTTAAATCGAACACAGTTTAACACTATTGTTTCCGGGATTTTTGTGATTGTTGTGGGTTTGAATTACTGACCTTATGACAGCCTTTCAAAAAAAAAATTGCGCTCCATTTTGCGATGTTTTTGTGTTTCGTTCCAGTAAAATTGTAGAATTAAATGTCAATTGCAGCAAAACACTGCACACGGTGTAAAACAGTTTAACTCTGCTTGGGTGAAATTCATTGGAGAACTGATTTAACACATTCACACACCCCTACACTAAATTTGTGAGTAAATAATTTAGCGAATTTGGATATCTTTAAAATACTGAAAGAATGAATTGCGTTCACTGACATAATCGCCACATTTTGGGTGGGCTTTACAATGATTGGTCAACTTTGTGGAAAAAAAAAAGATAATCGAAGCAAAATGCATGCGTTGGTTGAATTTGCAGCTTTTTTGTGTGCATTTAATCAGGCTTGTTTCTCACGTTCTTCCTTCTGATGCTAACCTGTAATAACATCCTGACTCATTTTGTTCTACTCACTCAGATGCTTCACCCACACCTGTCAGAATTTCTCTTAAACCTGTAATTCTCTTTCTGTTGTTTATCACTGCTTTCTGGAGCTCCAGCGCTATCCTGACGTACAAAAGTATGTGCGTTTAAATTTTTAGAGATTGGAGAAATGGGACATAAAAGCACAGAAACCTACTAGCAACTATTAGGAAGTGAACACAGTCTAAACTTAACACAGGTTGGATCAAGACTTTGATTTGCATACTGGGTTCTTCAAGGTCCACTACTTGGTCTGCTGTGTGTTTACTAGTTTCTCTGTAGTCTATCAGATCTTCTTTCTGCTGGTTAAGTTTTGCAGCTAAAACAATGAGAAACCTTTGGAACAGTACAGTGGGCCACAGTACTGAAATTTTTATACTGTTGTATCAGACCACTTGATTTTGTTTCTATGGTTAACACAGAGCAGTCACTTCTATGGGACTTTCACAACAAGCTCAAGAGCACAAAAAAACCAACTGGTGCCCTACGATCCAGGCAACAGGGTAACCACTGGGGGGGGCAGAAAACACAATGAGAACTGACTTACAGAAAAAGCAAGGATCACCTGTGGCCTCAGTCTGGTACAACAGGAAAAACAAGGATCGCCTTGAGACCAAATCCACAAAGATTCTTGAAAGCATCCTGGAAACTCCATGTAATGGAAGGAGAATTAAAGAGAATAAATGCACATTGTAGTGGTAGATCAGTGGTTAAGTGGTTGGACTGTTGATCAAATGATTGTGGCTTCAGTTCCTATCACCACCAACATGTCAAGGCCCTTATACCCCAACTGCTAAGTCTAACTATGCCAAAACTGTAAATGTAACATGAAAAGCACAGCAGTCCAACACCTTAACTACTAATCTACAACTTCTTTACTTTAAACAAATGTAACACTGATTACACACAAAATGCTTTCTTGTTTTGACCTTTACTGGAATCTGCTCCGATAGTTTCCATGACAACCCAGTAAGCCAGCTGTTTGTGGTCTGTTGTGTAATTACCACATACCCTGTGTGATTCTGCATCAACATGTAATCTGCAATTCAACCAAATGAAAGTAGAATTTCAGAGTAACAGAGTAACACATTTTAGGGATGTGTTTGAGATTTTTATGAGATACTTGAGCTTCGACTAGACTCTAATTTACCACTTTTCCACCGGAGCCTAATTATTTTAAGTTTCTATAAATGTTGAGTCATTGTCTCTGTGCTGTTTGAATGTTTCCTGCAGGAAACAGTGCACATAAACTTCAAGCTAAACCTGGACTGGAACGAGGAAATGTCTACGGCACGTCCACATGACTGTGTGCCTGTTTCTGCTCATCATCCTCTCTATGTCTTATACACCTCAGGAACCACCGGCACACCCAAGGTTCAATACATACATAAACACAGCTCAGAGCTTTGGTCCAACCAAGTAATATTAATTAATAATCTCCTGTAGGCTGGAGAAAGCTGGAGGCGAGACATAACTGAATAATTTAAATATTAATAAGAAGTTTCTGTAATTCTCCTGTAGGGAGTCGTAAGAGATACAGGAGGTTATGCTGTGATGTTGAACTGGTCCATGTCTCACATTTACGGGCTGAAACCTGGAGAGGTGAGTCATGCGTCAAAGCGCTTTCATCTCTCAATAACAAATGAAAGGTGCTCTGGATGGGGACGTGTGCAAAATTTCAGAAATGTAAATGTGAAGCATTTAAAGTATGCTTGAAGTAGTTAGTTAGTAAAGTTACTTTAAACTTTAAAGTCGTCATTTTCTTTCCGCTATTTTGGAATATGAGGACTGGTCTCTCCCACGGGATCATGGGATAGTAAAATGTCAATCGTGTGTGTACTTCACCAAGGAATCTGGGGGAGAGAAATAGATCATCCAGGAATCATCCACACATACTAAACATTTAGACATACTACACACTACACACACTCTATTACACACACAATAGGATAGAGAAGTGTGAGATTTCAGACACAGCCGAAGTGAATTGGTATTTTTCAGTTACTACTTCAGTAGACACACCTGATCAGGTAATCAGCAGTGTGCAGGACAGGAGACACCCAGATGCTCTGGACATATTTATCAGTGGTAATTTCAGCTAACCAGGTTAACATGCTAACTAATCACAAGCAATTAAATTTAAGGAATAAAACCTAATATAAAAAAATATATTTCAGCTGGTTGTGACTGTCTGATCTGATTTATTGTATATGATTCAAATTAATATTTTACGAAAGTTGTGTGTTTTTATCCGAATTAATCTGTCTGTCTCTCCCTCAGGTCTGGTGGGCCGCGTCAGATCTGGGTTGGGTCGTAGGACACTCATACATCTGCTACGGTCCTCTTCTCCATGGCAACACCACCGTAATTTATGAGGTGTGTGTGTGTGTTTAAACATGGCTCCTGGTCTCAGCGGGTGAAGTGCAAATGTTCAGATCGACATCATCATAATAGTACAGATTTATTAATTTAAATATTTTGATTATTATCAATTATCTTGATGTGCAACTGTATTTTGCTGTTTCTTTCTTTCTTATTTCTGTCTTTCTCCCTCTCCTCTGTCTCTCTCTTTTTCTCTCCCTCTCTGTTTCTCTCTCTCTCACTGTCTCTACTCTCTCTCTCTCCTTTGTCTCTTTTTATTTTCTCTGCTTCTCTGTTTCTCGCTTTATTTAACGGCATCAGTTAAATTGTTAAAATTTGCATCAACTGTGCTAACTGTGCTAATTTGTCAACTGTGTTGACAAATTAGCATGATTTATTTATTTTTTTACTATTGCGACATCTCTAATCAGTTCTATGAATCTGAACATGGTTTTGTGTGTGTGTGTGTGTGTGTGTGTGTGTGTGTGTGTGTGTGTGTGTGTGTGTGTGTGTGTGTGTGTGTGTGTGTGTGTAGGGTAAACCAGTGGGTACTCCGGATCCTGGGTCATTTTTCCGTGTCATATCTGAACATGGCACAGCGGCTGTGTTTACAGCTCCCACTGCCATCAGAGCAATCAGACAACAAGACCCACATGCAGCCTACGGAAAACAGTACACACTCAGCAAGTAACCACGCCCTTACACCCAGTAACCACGCCCTTACACCCAGTAACCACGCCCTTACACACAGTAACCACGCCCTTACACCCAGTAACCACGCCCTTACACCCAGGAACCACGCCCTCACACCAATGAACCACGCCCTCACAACCCGGCAACCACGCCCTCACAACCCGGCAACCACGCCCTCACAACCCGGCAACCACGCCCTCACAACCCGGCAACCACGCCCTCACAACCCGGCAACCACGCCCTCGAACCCGGCAACCACGCCCTCGAACCCGGCAACCACGCCCTCGAACCCGGCAACCACGCCCTCGAACCCGGCAACCACGCCCTCGAACCCGGCCCAACCCCCACGCCCTCGAACCCGGCAAACCACGCCCTCGAACTGCCCGGCAACCACGCCCTCGAGCCGGCAAACCACGCCCTCGAGCCCTCAACCACGCCCTCGAGCCCGGCAACCACGCCCTCGAGCCCGGCAACCACGCCCTCGAGCCCGGCAACCACGCCCTCACACCAATTAACCTCGCACCTACACTAGTAACCACGCCCCCAAAACAATTAACCCTGCACTTACACCCAGTAACCACACCCTCACACCAATTAACCACACCCTTACATTAGGTAACCACACCCTACAATATTATATGTAATATTACAATATGTAAACCATCATTTAACAATTTTATTTTTTAATATTAAGTCTTTTTCTCTGTCTCTTTTTTGTATTTTTCTTTCTGTCTTTCTGCCTGTCTCACTCAGTCTCAGAATGTTATTTGTAGCGGGTGAGAGGTGCGATATTGAGACTCTACAGTGGG